>WACJ01000008.1:1200000-1571265 GCA_008973525.1 Stenopsyche tienmushanensis | reverse complement strand
TTTTTTCGATATATGAAATAATCGAAAAAATTATCGTCAATTTTTTTATGAAGTATTGAAAAAAATATTAAATCAAAACCAGTTTTATAAGTTCACAATTTTATACCTAAAACCCTATTCGGTGCAAATGATTTACCGACAATGAAGAGGTGATCAGCAGTTGAGGACTATTTTGAGGAGCTCAACGGTTCTCACTATAAACAGGGTATCGAACTATTGAACTCGTTGGAAAGAGTTGACCGAGTTGAAAGGAGACTCTGTTAAGATATAATTTTTTCCTACATTTTTTGTGTATTATTTACTATGTAAAGTACTTCTGGGACTACTACCCTGTAATAGTGAAATACTTGATTTAGTGAATTTAATTTATTATGTATGGTTGAACATTATTATGCAAAATATTAGATATATCAGTGCAAAAAAAATATTTTTATATACCATTCATAAAATCTTTTTCATTGGTCTATAATACTTTGCGACGTTTTTCAGCATAACTGTAAGCTTCAAAACTATCATCAAATTGGATTCGTCAAATTTATATCTCAATCTTATAAGAAGGATTTTGAAATATTTAAGATTAAAGTCCCTAAATGACATTACGTATCATATATTTTTTAAATTTAACAAAGTCTAAAATCTCAGAAAATCACATCCTCATACGTTTTGATACGAGGCCATATTTCAACTAAAGCAGCTCATTTTTCGCAATAAACTTAAACTGCCACTGTGGTGGAGTCTTCTTGCGTCACGCCACCATAGATATAGATGGCTTTAACGAGAGAGGCCATTGCGCAATAGCTGGTACGCATGAAATATCCTAGCAAAGATGGTACTCAATCTCTAATATCGCCATTTGCAGAAACGGACACGTTTATGATTCCCAATCACATTAACGCCTCCTTAAATGGGGGATGTAAAAATTCCCATGCATAATTTTTCGCTCCTCGTCTTTATTTTCTAGGTCAGCACTAAATCACTAGTTGCTGGTTCTTAACCGTCGAATAAAAAAGCTCTATTCACCTAATTTCATTTTATGACAATATATTCGGTGATTTGTACAAAAATGTTGCCCGTTTTATAGCGCAAAAATAAATTGATCATTATTTGATTTAGACAAGTTATAAAGTTAAATTTATATTTTAAATATTTTAATTATTAATGTGACACTAATTTTATGCAGTTTGATGCACGTTTGAATGCAAAGTGCAGCTGAAAAGTACATTTCACACGGCAACATCAAACGAAACGACAAACAGGACATCGCTTAAAACTGTTCACAAATATGAAAGAAAATATATGGATATAATTATGATACATAAGACATGCATTAACGTGCATGTGGAAATTTAATTAGCATTGCAAGTAGTAATAAATCTAAACTAAATATACAGTAACACGCTGAATTGATAAAAATGGATTTACAGCTGAAAATTTAATGCTTTTGCCAATATCCAAGTGATAATTTATTATCACCTATAGGTCATAACTGCGGAACATAAAACGAAGCTAATAAAATTTCATGTCGAATCTAGGTTTAAAGACCTTAATGTAAAAGTGATTCTGTATAATAATAATGAACTTAATGAAATTTATTGATCCCCAAATTGCCTTTTATAAATTACCATATTCACAATTTTGTGCATTTTCCTCGTTGAAAAATCGTTTAAAGCTTTCCTTCGTTAAAATTTTAAATTAGTATTGATGAGGATGATTAAAAAAAATGTAATTTTATTTCTTCAAAAGACAAGAAATCTTAAGCAGGTCTTTGATCTGCCTTCTTCTATCCTTGTCGACTGATGATTTTACGAGAAGAAGTTGTTATTAGAGCACTTGACATGTCTAGGTCAAACATTTTTCAGCTGAAAGGCTTTCTGAGGTGACGTTAACCCTTGTCATAGCATCCAGACATCTTTGTATTTAGCGACGAGAGAAGAACTTCGACACTTGGAATATTTTTTCGCCATTCAATTGCTTTTATTTAAAAAGTATTATTTATAACACAAACTAAGAATGCAGATTAATTTAAACTATTTTTACAAAGCTGATACTTTATCATTCTGTTGTTTTGATATTGTATGTAAATAAAACGACAATCTACCGCAATGATATGGTTGCCAATATTTATATCAATTTTTGAGACTTGCAAATGTATATAATATAAATGTCTTATGTCTATAAGACTGAAACTATGCTTTAGCACTTTGAAAGTTGCAATACTTTAATCAAGTTCTCGCGCCACAATTTTAGCCACGTCTACCGAAGCCCTAGCAATCTTGTATCGAAAAGAGACGACGTTTATTTAAAAATAATTAACTTAAACTACCTGTAGACAAAAATCAGCTTTGTAGATATTAATTTAATGCATTGTATAAATGCTGCTTCCCATTCTACAACTATCACCCTACTTATAATATAGATTTTATCCTATATAAAAAAAAAAAATTCTAATAACCTCATCCTAGTTATATACCATGCGTTGAAGACAGCGGGAAACCATTGCATTACAATCCCCTTTTCCCAACAGAATATCCTGTGGAGATCACAATCCTCGACAATGAGGGGAATGATTATTGAAAAAATCCATCATTTTTGCTCCACGTTGGGGTGCATATTTCATATTTTATTAATAACGCTCAGATAAATAAAATCTGCTACTTATGCAATACGATTTAAAATCTCTCTGATTAACTAATATTTGAGAACCATTGCTTAAAATCTTGTATCAATACATTCCCCACATTTCCAACTCATTCACATCCACATTTTGCATCCATTTTAAGAGATTCAGCCATAGTGTGATACAACGCGAAGCATATTTTTAAAAAAAAAGGCCAAATTCAATTTTGTAAGATGAGTTATGACCATGGAATCCAATGTAATCCCGAAAAATTCAAGATTGAATTTTTTTCTAACATAAATCGTACACCTCACCAGCACGATGAAGGCTCCTAAATCGAAACATTCTCGCCGAAATCTGGACGCTTGGAAACAGTGGCCTAACTACTAATTGGCAACGCCTAGGGACAGTGACTGTCTAATATATGTATACATATATACATTATATATATGTTTTTCAAATTATTATATTAACCTTTCCCAACCGGTGATGTATTTACTACACCTCGACTCTAATAATGGGAATATCGATATGAAATATAATAGATACGGAGTTCAGATTTTTTTTATTCCTTCGTAATATAATTACGAATCACATCAAAGTATTACAGTATATAAGTATTCATCTGCAGCAACGGAAATAAATAATTTGTCGGGAAATCGGGAATTTTGCGAGTTTTAGTTCGTGTCTCAGTAGAAAGGAATTTTATCGGTCGTTTTTTTAAGTGTTTTATTTATTTATTTTTGAAAAGTATTTTTATCTTTTCTTAAATAAATAAAAAAAATTGCGTGCAATTAAATAATAAATAGGCACCTCAAATGCCTGTTAGAAATCTGTTTGATAGCAAATATTTGCAATACATGGTTTATATCGCAAATATTCTCAAAATATAGATTTCGACCCAAATAATGAACGAGCCTTCGAAAATTTTCGACACACTCTAAGAAATACTACTTACTGACTGCAAAACTTTTTATATTTTTAGTTTTTCAGACATGACATCGTTTTTTAATAAACTCCTGATTGAATTTATCAAATTGTTCACAGTTTATATTGCTTCATTTTATTTTCAAAGTTCACAACACACTACACCCTTAATATCCCACCACACACATGACATGACCCCTTTCTGGTGCAATTCTCCTTTGGGGACAAAAATACGTGCCTTTTCAGGGATTGATTAATATCGTTTTCTTGTAACTGTATTAAATACAAGCTGTTTTTCATCAATGGTTGCTATTTGATCTAACCAAAAATCAGCAGATCTGATTGATTATTCTGCGGCATGCACCAATTATATGGCATCCATACGGGAAACATTGATCTATATTATTCTTGGCTTATGGGGATGCCTTACAATGTTTTATTTCTCAATATTCAATCTCTGCAAGTTTTTATGAGATCTCTCAAGGGTCTGCATTTATCATCAACATCATCGAGCGATCCCGCGAGTGATTTATCTTCCAGGAATGAATTCCCACAGAGAAACTTATTAAATCCCATTCAAAGCATTCGATTTTTCAAGACAACCTCAATATACGCGAACAAATATTTTTAATTGCAACGCTTGCATTGTTTACTTTTTCGAATTCATACAACTTTTTCCCGCAATGTTCGACTTTGACTGATGTACCATTTTAGGGCGAGGGGAGTTAGGGGTTTTCCATTGAGAACTCTGCATTTTCATCTCAAGGTCATATCCATATACCCAAATTTTATCTTTAATTACAATTTTGGCCATGAAGTCCGGATTTGCTTGAAGACGATCACGAAACACGATTTTCCTTCTGTTCGTCAGTCAAAAATCTGGAAACAAATTTTGCACTCATACGAGATGTTAACTCCTTCAGCGAGCTTTCAAATAGTTATTCGTCTGTTTGCAGGAACATTTTTTGAGGTGGATGGACGTCCCAACAGTTGCTCATCTTCAACCGACTTATTCCCCTTTTAAAATCGCTCTTACCACTTGTAAATAGTCTTCAGAGTTACCACATTATCGTCATACGCCAATTTTAATACATAAGCTTCTATTGCACTTTTTTGCAATTTAAAGTGAAACTTAATGCTAACGCATTGATCGAAATCCATAATGCGCGACAGACGCGATAAACACGACATCACTCTAGCGGCTATGGAGACTGACTAACTAATGTACAAACTTGACACAGTCTGTCTCATGTTTGCGCATCATCAGTTACGGTTCTAAAAATTATTTCACCATACTTTTGGTTCAGACCTCGTATATCTAAAATCCGATCGATTCATCGCTATTTTGATGAGCACTCAAATCTGGGTTCGAATGTATACGATTAATCAATGTCGATTTACTCACAGTATTAAACTAAAAGTAACTTTTTTTCAACAAAATTCCCCCCCTGATACTCTTTTTTTTATTAACCAAGACCGATTTTGATTGTCTTTTTTTAAGACAGTAGATTTATACGAGTGTTAACATGTCTGCGAGTTTTCAGCGCGATATTTCTGCTTCATTCAATTACTCGAGAATAATCGGAGACTATTTGTGCCCTTTTAGTTCTCGATGTCTTTGAATTGCAAATAAAGACTTCGCCGTTTCATTTTTATTTCGGCCATTAAATTGTTTATTACGACAATAATTGTTTTGTTTGACGTCATTTCTGCTTTGCACATTGTTTTTCCGGAAAGCTTTCGTTCTTTATACGTTGAGCAGAAGTACTATTGCTTTACTTCCTGTCCAATTAAATAGAAAATAAAGCGTAAGATGCAATCATCTACATAATCAATTTTCCTTGAAAAGTCAACTTTTTCGCTCTAATTATAATTTGAATGCCAAATAATTCGGTAATTAAAGAGCAGTCAAATTTGCATTCATACTGTGAATCGATCTACCTAAAACCTGTGATTGAATTTCATGCATATGAAATTATTTTTTACGGTACTTCATTAACAATGAGGATAATTAATCAAAATGTTAATTGAGTTGTAATCTGTCAACATTTTGACGAGGATAAACTGAAACAAAAGGTTATAACATTGAGGAAACTTTATATAGCGGATTTCGTTTGGAACTCGTTCTGATTTTCAGAATTTCATTAATTATATATACAGTTATGAAAATTTCTAGTAAAATCTCAATTCTGTTCAAATTCTTCAATTATATTCGTATCGAAACACAGCAGAAGTAATTGCAACTTACCGAGCAAATTTTATTAAAAAGCACCATGTTTCCAACAGATGTCTCAGAATAAAATGCTAATGTTGCTTTTAAAAAAATCATGTATTTTTCATTCAACATTGATTAAATAATATGATATTTTTATAAGACTTCGTTCATAAAATATTTAATGCAGTTCATTATGAGACAACTTTTGCTTGGAAATATTACACAAATCAAAATTTAAATACATATGGGACTCTTCATGAAAAAATGCGGAGGGTCGTTGGACTATCAACATAGCAGGTAGCCTATGAAGGGAATACTTATTCGCATCCAACCCCATATTAAGGGTTGAAGTATTAACTATTACATACATACGCGCTTTGAATCCTCAGCACATATAAGTTCGCAAATATGCACATGTTCGCAATTTCTACATAATTCCAAACGATTATTCTCATACAATGCTAATGGAATTGTTTTAAAATATTCGCACAAATAGCGCATCAACGCTCTTGCTTGTAAATTACAAATACAGTATTTCAATAGGAACGCTCCAAATTTGTTAAGATTATAGCGGCCGTGTTTTTAAAATAATATATATCAAATTTATTTTGAATTGTTTAATAGAGTATGGCAAATTATCATAAAAGGTTTTAGCGTTGAGCAATGTGTGCAAATTATCAAATTTTATTTTCAAAATCAGTGTTTCCTATGAGGACCTCATTTTTGGATGAATAGATGTGTGAATAAGCAAAATTGTCGAATTTAGGATGATATCAATCCACCTGAGATACACCACCATAAAATGCACGACATGTGGTTCCAACAGGAATGGCGCTACGTAGCACACAGCGCATGTCACGATGGATATTCTGCATGAGCGATTTGAGAGCATCGCATACCGAAATCATTAAATTTTATATATATACAGAGTATTTTGCACATGAACCAACAATTTTTTTTTTTTTTTGGGGATTAGGGGGCTCTTTTGCTATGTTACACACATGGAATTCTTTTTCGCGTCCCTAGACAATGAAATCCAGTGGTGTCAGGTCTGGAGACCGTACAAGCTACGGAATGGGGCATGTCCCCAGGCAGAGAAATCCAGAGGTGTTACGTCTGTAAATTGTTCGAGCCACGGAATAGGGCACGTTCCCAGATAAAGAAATCTAATGGTGTCAGGTCTGGTGACTGTGCGAGTTATCAGACCTGACACCATTTAAATCACCAAAATAATTAATATGAGAGGGAAGAAGGAGGATAATGAGGAAATGCTACTTCAGACAACTATAGTTAAAATGGTACATTGAAGGTATAAATTTTGTAAATAAATTTAATAAAAACATCTTAACCTTGTCATAATCGCTTTACACCGATTACTTTCTGTCAGCTCCTAATCAGCGTAAGACAATCTTCAATTCGAGGCAGAGTCAATTGTAAATGAACACTTGATAGTGCATACAAGACCACTTTATTTCTTTACATAAACAATGCACAAAAAATCGATTCAAGTGCTCCTCCTTTAGAAGGAAATGATAATTGGACAAAGACTCATTCAACACGCAGCGAAGAACAGCAAGCAGTTAAATAAACAAACACTCTCGATAACACACAATATTCGGTCGTTTCTTTGCGTAAACAAATAACACACTTGAAATCGAAATCATTATAAGTCGATAAATTTGGACTTAACGATCTATACAATCATGCGATGCATATGAAGAAGCTATCCGTCTCAGTCTCCCGAACTGCGCTAAGTTCTCTTTGTCTCTGTCCGCCTCGGAGCTTCAATGCACAAGAGTGCTCTTTCTGAATAGTGAAGGTCAAAACGGATATTTCCGTAAGTACTCACGAAAAGGTTAAACATTTAATTAAACAGCAAGTTGGTAACTCTTCAAGTTTAACGACTTATTGAATGATTTTTATCACATGTAGCATATCGTTGAAAAGGGTATAATCTAGAAAAAAAATTAAAGTTAAATTAACTTCAAAATAGTTGCTAG
The DNA here is from genome assembly GCA_008973525.1 of Stenopsyche tienmushanensis. NCBI lineage: Eukaryota > Metazoa > Arthropoda > Insecta > Trichoptera > Stenopsychidae > Stenopsyche > Stenopsyche tienmushanensis. The sequence continues at coordinate 1,563,506 of WACJ01000008.1, read as the reverse complement.
GTTTAAAAAAATTTAGAAGCTTCTCAAAAATTTCGGGTATTTTTTTCAAAATGTTGAAAAAAAATCTATTTCGACAACCTGACACTTAGGACACAGGACCTATGTATGAAACGTAGCAAATACCTTTTTAACCCCCAAAAAAATTTATCAGCCAAACTGAAAATAACAAATAGATACTATTTTTGTGCGTCAAAAGTTCAAACTACATACAAAACTAGCGCTTTCGAGCGAGCGGATGGTAACAAATATATGTCAATACATTTGTGTAGCAAATATAAAGAAAAACACAAGGATCAAGGGAATATTTATGTGAATCTTTTAAAATAAATAATATTTATTGCGACACATTTCGTCTGTTGAAATTTATTTTTAAAGTCGCTGAAAGACAAGACGCAGAGGACTGAACAAGGAGATATTGTTACAGTCGGTGGTCATATATTTATTCGGAGTTGTATTTCAGGAGCAGACATCGGAAATTGAAAACTTCTGTGGCCTTTCTTTGCAGTTCCCGTTACATAATACGAATGTTCTGAAACAATGTTCGAACGGTCAGGCGAAAGAATGCGAGAACACATGTAGAATCCTTTCATTCCATATGACGCATTATTTGAATTGAATATTCGCATAAATTTGCTCAGTCTTTGTGATTCACTACCATCATTTAGGTCTTAAAGTTTTCAACTTCAGCGCGGTGTAATTTGCTTTTTTTTGGATCTCGGAAGCTGAAACTAATTCCGTCTCCGGATGAACACATGAGCAATTTACGTCGAGCCCCACGACATTTCAGGGGTAATGGCCAGCCAAACATGGAGTCGTGTAGAAAGAAAACCGAAAACAATTAGAATGATTATTAAATTAATTATAAATTTAATACGCGGTTGACGGATGAGGAAGGTGCGACAGTCACTAAGTTAAAATTAATAGGAAAAGTTGGCAATTACTAATTAGTTGCGTGGAATTTCCACGTGAAAAGTTTCATGGCCTAGATGAGAACTATTTTACCACCACTTAGCTTACATGCAAATACGTATAATCAGCATACAAATGAGCGCTAATGGCCGTTCTAATTTATTTTTAATTTTTGAAGCTGTGATATTCGCCGGAGATAAACTTGCCATTGTGAGCTAAATTACTGTGGGACTATAATTTTCGTATTTTATCTCTGAAAAATCACCACAATTATAATTTCACTAGACATTATATTAGTACTCGGATATTATATTAAATACACGTGTACTTCGGGGAATTGAATTGCTTATTTTAATTATAATAAAGTTTCGTATCTGACAGCCTTGCGTACTGCGTACAAATTTGGAACATCCAGCAATCAAAAATCATAGTGTGGATTCAATCAATATTATTATAGATTTATATCAAATGTATGATAACGAACTTATATCAATTCGGATACAATTTGACTCGAGCTAATTAACCCTCACTGTCCGGGTGCTTATCTACAATAAGGCTCTTATTCATGCAGCCAGTTTAACTATACATGTTTTTGTCTATATCTGTTTAATATGTGTTCATAAATCTGATTGCCATCAATCGATTCTAGGATGTCCTAATACACCAAAAATTAATAATAATGCTCACCATATTTTTAAAGAATATTTATTTTTGCTAAAGCTATAATCATCTTTGATGAATAAATATTTCGTACTTTAGGCACAGTGCCGCTCAAAACTGTTCAAATGTTATCCAAACGTTTCTTTTCGCTTCATTTTATGTCGAATCACACACATTTATATTTTAAAAGATAGTATTTCCTTTATATTTGATAGTATAAATATGAATTTTATTGAAAGAAAAAGTAAGACAAAAAATTTAAAAAAAAGCATTTGAACTACTATCTATAGAAATACTATCCTTTTAACGTCTAAATAGGTGTAATTCGATGAAAATGAAGCGGAAAATATTTGAATAGTTTTAAGTGGCAATGTATCTATTTATTAGTGAAAAAGATAACAGTCAAAATAACAGAAACGGCATTTCCCATTATAGTTAAAACAAATTACGACCTTGCCGATTCTTTGCTTCCTCGCAGCCACTCGCTGCTTCCCGCTGTACATTTTTCTTTACAATGTGAAATTTGTATATTTTTCTATTTATACGTGAAATTTTGCACTTTTTTGTATCTTGTATCAGCGATGTTTATTTTTAGCTGCGAATGAATCCAGTTTCAAATAAATTAATAACATTTCGGCGTTCTGCTCCAGATTTTACCCGATTCACCTTCTGAATCACATCCGGGACAGTTGCTGTTCGTTTCGGATCGCCATTATTGCGTTTCGCAATGCTGCCAATACCATTAAAACGATTAATGGTACGATACACAAATATTTTGTTCAAGTCCGTATGTGTGATCGCGCGAACAATAGCCGATTGGAACCTGCCAGCCAAATATTATATAAGGCAATCAACTATGACGATTGAATTTCATTGCGAATATATGTCTTTTTTAAGTTTAATTAATTGAATACCTCCTACAGCTCATATGTTATACAATAAATTATAATTTAGCTAAGAATAAATGCGTTATTTTCAGCAAATTGGCAACAGCAATTGAATGAATGTAGTAACACTTGGTCTGGTTAAATGCGTATATTTGTAATCCTGACAGTGCTACTGGAGCATAATTTGTGGAATTTCATTGGTTAAAGATCTTTAAATAACGACAAGTCCAAGATGATTTTTTTAATGCTAAAAACACAATGTATTAAATAAATTATAGCACGTTTATCAAGTAACTGTTTTAATGCTGTCGCGACTTCAATTATTTTCAGCAGTGCTTCTGCGAATTTCGTTCAACATTTCTGGTATTTTAGCAATGCCAAGTATTAGATCGTGGTCCAAATATATTTTTCAAAGTATTTCAATTTAATCCAAAGTCCATATTAATAAGTTATGGCCGAGATCTGGCCGATCTCCGTCCCCAGGGCTACGAAGTAGTTTCCTCTCTCAAAATGAACTAATATGTTTTTATCTCGCAAGAAATGTACCACAATTTGTAGCCTTTTCTCGCAAGAATCCTTAGGCCATGGGTCTTGTAAACCGCACCAACCGGCAAAGCGGTACAAGAATAAATTAATTCTGGTCCATTTAATTGTTATTTATTTCAGACAATACCTAAGCTCACGCCTTCGGCACTGCCACTATCTCGGCCCCAAGAAACGGGGCAATAGTCAACTAATTATATTAAATGGATCTTGATCTCTCTATTTTCTTCATTATGGATAAAAGCGCAGACAACTTCGCCCAGAAAAGTTGTGCGCCTAGTTAAATATTTATTTCAAGTTTGTTTGTCCGATTGAGAGTAATTTTGACCCTAAATTTCCCGAATTAAAGCCTTGATTAGCATTCTGATTCGGCTAATTAAAAGGGCAAATGACACTATTTAAAATATCTCCACTGTTTCAATTACAATTTCATCAAAATGTGTTTTAAATATAAAACTGTATCTAAATCAAGCCCAATGTATATTAATGCTGAAAACGTCAAAGTCGATTTACAATTAAATATTTACAATACAAGATCGTATTTAGAATGGCGTTTCTGCGTTAAAAAAATCATCTCCTTTAGCAGAAATAAATTCGGATGAGATTTTTCCGCCAGTTTATGGACTAATTGTAACTTCGGGCAATTTATTTGTTTGCTTTCTTTTCAAATAGATGACATTGAACACAATCTTTGAATGTACATTCCATTTAGATTGAAAACGCCGACATTAAAGAAGATTTACATACAATAATAGAAGTTCTTTTAAAAATGTCACGGCTTCTTTTCATCTCATTTTACTGTGTATATTAAAAAAATGTATTTCTTTGATTGTAATATTTATTTAAAATTCGGGTGCAAAATCAAATTGTGATCGAAAATATTAATATTTCCGATCGATCGTCTCGATCCAGATTTATCCTGTTTTCCTAAATGTGATTAAAGTGATGTGATCGATTAATGAGATCATACAGAAAAGTCTATGAGTGACCGGCTTTCATTCAAAGATTCTATGTAAAATTCATATTCTTATTTATTTTAAGCGCCAGCGACTCACCGGTGAGTCGCTAAGTTTTTTCATAGAAAAATAAAATATTTTTTAATACCTAAAATTCAAAATGCTAGGGACACATATTGGTGAATCCAATAATGTCTTGACATTTTAATAGATCCCGGTGTTTCCATTCTATTTTTAAATAAATTTAACAAACGTCAAAAGGGTTGCCCATTGAATGATATATCTAAATTCATTGGCAATTAAAAGGTTAACATAGAAAGCGATAAAAACACATGACATTTCCTATTCCTATAAGTCTCAGAGAGAAATTGGCTACATCATGATGTCAAAAAATTAATAAAGCTAATTTATTTTATAAAAATCTATAAACTCTAACTTCTGGCAATTGTTTAAAAATTTTATCTTACGAAAAGTTACTCCACATTCCCATTTATTTAACAACAATTATACGCCGGATACAGAAATGTGATTATTATTCGACACGTTTCCCCGGTACCATATGGTGCAGTTTGGGTTTTATTTATTCTTGGTGGTAAAATTTTTATGTGCAATTTTATGAGCCAAAAATTGCTAAAGTCATGTACGGTACGTCACAACCCGGAAAATCCACATCCCGAAAAGCGAGAGTATACTGCAGTATAAAAATTCTCCTGGATAGAATACCGTAATTCAATAATATCATACACGTGCATACAGGATAAATTATCATATAACATCAAATTAAATGGCACTCTCTTAATGAGGAATTAAATTATGAATATCATTCAGATCGCGATCATACAAGAACCACTAGGAATCAATATTTTCTCAATGAACTCCGAGAATATTCTTTACTCATGCCCACTCACCTAAAACAGAGGTGTAACTATTAATTGGCGATCTTAGGCGACGCCTAGGGGCGGTGACTATCTAATCTATATATACATATATACAATACATTCAAATTGTTATATTTACCTTTCCCTACCGATGGTGTATTTACTACACCTCGACTCTAATAATGGGAATATCGATATGAAATATAATAGATACAGAGTTCAGAATTTTTGTATTCCTCCGTAATATAATTACGAATCACATCAAAGTATTACAGTATAAAAGTATTCATCTGCAGCGACGGAATTAAATAATTTGTCGGGAAATAGGGAATTTTGCGAGTTTTAGTCCGTGTCTCGGCATTTAAATATCTGATGACGATACCTCAAACGAGTATGGAGGCTGAGCGTGCATTTTCAGCAGCAAGTTGCCTGGCTTCCAAAATCAGATCCAAACTAAATGATGAAACACTCGATGCTTTGATGTTACTTCGGGCATATTTTCAAAATAATATTTGATATAATATTTAATATTTCAACGAGTTTTGATATAAGAATCCTCATTTCAACTCTTTTATATTTATGATTTTTTCCCCCGATAAATAATGCTGTATCGATCTAAATAAATAATAATCGATAAGATCAAAATCATAAGAATAAAGTGGACACAGAATCGTTTTCCAATCGAATTCCTTTGATTTGTTTTCGATCATCTTTGATTTATGAGGTCGCGCATTATCATATTGCTAAAGAATTTGGCAACGGTTGATTACACCTGGCCTCTTCGTATTCAACGCCACTTTTAAACTTTTTAATTGTGAACAATAAATCTCCCTCGTTATGATTTGACGATATGGAAGGACTTTATGGTAGATTATCCCTTTGGAGTCCTACTGTACATTTAAAAGAGCTTTTTAAAAGAGAGACACAGTCGAGGGGTTGGTTTTTTTACCTGCCCCTTTGAAAGCCATTGTCTTTTGCGTTTTTGATTTGAGTACAACATCCACTTTTCATCTGCCAGTCACAAGATAGTGTAAAAACGGTTGTTTCTTCTCTTTATCGATTAAATCACGACAAGTACTCGCGCACACCGCCTTGATCTCGTCAGTAATGTCGTGTGGTATCCACATCCCCTGTTTTATGATCTTTAATATTTTTTTTCAAGTGTATTTGAATACTTTTCTGGAAGTATCTAAGCTTGTCTGTTAATTTTTGTATAGTCTATGCTTATTTTTTGTATATTTTCAGCACACAGGATATCGTCATCCATTTAAACCTATCTCTCACTTCGGACCATATTTTTTGAACTAAAATTTTCACTTTTAAATTGTTTAAGTCATCTCTGACATTGACAAACAGTTAAAGATTCTCAGAGTGTATCACAAATATTTTTAATTGCAGTTGTTGCATTATTTTTTTGAAGATATTCACATAACAACATAACGTTCTATACAAAATAACGTTTTTCAGATGTTAGTCGACTTACAAAATATACAATATGTGTTATCAAATAAGTATAAAAAAACGACTTTTCTGACTGGACAATCTAATAAAATTTACAGCTTAAAATTTGTCTTCATGTATTTTTTTATACAAATAATTTTTGCATACAAATATCAGTTTATTTGAATTTTATTCCCCTTAATTTTTTTGTTATCCCGTTTGGTAATTATTTTATCGCAGGATTATATTTCAATTGAATGCTTAATAATATATTAAGATGATTGTTAATCTTCTTTGAGGCTCATAGTCGATATAGAAATGATCCTATTGTAATTCCCGGACAACATTTTGTTCATCACGCGGTTGATTAATTTATGATATCACATAAAATGGGAATATTTTAGCTTTGTTGGTTAGCATAAATTTATTACTGTATGAAAATGCGTATTAAAAATAAAATATATGGCGTTTAATAAGCTCATTATCCCTCGAAAGATGGCGAACTGCCCGTCGGGGAGCAATAACCGTCATGTTAAGAACCACTGATATAAAGGCTATACCATTGCAAATGAAAGCCTGAACGCTCCGACGAGGGCTCGTCGCAATAATTTTGATAGTCGGAAGAACTGTCCATATTTCGAGGGAGTGACATGTTTATTAGTGACACCTTCCGCGACCTTCACTGCTCGTGAGGGGGTTGTAATTTGCGAAGATGCCGGGGGTGATCGCTCTCCGTAACCTAACTGGGTATTATCACATTTGTTTCAGCTGAAGCAAGTCTTTGCAGGTGTGACAGTGATTCATCTGCTCGGAAACTCTCGCGAAGAAACTGTAAATTTAACTTTGGGATTGGGTACAGTACAACTCTTCGAGAGTTTCAAGTTTTGCTCGAGTACTTCGGATGCTGCCGCAAAATATTGACTTCGCACCAGTTTGGTGTTTGACTGAGACACTTGATGGGGTAATTACTCATTTTTGTAATCGTTTCAATAAACTCTTAGGTAATTAAGTTCAAGCTAGTGGCACCAAAGGATTAAAGCACTTAAATTAGTTTTAAAATAATATTCATGTCTTAATTTCAGCCTTTGCTGTAATACATACAGCTCTGGTCATGAATAAAAATCCACTTTAATACATAATAATAAATCAGTTCGATAGATGACTATAGATTTAATTGAAACTTGCAAAAATAAAACATCGATTGTATTCCCTAGAAACAGTCCTGATTTGAACCCCGTAACAAATCTTGATGGAATTCTCATAGACAGTGTTATAAAATATATGAAATCTTGGTTAAATATTTCCACCAGCGTCCACCAAGACATTATTGAAATATATAATAAAATAAATATTAAGCCTTTGAGTAGTGAGCTAAATTTAAATTATCATAAACTTAGATACTATATTTGTATGTCCGCCACTAATCATTCGTATAAATACACTTATCTGTCAGGACCGTCGCACCACGTATGAAGCTTGTACATAAATAAATAAATACTGTCAATTCAGTTATTTCTTCAAGTAAACATAAACAATTTAAATAGATTCATTATATCATTCACATATCATTATTAGTCGATAAATTTGGGTCAACGATCTATACAATCGTACGATGTACGCAAGATACTCTCTCCGTCTCTGTTTCTCTTCAAACTCAACGTGCAAAACACTTTCTGTCACGACAAATATAATTTCAATGTTTGATAAAAAAAATTTGCAAGCCTTTTTTATTCCGAATTTCGTATTTTAAAAAATGTCTAAAATAATTTTATCAATAAGTACGACTACTACGATTTTAGGATTTAATTAAGCATTTAGATTTTTTAATATCATCTAAGCATTCACATAGAAAATGAAATACAAGATATTGGCTTAACGATTATTGATTTTATTATTGATATAATCATGATTCAATAACTAACAAGATGAATAAATCTAATATATAAAAATGAATTGGGCTTTGTTCGTTCGAAGTGCGTTGCCATACCGTTCATCAGATTGCAATGAAACTTCGTCCACTTATTGCTAAGAATTGCGCGAGTAATATAGGCATAATCTAATATACTAAAATAAAAATTTGTTTGTTCGTATTTTATGCACTGCCATATCGTTCATTCGATTGCGATAAAACTTTGCCAACTTATTGTTTGCACTTTTTTTAAAATATAGGTATAGTACAATTAACTTACAGTAGATTATGTATATAAATATGAATGTTTGTTCATATTTAAATTAAACGAGAAAACTAAAATTATTATTTTTGTGGCAGCAACCCGCCGGGTACCAGCTAGTATATTATAAAATTATACTAATGTCGCTATTCACAGTAATCATTAATTTATTATATCGATGAAGACTTATGGATGTGTTAATATTTTAAAAAGAATAATACAATGCGAGCGCCACGTGGCGGCCTCTAATGAACTATCAAATTACACTATTCCTGAATACAATGCATCCAATTCATTTAGAATCGTATTTGAACTTTGTCTGATAAACATAAATTTTAATCTAAATCTGTAATATAAACGAAATCGTTTGTAAAAATGGAAATAACACAAAGTAATCCCGGCTTAAATACAATAAATGATATTAAAAAAAATCATCCAAATTCAATGATTGCTCAATCGTAATCTTTCCAATCTAATGCTAGCCAAATTTATGAGCTCGAAGGACAGGGAAAAAAAGGGACGTGACGAAGCGCCCAAAACACCCTTCATAAGTTCGTCCAGCGACGCGTATAAGCATATTAGAACGCGATAATTGAATACGTCGCGTAAAAGGATCCCGAGAATTAAAGCGCAGAGAGTCACTTCTTTGTGTACACTTTCCGGCGGTCCGTCGAATTTCAAATCGACGAACTTTAATATTGCCCAGAACACACTAATTATCGGCGATTTGAAATGGTGCTCATCAAAACATATTTATATAGGATAACCCTCCGAGCGGAACAACAAGAAAGGTCGTCGCTTCCCGAGCTATATAATAATACAAATATTTGGCTATATTATTTTTAAATCGAGGCCCGAATTCGTGGGCTTTTGAGCTATAATACGAACGTTTTTCGGTCGATTAAATCAAATGTTTTTTTATTGTTATGGTGAAATGTAATGATGAAAATTGATGCGATTATTTGGATGGTGTGTATTGAAAATGCAGCATGATTGTATGCGTCAATCTGCAACCGCAATGTTCTGCAGATGAAATCCAACGGCGATGAACTCTCACGATACAAATACGAATTTGAGCTCAAAATCAATGCTATTTTGTGTTTGGCGTTTATTTATTTATTTATTTAATGTTTTTTATTAAATATTTTTTATGCAGGTCTATTCGTCCTGGAAGAGCTCGCACGATTTATATTTGATGAGGTCCTAGTTAGTCACGTTTCGGCATACATTTCTTCTAGGCGAAATCAAATATTTATGAATGAGATTAAACGGGGCCGGAAAATATTGCACGTATGAGTGCTTGTCCCATTTTTAATTCAAGTTATCCATCCAAAATTTAGCACGGAACTGCGTTTGAGATGCGGCTGTATAAATTGAGCGCATCGATGGACGCTCCCGGGATGGGTTAATATTTTTTATTTTTGTGTCGTTCGCATCGAGTGTATGTAGCGCGTGTCGGCGCGTACATGTGCGGTCGTAAGCGCTCCCATATTGTCGCATTTAAAAACGAATTTCGACTTCGGTGGGTCGACAGTCGATATTCGGCCGTCGTGCGCAAATTTCGTGTCGAATGCGGGCAATGATATTTTTTATTGTAAGAAGGCAGCATCCTAAAGGAGCTGCGACAAATGTTGAGACTTACCGATTGTTCTTCCCAGGGAGCACATTTGGAGAGTCGGCATCGCTGCTCCTCCTCTAGCAGGTTCTCATCTTCACGGTCGCAGATGGCCGGTCCCGGGAGTCAAACGTTACCATGGAAGCCAGTCTCGAGTCGCACCTGTAGAAAGTCGCACACACACGCCATGTTGAAGTAGGATCCACACGCACACTGACACACGGAGAGGGGCGCGCGCCCCGGGCGCTCGATTTCGGCCGGCGCCCTCCGCGAGCTCCTCCCGGGCGACACCGCTCTGGGACTCCCCGCGTCCAGGTCGTGGCCCCCGCGTCTCGGTGAGGTCCGAGGAATCCGCGCGCGGCGGCTGGCGGCACCGCACTGTCCCTCCTCGTCTGGAGATGTGAGGGAGCGGGAGGCTGCGGAGGCGCTTGCGCCGAGGGCCCCTCGCCTCCGAAGTCGACGTCCATTTCTATACACACATACCAAAATACAATTATATAATATAAAAAAGCCCACCGTCTGTCCACGCTGTCGTCCGTAAAACGCCAAATTCGTCAACCACAACAACAAACAAAACACATCATCTATTCAAACGCGAAATTAAATTCGCACATCGAAAAACGTTCGATTCGATCGCACGAAGTTGCTTCAAAGTTATCGCGCTAAGAACATCATCTTCGGATTGCTTTTGATCTCACTTTCCGCGTTGAAGCCCCCATCGCAATCCAGAAGAACGTGTCTTTTGTCACTTCACAAGACAATAGATTGATCTCACACCCTTCATAGTTGTGCAGAAAACACTAAAGTTCGATACGTTCCACCCTTCTTAATTTATATCAATCGGATATCTTCAGATAGCAACGATGACCACACAAACAAACAGTGAATCCGATTCCGAACCGAAAATTCACACAATTTGACGTTGACGACAAAAAATGCCCACACGTTGATGTGTACAACAATAATATTAAGCCTATATTTATCGATTATTTTTAATACATAATTCTACGAAAAATCATCCAGGTTTAATTAAATATTACACAATAGTCGTTGTATTTATAGGTTATTTTATGCTACGTATACACACATGTCTATGAGACTACAAACGATTCTCTTTTCCTCTTTTCAACCAGCTACCACTTGAGGTTTCACTTTTCGTGATGCTCAAGCCAATCTACCATACCACGCCTATTTTACAAAAAATCAATTTGGTTATATCAGTTACATCAATAAAAATACGTATTAATGCAATATGATTTTTAAAAAAAAACGATATTTTTGTTTGTCCGTATTTAATGCGCTGCTATACCATTCATTCGATTGCGATAAAACTTTGTCAACTTATTGTTTATACTTGCAGAAATAGCATAAGCATAAAAAAATATTTTTTATGCACACAGTTTGTTATGCGAGACGTTTAGCATATGCACTATGTTGGCGCATATTGGTCTAGGTGGTATAATTAATGTTAAAGATTTAAATATTCTAATAAGACAAAAATAAATAAAGGGTCATTTTAAGGGTTTAAAATTACCAAATGTTACTATATGGGTTAAATTGTGGACTTTTATTATAAAAGTTTGGTTTCAAATACATATTCATATACATATTTCAACCATATTTTGTAATCAGCTGAATTGTACGAAAAAATTTTTAACAGAAGTCACATATTTTTAAAGCATAATAACATGCATCACCACACAGCTAAATTGATTCTTGATAAATTGAAGAACTTGGCTAGAAGATAATAACCTATCCACTTCATTCTCCCAGACTTTACTCTCCGTGACACACCATATAGATATCTACATCACTATAGATGAAAACAGAGCAAAACACATACCACGTGAATTTAAATATTGAAATATTTTGAATCAATATATACAAAAATGTATAGCATGATTAAACTTTAGCCAAATAATTGTTAAAAATTCATCAAAACGTGTCAATCAAAACGAGATTACCTGATAAATTAATTACCCAAACAGAACTAATTTTAATAAATCCATATTTATCGTTGGTGAGCTTAAAATGATAGATATTGATATGGGAGTCAAAGATTTGGGATAAGTTCAATAGCAACCCATGAATCGTCAAATTATTTTATCATTCACTTGTTAATCCTCTCCTACTTAAAAGTCTATTCAGATAAGCTTATCCTAGATTAATTCAATGTGGAAGACCAAGGAAAATCAATACATAAAAGTCTCGTTTCCTTGGGAAATTAACTGAAGAAAATCGTTCAGTGCTGGTTCCTTTAAATCATCGATGAATTCGTATTCATGTTTGAGATTTTTTCATCGGTAAATATCTAACTTATTTGAATAAATGCAATCATCATGGATATGATTTATTATTGATTTTGAAATCCTGCAATTTGTACCATGTTATTGATTCATCTAGATGCTCGTGAATTTGGTACAAAAATGTCTCATTGCTAATATAAATGCTGAAGTAGGAGCATTCGATGAGGGGTTGCAACGCAGCTTAAATAAATCAAAATTTCAACAAATCAGTGATTCAAATACCAAATCAACTGTAAATCAACCCCCCAGAAGAAGAGGATGAAAGCGAGAATAAAGAAGAAGTCATAAATCCCAATCCTCATAGGACAGCATTGCCATCCATTCAGACTTTAGTAGAGAAAATAAATCAATATGAGTTTGAATTTAACGACATAATAGCTTCAAGAAAAAAATCATATTACTGTAAAGAATTTGCAGAAATCCAAAAATAATATCTTTTTCAATGATTTCATCTTCCGCAAAATATTTTATTGTATACCAAAATAAAATGGCAAGGAAAATAAATAAATAATATAAATTCGAAAAAAATTAGATACAATGGATCTACAAATGATTTTATTAGTCTCAAAATCTTCATTAGTATAAGGATGATGCATATGTTGTCAACTCCTCATTTTCATTACGGGATTTTGATAAAATCCTTCTTCCATCACACAACAAAGAAAATCAAATATCAAAGCTTGAATCATTTTTAACTTATAGGTTCTAAATTTTGCCTGAAATAAGAAAATAGGCAAATCGATTTGGACTTCACGATGAAGCTCCAAATGGCAGTTGATCGGAAATAGAGGGAGAATAGTTTGCAGTGTTTCCTTATATGTTATAGAAACGAAGCCCATTTTATTATATATTAGATAAAGCGGAAAGAAATGTCTATTTTTTTGGTTGCATCCTTTGCCGTCAGTTTGCCTATGGTTGCTGTTGAGTGAATACGTCAAGATTGGTATCATTTTGAAGCTCTGTTGTTTGTCGTACTTATTCAAATATTTTTATATTTTTTTAGCCATAGTGAAAATGTCCAAGCCAGAAATTGATGGGGTCTCATTTGCGATCTTGTTTACTGTTTTTTTTTTTTTCGAAAAAGGATTAAAAGCAAAAGAAGCTACTCAGAGCATCTGTGATACACATGGCAACATATTGAATATTCGAAAATGTCATAGATGGTTCAAAAAATTCAAAAGTTGCGATATAGATTTGAAAAATAAGCCAAAATCAGGACGACCTCCAATCATCGATGATGACGCATTAAATTCTCTGGTAGAATCTGATCCTCGAAAAACAATAAAGGAATTATCGCTAGACATTGACTGTCCCTGGTCGACGGTAAAAGACCATTTGAAAAGACTCGGGGGAAAACATACACAGGGAATTTGGGTACCGCACGAGTTGTCATCAACGGTCTTGGAACAACGGATAACCAGTTGTTCATCGCTATTGCCAAGGTATGAAACCGATCAATTTTTAAGAAGGATCGTTACTGGGGTTGAGAAATGGGTCCTCTACAACAGTCCGAAAAGGAAAAAACAGTGGCTTTCTTCAAATCAAGTACCTGTTTCTACCCCTCGATCAGCATTATCCTTGAAAAAGGTCCTCCTTTGTGTTTGGTGGGATTTTTTTGGCGTGATTCACTAGGAATTATTAAAACCTGGCCAAACTGTCACAGCAGAGCTATATTGTGCACAATTAGATAGGTTAAAAGCGGAAATGCTCAAAAAAAGATCAGTGCTAGTTAACAACCAAAGAAGAATATTACAGTATGATAATGCAAGACCACACGCAGCAAGGATTACGCAGAATAAAATAAGGGAGCTGGATTTGGAAGTGCTGCAACATTCACCATATTCTCCTGACATTGCACCTTCAGACTATTATCTTTTCAAGTCATTAGAATATTCGCTTCGCGATAAAAAAAAATCACTTCAGTGGAACAAGTGAAAAATCATTTGGATTCTTACTTTAGTGAAAAACCGGCCGAATTTTACATTAAAAAGCTACCTAATCTGTGGAGAGCGATTATAAATAACAATGTAAATTATTTAATTGAGTAATATTGTACAGCTTTTATTAAAAAAATTTTTTTCTCCAAATAACAAAAAAATGACATTTCTTTCCGCTTTACCTAATATTACACAACACAGTGCAATTTTTAAACTAACAATGCTTAAAATCAACTTTTCCTAGGAGCTAAGATGTTTTACTTCTACCACGCGAAATTCTAAAAGTAAAACAGCTTTAATCCGTCCTCAATAACGAAAATATCACTAATAATGGCGAGAAACGTATTAATTAATCCGTATTCAAATTTAATTACATTCATTTTGCGACATTTTCTTCGCTGAATTGGCTATGTCGGGAGTAAATAATGGACATTATTAGATGGTTGCAAACTTTCATGCTTAGATAAGATTTTGCTTATAAAAATTTAGAGCTACGTGCGAGTGCTTGGTACCCAAGTGTACATACACCGGAGTAATCTTGCCAAGCGTGAAGTGCAAAATTTGGTAGGACACATTTAGTTTCGTCTTTTGGGAGCCTCCGCTCCGGAGTAACAGTGTAATTGTTCTCAGATCCTTTTCTTTCTCGTCCTTTCTTTCGCAGCCAAAGAGTCCTTCTTGCTCTCGCTCTTCCCTCCCTTTTGCTCTCTCTCCCGGTCCGTGCACTCGATTCCTTTGCGCATTACGGGATGTGTGGAAAATAAATTTGTTGTCTTTTGAGGATGTCGGAGGACGGATTGGAGTTTAAATTTTAAACTTTTAATGAGGCCAGGGGCGATTCGCTGAAAGGTCAGGGCTTCAGTTGCGCATTTCAAAGACTTGTTAAATATAACAACATGTCTCTACTGTTCTGTGGAACTGTGTACACTGTCTGTTTTTTAATCATTTATATGTTGTACATTGCTTCAATATGATTTTGATGAGTTTACGAACGCAATTAAAATATACAGATATGAATAAATCGTTCAATAAAACCTAAAAGATCATATGTTAAACATATAATGTCCGATGATACAACGTATGAGCCATGACCTCATTGGCGATTCATATTTGATGATACAACATGTGTATCATACTTCACATAATAAGTTCTATTAAAAGTGATTTTAAATAATAGTTCATTAACTCAATAAATAGCATTAAAAAATTAGAGAATTTAAATTTAAAAAAAAAACTTAAAACTAATTTTTGTACAGTTTTAAAAATGTATAAAGATAAAATTAGTGTAAAACAAACCGTGGTTTATGCAGAATAATAGAAAAAAATAGAAATGTGTTTAGATGAACCGAATGTACAGAATTATTTCCATCTTATAGCAGACCCGTGGTAATCCGGCGCCCCCTGTAGTCCGACATCCCAATACATATGTATGATGAAGCTTCGTCAATGTAAAAAATACAAAAGTGTGATTCTGGACCGAATCAAATCATATCATACGTGGCTATAATGAAATTACAAGCTTAAAAAAAACTAACAAATAAGAAAATAATTTTATGAAGAAAAACATTAATATTAATTTATGAACATTTTACACCATCCTGCAGTGTTCGTTATAACCGAGATCGAAATAAGAGAGAGAGAAATTTTATTACATTGTAAGTTTTTTGATATTTTTCAACACCCCCTGCAATATCAGAAAATACAATAATATATTTTTCGATTACACTACTTTTTATCATAACCCTTTGTGTTTACAATTATTTAAATGCATGTTGTAAAGGGTGATTGCACTTACCTGCCATATCTTGTGCGTTTACAGCTCAAATTAATGATGACGTATTTGCCGAGTCAAAGGACTTATCATAAGCAACGAGTCCCAAGCAGAGTGGTTTCTGATGTCGTTGTTCATTAACTATTAATTATATATCAGATTGCCTCATAAGTCTATGTGTATTATTGCGTACAAATGTAAGGATTATTTTTCTACAAATTATCGCATTCAAAAAATAATATGGATCGTTTCTCTTAAAAATGAAGCGTAACGCAGATAATTATTTGTGTTTTTATATCGAATCATAACTAGAGAATCCAATCCCGGGTAAAATAGATAAATAAAAAACTAAAAAATCAATATTATTTCAAAAATATGCCCGAAGTAACATCAAAGCATCGATTGTTTCGTCATTTAGTTTGGATCTGATTTTGGAAGCCAGGCAACTTGCTGCTGAAAATGCACGCTCAGCCTCCACACTCTTTTGAGGTATCGTCATCAGATATTTAAATGCTGAGACACGGACTAAAACTCGCAAAATTCCCTATTTCCCGACAAATTATTTATTTCCGTTGCTGCAGATGAATACTTATATACTGTAATACTTTTATGTGATTCGTAATTATATTACGGAAGAATACAAAAATTCTGAACTCCGTATCTATTATATTTCATATCGATATTCCCATTATTAGAGTCGAGGTGTAGTAAATACATCACCGGTAGAGAAAGGTTAATATAACAATTTCAAAAACATACATAAACTCTATATATGTATACATAGATTAGACAGTTACTACAGTCGCCTAAGCTCGCCAATTAGTATTTACGCCACTGTTTTCAAGCGTTCTGATTACGGCGGAAATGTCTCGATTTAGTAGCCTTCATCATGCTGGTGAAGTGTACGATTTCTGTTCGACAAAAAAATTCAGGATTACGTTTTCTAATTCCGGGATTCATGAGCACCTAAAACTGTCCGGGATCCCGGGATTGGTTTCTCTAATCATAACATTTGGTCTAAAGAATCATATTGTACAAATAGCACATACGCGATTTCAAAAAAGCAAACTTTCGCATACAAATTCGATAAGCTTAATATTTGAATGAAGCTAGCGCTGTTTCTTCCAAAAGGTAATATTTCAAATAAGCTGTCTTCAATAAATAAAAACACTATTAAGTGAAAGCAAATTTTCACCCTCTCCGTTGGTAAATGGGAAAATATATAATTTTGTTTATGGTTTCTCGTGTTTCTGACACATCCAACGCTTCCTATCGAATGACGCCCTTTCCTTATTTATTTTTTCAGCACTGCTTTCGGCTCAACATTATTTTTCCATTTAAAGTCGCAAAAAAATACTTTTGACATGGCATTCAAAGGCATTTGTTACCAGAGGCCAGGAACCCGATATTGAATTCGTATTTGTCCTGCTACTCTAAATAATATCAATATCCGACCCAATTTTGTACCAGTGTAATTTAATTGTCAATTGAACAACTGCGAACATTTTTCTTATCCCTCAGATTACTAAGCTGAAAGAATAAAAGATACCAGAAATATTATATTATTTATAGATTTCTTCCTTTTATTTGAAATAAGATTGATTGCGAAATTATATGACAATGAAATCGAAATTATTAAAGGATTCAAATAGAAGATGGATGGAAAAAATTAGAAAATCTGCGTGATGACTTGATTCTAGAATTCGAGATGGATTTATGATGATCAAGAATATGCGAGCAAATGTTTTAAATAAGACATACATTAATTTTAACACTAATTACATTATTTTTTTAATAACGTTATTATAAAACGTTAAAATACTATATACGAACGAAACTGAACGTTAAAATCCTATAAAATATTGAAATACACTTCATATAAACTGCTAATAAATACAGATGTCACTAACTGGTTTGAAAATTGGATAGATTCAACTCTGAAACAGATGACAAATGTAATACAATTGAACCTCTTTTTGTGTATCTCTTTAATACAGTTTGAAGTTATGCAATTAATCCTTTGCAGTCTTTTATCTGCTCTCAGCCACCAAAGCTTTTTTACTGTTCCGGTCGTATGTCTGCTCTCAGCCACCACAAAAAGAAACCGTATAAATCTTAACTCTATTCGTTCATGTATCAGTTCATAATTTCTCTGAAAGCTCTTAAGTGTCTAAGCGACTTTATCACATTCATAATCTTGCATGTTATGCATCAGTGCTCTTTCAATGGAAATTAATTCCGACCAATACAACACCTATGTCCAAATTTAATACGTCCGCAAAGGGTTAAACCCAGTTGTCAATACTGAACCAATCGCAATCAATCAACTCATTTTGTTGTCCCATTTTTTAATTATATATTTTTATGTTAGACAATTACTGTTAGAAAATAAATAAATCATTATCGCTGTTAATTATCACCGTTAAATTTAAAAAAAATTATGATCGTGTCATCATCATCAGCATAATGCAGCCACACGATATCCACTACAGGACTATAGGGCCTTTTCTATGGTCATATCATCATCATAGTGCAGCCACTAACAGTCCACTGCAGAACTATGGGCCTCTTCAATATCCATTCACAGGAAGGGGTTACATCCATTTCGTCTGTATCATACATTCACCTCCTCGTTCGCTCGATATTGAAGGTAGCATTACCACCGAGTTTTGTTTCGAACGTTCACCCAACGGGTATCCTGAGTGAACGTATTGACGAACGCTTTCGCAATCGTCTCGATAAGGAATGTGGAAAGTTTGTAAAGACTGAGTAGTTTTCATAGGAGATGGTGGAAAACTACTCTAGACGACCTTTTTTTGACTCTACTGAAAAGGGCTTTCTGGAGTACAAGGAGTCCAGTCCCCCTTTTCCTCGCTAGGGCGTTGCCGGGGTAGGGTGAAGACAGACGTGACGCTTGAGTGCATCTCGGATTCGCTCCTACACCAACTGAGGGTGTCTCCCCGTCAAATGGTCATATATTCTTCCTAAAATATAAAAGTTTTTATTATCATTTTATTATAGATGGCAAAGAAAGCCTCTTTTATTATTCTATTTATGAATCAATTGTTTCATTTGATATTTTTTTTTAATTTACAGAACCCTTAAACGAGTCCTCTTATAAAATAACAATTTCTTGAAATAATAAAAAATGAAACACAAGCATAAGAAGAAAAATCTCCATTTCTTTTTTATAAAAAATTATACAATTATTTGCATACAATTGTATTTAAACATTTGAGCTGCATATTTTTAATATATACACATATATTTAATTATTACTTTTGCTACCATTATCTTATAAATCAAGTCATTCTATATTTTATCAATTTACATATAAAACGAAGCATACAAACAAATAGGCTCTGTGGAAACAGGTTTATAATAACATAATCTGAGATTCACTGTTGAATGATTTTAAAGCTTCAAGAGTATAAGGAACAATAAAAGAAAGTATTGCCGATGAATAAACCTCGTATGGTATTTAATTGCGCAATTTACCATATATATATAAACAGCTGTAAAGATAATAGCAATCTTATATTAAAAGAGCACGTTCAGAACTCAAAATCGTTCCAAAATTTTAATATAATCACATTTAAAACAGTGTGATGTGTGTTCCATTAAATGTAATCGAGATATCAAAAAATAAGAAAAAATAATCGAGCACATGCACGCCATAACAATTTTCTGAATGAAAAAATATGATTTCGATCCACATAAATATTTTATTTTATATTTATACTATATGGTGATAAACAAAAAGTTTTAAAAAAGGATCTTTTATCCTGTTGAATTATTTATGTAAAATATTTAATATCGCATGTATATATATTAAAAAATCTAGATTCAAATCAAAAGTGAATTAATTTTAGCAAATCTATCATCAAATTACAAAATGTATTTAACTGGAGGACTGATTTCAAATCTGAAATATAAAATGACATTTTAAAAATCTTTTACTGGTTAAAGATATTAAAATACTTGATAATAATTAAAAGAGACAATAATATCTGATACAATTTGAGACATAAATCCTGTCTGAGTTCAATTAAAAGCAAAATTCATTTTGAGCCTCAATGACCCATGTCATCCTATGTAAAATTTCAATATGAACCACAATTCAATTATTGCATTAATTAAAGAGAAATCTTCGTTGAATTCAAAAGAAGTCCAAGAAAAAATATCATAAATGAGAGGAATCAAAAAAAAAATTGAGATTCTATACAAAACTAAGCCTACAATATTAGTCATTTTACCAATGAAAAACAACCATCAGATCGGAAATAAATCACCTTCATTTAAATAAATTACAACGCTTTAATATTATTAGATTTGAAAATAGTGAATGGTCCACATTAAACATTAACTCTAGATTGGTCGCATCTTTGACTCTAAGGTTGGTTTAGAAAAAAGACGTATAATGCTAACAACCTAGGGTCAATTTATTAAATTCGATACTATCAAATACGCATGGTAATAAACACAATTATTTTAATACTGGTATACATTTAAACTAGCGCTTATTCCTTAAAAAAATATGTACGTTGATACAATCGATAAAATTTTACACAAAGTCGCAAAAATTGATAATTAAGACTTATAAATAATTTAAACTCAGAAAATATATCATACACATTTCAATGACAAATCAATTTTAAATAATTATATGTCACTAATCGTCCTTTAGACATTATTTCTAAAAGATAACCTAAATTTTCATATAGGGTATAAAGGACAGTCAGTCGAACACAAATTTAATGACGGATTTCAAATATAACTTTAAACCACTCTCATATAAATAGTTCTCAGACATCATAAATTTAAATATGCGAAAAACTTTATTATCCAAAACACAATTTATTAATAGCGACTCTCCTAAATATTTTTCTCGATTAATGCAATCCAAAACGCATTTGAATTGCGTTAATCTTGATATTTTGAATCATTTGTAAAAAGTGTAAAACAATATTTAATATCATTCTAAAAATTAAAGACCTGATAAAAATTAATCAATGGAATTTGGAAAAAATATTAGCATAAATAATCATCGAATAATTTAATGTAAAGCAATGTAAAATTGTGATTTTTCTCAGGTCTTCATTTGTAAAATAATAATAAAATTTAATATTTCTCGGATATGGACGAGAGTAGTAAAAAGTGATTGACATGCACGAGTAAATAAAAACTGTAAAACCAAAATGAAAATAGTCTAATTGCAAGAGCCCACAAACTAAACAATTCCGCATCATAAAAACGAATCGAATCAATACACATTTATACAGATCAATGAAATAAGATATGGTTTTTAAAAAAAGACAATATTAAATTGCAGTTAAAAGATCGCATTTTTCAAAACACAAGTGACCAAAAAGTGGAACTATACTGAAATTGATTTTTTTTAAAATTATAATCATCGACTAAATTTTACACAAGTGTGTGTTTACAGACATTTTTTATGTACATTTCAATATAAAGCAAGCTCACAAGTAACAATGATTGCGCCGTTACAATAATTATTACTCGTTGAGCCACTCGTACATTGTTAAAATATTTATATTCGGTTCACAAATACTGGACATATTTATTGAGAAATTGTCATAACGTTTTATGATTACTTTAATTCACTTTTAATCACTAATTATATTTGGTAATATCTATAGTCCCTGTACAACTGAAAACACTTTTATAAAAGCTTTTATACTATGAACATTTAATTATCGTTGAAAACTGACGTTCTTTTATGCGTACAAAATAAATCTCAAATTGTTAATTTAATAAAAAAAAACGTATTAAATGCAAAATATTTCATAAATTAAAATTTCCTCGATAAGAATGATAACGCACACGATGCTTCAAAGAAGCTACTTTCTGATTTTGGATTTAAACAGTCAATATTTCATACTCCTATGACAATAAATTTTGATAACTATTCTGTATTTACTGGATAACTTTGAGCCTTTTGTAACCCTATTTTAAATAACTATCCCTAATTAATTTTAAATATTTATTCTTGTATTTCTATCTATAGCTAAATGTACAAAACAGTCAGTTTTCAATCAAAATAATGTATTTAATGCTCGTAAGTATAAAAAAAATATCCAAATACACTAAATAATGGCAATGGAAAAATATAATACATATTTTAATTCACTTATGTAAATAGCGACCGGAGAACATATACTATTTTTTACAATTTCGCTCCAAAAACACGCACAGAGGCTATAAAATAGCACTGAAATAATGAATTTCCACAAGTCCCCGAAAACCTCACAGCCAGCGACTCTCTAAAGTAGCAGCCTTCAACAGGCGTAGATCCCAGTGTCACAATCGACGTAAAGCACTAGCCGATAAGCTGCCAGTTTTTGCTTTGCGCGTCGGCTGCACAGACATTGGTGCAACTAGCGTTTCAGACTGCCCAGAATTTGTCACACCCAATTCCTATTAAAAATTAAATAATTTCCATAAAGATAATAATACAATACAATTAAATATAAATTTATTCACATTTTGATACTAACATTGATATTGTTACAGCTTGCCAATCTCATTTGAGCAAGTTGGGAAGCAGGGGTAAGATTAGATGTTGATCCGAATGGAGAGATCATCGACGACACCGCTCTTTTTAACTTTGAAGGAGTTTTGTTGAATGAGAATGCTCTTCCAACCTGAATAGAATACAACAAACATCTATTTAAATAACAATTATGCATACGGAAATCTTTCCAAAATAATACCAAACATTTGAACGAATTAAGTCTAATGATATTAACAACAAAAAGTTTATAACGTACTCACTCCAAATAACACATTAGTATTTTTAACCTTTTAAATTCAGTTTTATCTCAAATGCATACTGCAATCTATTATGAAGCATTGTATTCACAACTATATAAATAATAATAATCTACAATTTTTTAACAAATATTGATTTTGTATAATTATTGCTAAAATTTCGTATGATAAAAAAATATTAACCCTTTGCGCTCAAGCGGTGCCTCTTAGGTACCATTGCATGTGATGCGAAAACTCGAGCAGTGTTGCAACAACGGTGTTTATTTAGATTTGGCCTAACGAATATTGCTTCACGAGTCTACTCCTGGCCTGGTGGATCATGTTATGTGGTGTCCAGTGACACAATGTATTATATGGCTACAAAGATGTTTTATCTCAAAAACACTTGCGACTGCGGGTCGAACTCTGTCTTCGACGTTAGTTCGATCTCAACTTTCTTGGCAATCAGAATTGATAACGAATGAAATTACATCTCTACATAGCCAGCTTGTCCATGGAAAGGAAGACAGAAGTGATGAAGATAGCGACGACGTTAGAGGTGTAAGAAGACGAAAAATCCGAATAATGGATAGTGAATTTGAAAGCCAGTGTTTGTACAGAAGAGACTAAACCTTTAGAATGGACAATGTGCACAAAATCCGAAGAAATCCCCACAAGAATACCATTTGTATCCGGTGAAAGACTACCCAGCAAAGCTTCTACTCCGCAGAGCAGTTCTGAAGGCATCCGACTAAATGGGAAGCTGCATGTTATTTTGATTGAACAAAAAAGGGATTGCAAGGTTTATTCCCAACGAACCAGGCCGGGCCAAAGGTGACAAACTGTGTATTACTATGACACTTGCCCCGACAAGCCAAGAATGCACCTTGGAAATTGTTTTATAAAATACCATAAGAAGCAAAAATATAGAACATAATGTTTAACAAATATCCTTCAATGAACTATGAAAATATGTATAATGTTAAAATATACAAGTTTAAAGTGTTCTATTGTGTCTAAAATTATTTTAAATTAACTATAAATAACTCATTAAATAAGCGGGAGCGACTGACTGCTCTCGAGTTGCTGGTTTGTCCGAGCAAAAAGGGGCTCAAGCACAAAGGGTTAATAGAAATATTGATCCTTTAGTTGTGGTTAAGTCACTTGACAGAAATAATTGTTTGCGCAAATTAGAATATCTTAAAAGTAAAATTCTGTTATCATCAATATTAATTAATTTATATTAACATGGTATCCTTAATAACAACATTTAAATAACCCGGTTAATATAATACACAGTATCACAAAAGTGATGGCCAGTAACAGAAAGTTAAAATAACAAAAGCATTATTCTACAAACACGTAAACAAAGATAAACATTTAAAAGACAAACAGAAATAAATTTACAAATACCAAATGGCGGAAATATATTTTTTTAAATAACCGCAGTGTTATATGAACTAACTACTTCCCTACTAGCCTATAAAAGTTAACAAAAACGATTTTATTCTCAATTTAAGAAGTATGATTGATGTGATTTGGCATTCATTTAGGCAAATGCAATAGGGAAATAGTCAACTGTTTCTAAAAATATAAATGGAAACAAGTGTTAATAAAAATCTCATTTTAAGTGATGCGAAAATAATTAGCCAAAAAATAACATACATTAAGATTTCACCACACTGAGTACTATTAACAAGCAAAGAAGGTATTTAAGCAAATATATAAGCACAAATAGATGTTCAAAAAGTAACGCAACTCAAAAATATCATATACAATTTTATAAATAGAAATAAAAAAGTAACTTTTTCTCTAATTACATTCAGCCGCTTATATTTGAGTTGCATCAATTTTCTACGTGCAAAGAAGTCACGAGAAGTTACGTGCAAATAAAACTAGCAAAGCTTTTGAATAAAATAATGATTAAAAACATGTGAATGAATGAACGAATAAAGAATATAAACGGAATGTTTTTTCTTATCAAAATTATGTCGTAACAAAAAATAAATTAGTATGGACGAGATTTCAAAACTAACAATAGAAGATGACTTTTATGGATGGTCAGAAATTACTATAATTTTCAATTAGTTTGTTATCAAAAAATCACACCCTTTTAATTGTTAGTAAACAACAAATCTCAATTTTTTTTAAGCATATCTACCAATTTCACACACCTTTATATAGCTTTTGCAATCGGACATTTAGTATTAAACAATAGGGTACCCAAAAACGTTGATTTTAAATTTTATTATCTAAATAGTGATTTGTGTTAGCCTAGTTGAACTATTTTTATTGTTCTCTCAAATAGCAATATTTTTGCAAATTATGTGTGACAAAAATATGACAGAAAACTCCGATTCACGCACATATCTAGCACCGTATGAATATTATTTATTCAGATATCTGCAGTGTTGTTTAGATGAAGAAATAAACAATGCTAAAATTATTTCGTACTAGCACTAAGTATTTTTTAAAAATGAGATATCAAGCAATGGAAAGATACTAACTAATCTTTGGGTACCCCTAATATATAATATTAAAGTTATACGATAATATATTGAAATTAATAGAAAAATGCCACTAGCATTGAGTTATGTTTTTTAAGACCTTGAAATTTGTTAGATTAGATATAATAATTATTTATCATAAATAATAATATATATAAAACTATCATTTCTATCATAAAACTATGCTTATTTTGAAATCACAAAATTTGTTATTTATTATTTATTTTTTCATCCTCACGCCAATTCCTTAAAACATTAGAATGTATTGAGAAAAAAAAAACAGTAAAATAAATGGTAATGAGATTAAGTGTAAATTTGAAACCCTTAGTAACAGATAATAAAGGAGGTCTGGAAATTAAACCAGTGTTAATGAAAATTCAATGCTCAAATACAAAGTGTGCTTGTAATACCAGTGCTTCAAATGTGTTCGGTTTTTCTGTCTCGCTGGTCCGAAACCAAGGAATAGCTGCTATGGTTTCTAACTGAAAACAGGATGAGAAATATGGAACCATAAGAAATGCCCCTTGGTGTCTTGAGAAAGATCAAAGAATTAGCTGTATGGTGTGTAAGAGTAAATATGATAAAATCTCTAATATAAATTTATCATAAATAAAAAAACAAACAGCATATTAAAACCTGTAGATATTTTTTTAAATAACTCTAGTGCATAAACTATTACATTATATATTACAACAAGGAAGAAAATGTATTGACAATATGCAATAACATTTAACAATCTTAAACATTGTAGAAAATACATAATTTGCAATTTTGTTAATATGCTTTCCTTCCTTTCATTTAATTCAATAGCATTAAATCATGCACAGTTACAAACATAAAAGTAATACACACTTTAGGCATATTTAGGGAAATTGAATAAATTAACTAAAAGCTCTATTTTTCAGACAAAAAACACTACCGTTAAAAGAGCACATTCAATTATTTTATGAAACTTAGATCTATAATTATATTTCAGTAAATTTAAAAAATTAACATAAATCATCTATACATATAAGATAAATAATATTTAATGAAATTCTACTTAACTTTGAGGGTTATCACTTTCATGATAAATAATAAATGTTCGATATGATCACGCTCACCTTTAATCGTGTTCTTGATGCAAATTTTGATACTTTAGAAAGAGTCCCTATTGTAAAATCACTTGTGTCTATATCCAATTGATGAGATTCTAAACAAGCTAAAAACTTATCCTAAAAATAAAGTAATTGAGTCATAAAAATTTAAAATTAAATATAAACGATTGTATAATTATTTTATTGAATTATTAATTTACCGCATCTGCTTTACAAACGGTATTAGCCATTTGTCTACATAATTGTTTGAGGAATTGAGTTTTATCAACTGCTTCATCAGTAATCGCAAAAGAGTAAAGTTTTTCTTTCAATTCCTGATTACTTCGGCACATTAATGCGAATACTTTATGACAGTCTACAAAACATAAAAATAAATGTAAAAATTATTTTACAATTAAAATCGGCACGATTTTTAGAAAAGATATGACAAACCATCAGATTCACGAATATCAATAACTCTCTTCACCGTACTCAAAGGCATTAACTGCACATGTCTATAGGATTTACCAGAACCTAATTTTGATGCCGCATGATGAAGACCGTTTAATGGAGGACTTTTTGAATTAAAAACCTAAAAATATAACAAATGGCATTAAGTAAAAATATTCTAGTTAAAAAATATATCTATAGTTAATCCCCAATCATTAAAATAACGCTAACCTTTGATCGTTTCTTACATACTTCCATAGTATCGGTAAATAAAAATAAAACTAAATTATCTCCTCTCCCAGAAAGATCTTTGGAAAGCTCAACAACTTCACAGCGTGCAACAAAACTACGATGAGATGAAACTAAATGTGGCTAAAAAAATAATAAAACGTATATTTATGAATAAATTATATTAAACATATAAAATTACAACTGTCAAAATTCAATTCTTAAGAGTAATTATCTTACCGGACAGTTATCAATTTCATTGTAAATATCAAACATTTGTAGTTGACCTTCGGTTTTTCTTTTATCTTCGTTTACATGTGTCATAATTTCACGTATGCCCATTAAAGCGGATTCAAGCGCTGAATGATCAGGATTCGACTTGGACGTATGCTTTAGAACGTCTGCAAATAAAAATGAACCTTAGCATTGTGACACTCAAAATTTCGGTGCAATCTAACAAAACGCAAAAATAAATTCACCATCCAAAAGTAAACTAATGCTCGGTAATCTCTGAACGGGTCTAATGAGTAGTTCTTGAAGAGTCTGACGTCCGCATTCCGGTTTTGTTTGTCTCCCTTTCAAAAAGGCGTGAAATCTAAAAACAATATTTTAATAAGAATATCAAAACATTCACAATGATATTTTAATGCAGTCATAATTTTTCTACACTTTCGTATGAAATGTATACCTTGGTTTTTCTCTGTCACATTGTACAAGCATTTCTTTCATATTCTCAAAAAAATTAACGAAAGGAGGATATGCTTTCACTAGGTCTGGCGCATACTTCAGTATGATCCGTCCTATACTAATTTCTTCGCCCCAATTATGCGATGACCATTTTAATTCTTCTAACATCCGTCTAGTAAATAAATTAAAACAAGCATTGAACATTAAAATATTTTCATAATAATTCCAATAAACAATGATAAAATAGTCGGCAAACTGCCACAGGCCATACTCATCTATAATCACAAATTTCATATTTTAATTATTTATTTATCAGGTTATTATAGATGACATTCAAATATGTATTTATGAAAAGCACTAGGGCTGTTCATTCAGTATACCATGGAACAAATACAGGTGTCTCATATTTCACACCAATTTGGTGTCTTGCAGATCTATCGTTTTTTTACGGCTTGTGATTTATGTATTTTTATTTCGCACTCGCACACATCCACTTTCTATTGTCACATAAACGTAACAACACTAAGATCAGAAGACAATCTTACACAACTAGGCTTGCGGTCCGACCGCCAAAGGACTATTCTGACTACTCCCATACTACAATCTTGAATATGGAACCATTCGATCTTATTGATATGGACCTAACTATTTGATATTACTTGATACCTGACTTTCACCTGTTTGTTCCAGCTATGTCTGTTTTTTTCAGTTTGCTTCCAGTCTGACCAATTAAACATTGTTTGATTGTTCCCAGTCGGTACTAAACACCCGAAGTTCGAATACTTAGATGCGACATAATTACCGGATAAGCTACTAAGCTCTTTCAACAAAGATAAGATGACTTTCGTTTGTGTTGTCTTGAGAGCAGGCGTTTGTTTTGATAATTAAGATACTTGCATCATTCTTATCGTTGACCAATTTTGTTATTCTCCCTTGACTGTTCTGGTATCATCACTCCTTTGCAAAATCTACTACTTCAGAAGTAAACTGGAAGGCTTGCCCGGTAACCCTGTCCTTTTATTTTCGCAACACATTAATAGGCAAAAATAGCTGAACAACAGAAAGCAGATGCCATGCAAGTTGAACATTAAAAAATATTCCGAAGAAATGAACGAATATTGTGTGCTATCAACAGTGTTAAGGCTCATTTATTGAGCTTGTTTCATTATCAAGCTTGTTACGAGCTGACAGAAAAAATGGATTTACATTAGAGCGTAGCATGTCTGCTCTCCGATTCAAAAAGGTTGATCGCAAATTATTTTTTTAAATCATATTCAAAATATCATGGCCTGTGGGGACAGTTTTCGTTTTACACAATTAATAATTAAACGGATATATACCTGTGAATTTCATATATAGGCACTAAATTTCCAAATATTATTTTTAATTCAGTATTATTCAATAACGCTTTGCTTGGATCATCTTCATTTGTCATTTCTTCGAGAGGTTGCTTAAAAATCTATGAAAATAAAAACAATAAAAGGTATGTAACAATTCATTCCTTATTATATAATTTAAAATATATTAAGCCCTCTATTAATAAAATATACTAACAGTAACAATGGTATGTAGTATTCCAACATAATTTGATTCAGTCTGAACTAATTCCATAAAAACTTGCTGCCTTGGACTCATGTGTTTCCTTGCTGCATCACTGACAGTCACACATTCAACTTCTGAAAGAATAAATTACAATATATAAAAAATGCGCTATAAAATAACCTAGCTTACCTTATTTTTTTAATATTCATTTGGAAAGAAGATTGGACTCACCATCAAGAATTGATTGTTTTCCATCTGGACTTTGTGTGCAATCAAGTAAATTTGCACTCAAACTTAGAAGTACTGCATCTCCAACGGATGATCGACGTTTATGTAAAGCGCCTTCTGGTCCACGCAGCTTCCGTTTTCTTACTCTCTGTGATGAATGAGTTACGCTAGCGGGAGTACGACTTCCGGGGCCAGGACTCCGAGGAGGAGATGTACCACCGGTACCCGAAGCACTACTCGATAAAGAGCCTCGGGATGAGCGCCTCGATGGTGATGTTTGCGATTCCAAATACTTCATAAAATAATAATCATTGTGTTAAGATTAATGTAAAGACGTAAAAATATTAATAAGCGTTATAAAAAATACTAACATCCTCAAATAAATAATCTTTTTCGTCTTGAGCCTCCTCATTTTGCACAGATATCCAAAACCATTCTGCCCTAACGATGTGTGTTGTAACTCCGACATCTGGTAAAGATTGCGTATTATGTTCATCCACCACCTAAAAAAATCAATATTTTTATGAATCTATAAGTACAATTTATTTCCAACTGGTTTAATATAATGGTTAATATTAAAACATAAAATTAATTATTCTTATTCTAATACATTATGATAATGAAAGTGTTAAAGAATTTTAAGCTTACTTTCTCTGTTGAATACTGAAATATATGTTGAATTTTTATTCTACCTAATTAATAAAGTATGATTTGAGTTACGTATGAAAACATGACATGATAACAATGAATTTAAATTAAATCTTGTAATTAAACTACATACTTCTATATTAACTCTTAAAGCTATGTCACCTGATAAAATAATAAACAGTTTATAAAAGTCTCCAATCTCCTTTCATATTTTAAAGTAGAAAACTATAAAGCATAAGAATTTTTTATGGCTTTTAGCAATCCATTTTATAGGACAATTGCCAACTATTTTGACATGGTTTTTCATAGCGAATATATGTGTTTAAGAATATGGTTGCCAGCCACAATTTCTATAGATTTAAACTCAAGATTATTGAGTTATTAGTACAACCAATTGCAGGAAAATCTTTAACTGGATTTATTATTTTTAAATTAAGATTGTTTATAATAATAATGCATACTCATTGAATACGTGGAGAAATAAGCTGTAATATAAAATAAATGGCTTTGATACTAAACAAATTGTTTATTTACACATGCCTAGAATTACACTTTTTAAAGGTACAGGGTTCGTCTACAGCCCCAAAACTCGCAAAAAGTGGAGAAAAAATCACAATTAACTATGAAGTGAAATTCGTTATGATAATGGAAGAAAAATTACTCGGTTTAAAAATATACAAATATGTATAAATAGTAAGTATGCATGACATTTTATATTTTAAAATAAAATGCTTAGCATGTGATTAATAAACATAGCCATGCAAAAATGTTTCTGTATATGCAAGCAATGAAAATCAATCTTAATGTGTTTATTAGTTATGAAAATATGCAGAAGAAAAAAAAGGCGAGCTCTGCAAATGAATTTTAAAAATCATGTGTTTTTATACATGCAATGCATAAATACATTTTATCTTTTATATTTTTATTTTTCAAAAACATCTTTGCGAGATTTAAATCAAGAAACTTTTGGTACAACAGTAAATGTTCCTCCCTAAAGATAAATATTCAAACTACTTGAATACTTGTTCGTGTGTTATAAACCAATTTAAAAAGAACACATACTGTGGTATACCATATATTTTTTAGATGTATTATATCATAATCGATTCTATATTACCACTACAGTGAGAATATACATTTAAAAAAAAAGGAAAGTATTACGAAATGATGTTAGTACCGATAGTATTGAACAGTCGAGTGGGATCTTCACATTGTTTTTAAATCTGGCCTCAGGATTACATTTCTTGGGATTCAGCAGATGGGAAGGTTCATATGTTGTCTCACTTGCCCCAAAGTTTGTGAAGATCGCAGGACTGGTAATAATATTAGATGCAATAGGAGAGGAAGCTGCAGGAGTGGCTCCGCATAATGTATGTCTATGCTTCTTGAAGCTTATTTTATTTTTTGGCGTTTTAAAAATTTCTGGAGAAACCTTTACGTTTGTATTGTTCAGAGTGACGTTCAACTCACTGTGTTCTGAAATGTGAGCTAGCTGAGTGTTTACAGACTCTAGGCTCGTATTTGAAAGAGGCGATATGTCAAACATCATCTGCTGCTTTCCACGTTTTTCTATAAAACACTTTCTGGTAGGAGATTCACAGTCACTATCATCTTTAGATCGCTTTTCATATTTTCTTTTGCGCTCTCCGCGAAATGAAGCACTGATGGATTTCATCCCTCTACGAATCTTAGATACAGACTTCATAGTCTTGCTCTGACGCAGAGAACTAGTTGATATATCGAAAATTCCAGAGCTGGAAAAAAACGATTTTTCTGTTTTCGCAAAGCTATTGATAGAGCTCATGGAAGCATTGTGATCATCTTTCTCTGGGGATATTGTTGATATTGTACAATCGCTAGTATTCATATCCCTCTTTGGTGCAAGTGAACAGAAGTCGGAAAATTCTTTAACTTTGTTTTTAATGGAATAATTTAAAGCCGGTTTATCAGATAAGGAATTATCTTTCGATTTAAATCGAAACGAATTTTTTAGTTTTAATTTTTTAAATGGAGATTTGTAGCTTTTGTCCGACAAGTCAGGAGGACACATTAATTTTTTCACAATGGCGGATCCAGCATTGGTTTCTATAGGGCTGCGAGGTCGTTTTTTTCCAGGTAGAATTTTAAAATCATCATTTTCCACACTATTCATACTGGGTAAAGCCACGTCTATATTTTCTTCGTCTGGATAAAATAATGTTCTAAGCATGGGAGATTCTGACATATCAAATTGACCATTTTTTGATATCGATAAATTTGCTGCAACACTTTCTGGATCGTTCAAAAAAGCAATCTTTCTCGGCCCAAAGATTGTTTGATCACACTCATCGACACCCATCATAGGTAATGGTTTTTCTTCGTCAAAATATTTTTCTTTTCTTTCTTCAGATTTTAAAGGGCCACAACTAAGGTAAGCTGGGTGCACATCAGACATTGGAATTTGCAAGAAGGATTGGGAAGGAAGTGAGCAATCATACATCCACCCGTTGGCCACAACCTGAAACATGTGTGCAAGGATGGAGGATTTGGTAATCAATATTCTAACAAATTCCGTATTATAATACATATGGTTTTTAAAACATTAAATACAATAACCAATGGAAATAAAAATAATTCATTATGTAAAAGTAAATAGTCATTTTTTAAAATTATTTATGAAAATTACATACGGATTTTGTAAAGAAATAAAGGCAAAAGGATGAAAACACAAAAATACTAATGGGTGCATTATGTACTAAGTGATTTCAAACATTTGAATATTGAACATAGAATTAGATTATTTTAATTAGAAAGAAGATACAAAACAGAAGTTTAAAGCAATGACAAACAAAAAGGAAAAAGATTTTAGCAAAGCACGTGCTATGTAATTTATATCATTCATATACAAGTTTAAGTTGTATTTGTTATTTTAATCCAAATATGTATGTGTAAAGTTTTAATTTTATATTGCACAAGTGGAAATAATGGATAAAAAAACATATTTCATCATGAAACATTAGTCGATTAAGTGCCCCTTTAATTCAATGGCTTTAATAAAATTGATAGATAAATAATATTGAAACATTACAAAACCCAGTACATTTTAATCAAAATCAACTATTAAATATTTTATAGACAATAAACTAGCATAGCCTCTTGAAAACTTCCACCATAAATAGCTTTTTATGTAAATTAAAAAAGCAAATAGGAAAATGTGTTATTGAAAGTTGTATGGATTACTGTTCTCATCAACTATTTAAAAAATTAAGGATAAAAAAAAGATCATGCATACACTTCTTTTGAAAGTGTGATGTTACAGTGAATTTTAATTCAACGGAATTTTCATTTACTTTAAGGTTCTTTTTGATGAATATTTATGAATACTTTGAAAAAATGAAAATTGATAAAATTTGATTTAAAATTCAAACATTTACGTCAAAACATTGAATTACAATTAAACAATTTCTAAGTTACTTTGAACTACAAATAACCACCCAATTAATGCAAAATAGTTATGTTAATAACTAACACTGTTAATGAAAATAATTGTTCAGCTTTAATCCCCAAATTGAATTACACATATGTAAAAAAACGCTCATAATTTATTCATTTTAAAGAATAAAACTCACCACATGAGAGCACGTCGGGTCTTCTAAAATTGCAGTTTCACCGCCGTTTTGCACGAGTATTTCATTCATATGCTGACGTTCCTCTTCCGAGAATCCAATGAAACATAATTTTGATCCGAGGAATACTTTCAATTTATATTCATTCTGAAAAACGTACAATAGAAAGTTTAAATTTAAACCCACTTATTAATTTAATACAAATAATACATAAATAATACAAACCAGCAAACTTTCATCCGCAGCCTTTAAATCTACATTGCGTCGATCTTCCCAGAATCTTTCCACCCAAGCGCGTCCAATAACTGGCACTCGGAAGGCCGTTGAATATCTATATTTTTCGCCACCCGATCTATTGGCAATAAGATGCGTCACCCTGGCTGACATATCTTTTCGAATTGAACCACCCATATTATGTATTAATGTAATAAGATATGTCTGTAAATAATAATTTTCGATAATTTACATATTCAAACTGTTACAAATGCATTTTATTTGATATATAAATTTATTTTTACCAGCTCTTCTCGGACTCTGAATCCTGTAAAGCAGATGTAAGCCGATCGCATAGATAAACAATATAAGGGACGAATGTTGTTTGGTAATTGAGTTTCTTGCTGCCTCCATAATTGCAGCATTGCAGTAGGTCCCAATATTCTGAAAATAAATACAAATAAATCAATGAAAATAAAATAAAACAGAAAACATGTTTCATTAATATCAAATAATTAATCTCTAATGGGAAAAATATTTATTATTTCATCCACTTATTCGACTATCAACCGCTTTTTTTTACGCTTTTACGCTTGCAAATGCATTTCAAATGTTTTTGCATATTTTCCATTAACTCTTTCGCGATGGAAGACTCATATGTGAGTCTTTTAATTGGCTCTCTTAAGATCACCAAAAGACTCACCTATAAGTCTTCCATTACCATGGGTTGGGAATTAAAAAACTCACATGAGTCACCCGTTGTGAAAGAGTTAATATACTTTTCACATGACCTGCCTTTTACCATTCCAAATGCATTACAGCCTTCAGTATGTTATTAACGTTCGTCATCTCTCTTGTTTTTATTATATAGTTGTATTTTTATCTTTGAAATAATTTTAAAGCCTTAAATTTAGAACGAAAAAAAATTCTTTCAAAAATTTAACATGAACTCAATATATAGAAACAATAAAAATAAAAAAATCATTTGTTTATTTATATTGACAAAATTTAAATATTTAGGGGTGAGAAATAATTTCTTATTAAAATTAATTAGGGATGTTTATGTAGAAGTGAAATTTTACAGACGCGTGTAGGGAATCCAATCCCGGGATCCCGGAAGGTTTTAGGTGCTTATGAATCCCGGGATTAGTATTATATTCCCCCGAAAAATTCAGGATTGAAATTTTTATCTAACAAAAATCGTACACTTCACCAGCACAATGAAGGCTACTAAATCGAGATATTCCTGCCGAAATCTGGACGCTTGGAAACAGTGGCGTAACTACTAATTGGCGAGCTTAGGAGACGCCTAGAGGCAGTAATTGTCTAATATATGTATATACATATATGTTTTTCAAATTGTTATATTAACCTTTTCCTACCGGTGATGTATTTACTACACCTCGACTCAAATAATGGGAATATCGATATTAAATATAATAGATACGGGGTTCAAAATTTTTGTATTCTTTCGTAATATAATTACGAATCATATCAAAGTATTATAGTATATAAGTATTCATCTACAGCGACGGAAATAAATAATTTGTTGAGAAATCGGGAATTTTGCGAGTTTTAGTCCGCGTCTCAGCAGAAAAGAATTTTATCAGTCACATTGATGGTGTTATACGAAAATGGAAGCTCACGCGGTCATCAAGTCGAACTAGCATTTAAATATCTGATGATGAAACCTCCAACGACTGTGAAGGCTGAGCGTGCATTTTCAGCAACAGGTTACCTGGATTCCAAAATCAGAACCAGACTAAATGACGAAACACTCGATGCTTTAATGTTACTTCGGGTATATTTTCAAAATAATATTTCTAATCTCTCCATTTCTGTCATACACACGTACATAGATACACTATGCGCATGCGCCGCAACGCCTCTATTGTATGTACACGTAGCATAAAGCAATCAGTAGCACTTTTTATATATTACACAAACTCGCTTATCTTTTTAGCTAATGATTTTTATTGTGTGAAAAGTGAAATATAGAACGGAAGAAATCGAAAAACCGCCAAGAGCTAAGAAGTTTTATTTCTACCGCGCGACAGTACTCACAATTTTTTTCATATACGCAATATAGATTGGAAATGGACAAAATGTAATTAAAGTGAGCTGCAAAAATTTAAATTCAAGGATACCGTTGAATCCATAGGGATCCATCTAAATATAGGACCAAACTTTCAGGACAAACAATTTAACAAAGTCGAAAGTTTTGGCATGGTTATTCAATCGAATCCTCGCGAGCAGGTGTCTCCGTAACATAACGAAAAGCTATTAGGGTGTAACGGTTGCAGCAACATCGAAAACACCTGTCTGTAAAATGGGCGATAGGGTTTTGTAAAATAAAAATTCAATCAACAACACCAACAGTGGTTGCCACAAAGAGGATGGCGTTATTAAAGAAACCGAAAAATAATGTTCTGTTGAAAGATATGTCAACGATTTATTGGTCTGTGAAACATTTTTCTTAATCGGTCTGCAATTCCAAGGATCCGCATGTAGATACGTATAGCCATTGAGTTGTGCATAAAACTGGCTAAATGTACCAACGCGCTTCCTAATAATAGACTTTATCCATCCGGGAATTTCGGGAATGTCGCACGCGTCACTGTTTCGCGGCAAATTCATCAGTCGCGTGTCTTCTCAAAAACTCCCTTTTATCCGATCTTTGCGAGCCCCCGCAACACAACCGAGAGTTCCCATCGAAAATACCACTATAAAAAAATGGAGAGAGTCACGCAACCCCTGCTTTCAACAATCATACCGCCACAAATTTAAAAAAAAAAGCAATGCAACCTCAAAGACAGTCTTCGATTTGCAACATTGAGGCATTTTTTGATACGATCTTTAATTTTGCAATAGCATTTCATTGATCAAATGATGGATTACTCATCTGAGGATCGATGTTTTTTTATTCTTTCATCGATGGCTAGGAAACGAGCTCACGAAAGCGCTCCGAATCCAACAGTCGACTAAGAGAGACATGTCAAAACGTTCGTTAATCATCTCGGAATAGACCAAACGAGTCTGCATTTACTAGTAGTCATAAGCAACATAAGACGTATGGTTCTCATAATTTCCATATTTCACAAAACATATAATGATAACTGCATAAAAACTACAATGATAATCTCTAACAATACAGAGGAGTTGCATTTTTAATAAAGAAGCTGCCGGAAACTTTTAAGCTGGATATGGTCAGTATTTCAGAACTTTCAGAATGATATATTCATTTTGCTTCAGCCGTCAAGACTTGCAAAAAGATGCATTTTTTGCAAGTCTTGACGGCTGAGACACAATCACAACGTCGTCGGTGACGCGTGGAGCTATTTATATAGGCGACACTTAAACAAACTTATTAGTGCATTACTCATATTGTTTACATTTGACACGCGAGCCTGACACGTTGTTTATTTTTGAGATTCATTTGTAGTCTCCGTGTCCATCGCATACTTCATAGACTCGCTACGCGCATGTGCCATTCTACTGTGTGTAGCATAAAGCAACAACTAGACCAGTAGCGCGCCTATTTTATTATATATTACACAAACAGCTTTATCTTTCAGCTATCAATTTTCGTTAATAAATGGAAAAAGCGATGCTTAAAATCAACTTTTCATAAAAGCTAAAAAGTCTGTGCGAGCGCAATCCAATTACGCGAATCGAGATGTTTTCTAGTGGAAAGTGAACGCATCTTGATATCACTCAATCTATCCAACTTCGTCTTTATTTAAAATATATTTCCCAACGCTGCCGGAGATTCCAAAATCCAGACTCTTGGCAGAGCAAGTGACGAGCAAGTTTATTCACAAACGATTTATTGGGCCAATGCACTGAATATTTATATTTGTTGCAAAGCGCTGGAAGCACAAAAAGAAATTAGCAAAAAAAGGAAAACAACGTCCAGGAATCCAAGAGTCCAGCGAGCTGCGCGCCCGAAACAATGATCGTTATGCAAGAAAATCACACTTCGAAGAATTTGCTGAAAGTGAATCAGTTATCATATTAATAAAGATATATATTCACAAATAAATAGTATGACAAAATGAGAAACGATGTGTTGGAACCGAGTGTGAGGGCGAAAATAGACTCGGACGAGCCTGTGAGTCAGCCAAGTGAATTCATTCATGTTTTCCTCGCCTGTTTTTCTGACATTTTCATTTTCCATTTTCCGCAACGCTCTAGCGGACTGCAACGCGGAATACCAAACAACGACCGACTATACCTGCGTTTTCCTCATACAAAATGCATCGGCGCTTTTACAAATTCCAATCCCCATTTACGTTCCACGCGAATCGAAACCAGGACCCGAAAAAATATGATCAAATTAAAGCAGCAAGAGATGATAGACGGGAAAACATTTGAAAATGAAGAAATTCGTCGGGTCATTTAATGCGAATTCTACACTGCTTATTGCTTTTCAGATTTGCGTCATCTAAATTCGCCAACGTAATATTAAATTGGTAAAAATAGCTGCTATTCATAATATTCCATCTTGTGTCTATATAACTAGTGATGAGTGCATAGACAGAGGAAAAGTTTATTGCATCGATGTTTGCGTGGTGCGCATCGAATGGCGTATATAATACGCCATAAATTTTTGCACAGTTTGCACAGTTAATTATTGGAATACAAATACAGTAATGATCATAAGCCAAAGACTGCTTTGTCGTGAGACAGTTTTGTCGTTGTGGTGTGCATTCGTTCGTGGAGAAAATGTGCCAGGAGGTTTCTTCTAAGCACAGTAATTAGAACAGTAGCGACATTGATTGCATGAGATTGGGTAATCTTTATATCGGCCGATTGTAGTCATTTTTCAACCGATTATCACATAGTTAAAACGTTATGCAACATTTCACGATGTTTTCTAAAACGTACGAAAATTGATATTCGCTGTATTCCAGCGGACATAAAATATGAGGTTTCAACTGGAAAGGATATCTTAACACTTTCGTAGCCAGTGATACATATGTCGGATAATAAGGCCAATCGTGAATAGTACTGTTATATACAATGATCAAGATTAAAGAAATAAAACACTTTAAAGCGATCGGGATGATGCTAGTATCTTATCTACCAAAACAAACGTTTGTTCTCGTGTTTTAAGTACGTTGGTTTACAAAACAACCGAGAAAGAGTTTAAATAAATAATAAAGTAAGAAATTTTGTTATACGAGGCAGAAATCACAACGAGAATAATATTGTGGAAATGGACCCGAGGTGATGAGAGCGATACACATGGCTTGATTACTAACTCTTTAACGTGTATGATAGGATGACCGCGTATTTGCGAGCGAATTCCAGTGATTCATAAAGAGCACTCTTGTACGTTGAGCTAAAAAGAGAGACAGAGATATTGTGGGCGACATCTTGGGCGACGAAAGTGTTAAACTGATTGTTCATAATCCCTCTGCAACGCTTGCTTACCCGGCTTAACCCTTTGGGTGGTGAGCTAATTTAAAATCTTCATAGTCGTAGATGCTATATTTGCGTGTCCACCATTTATCATCCGTACAAATCCACTCATCTGTCAGAACCGCAGCAGCGCGTATGAAGCTTATATTTAACACTCTCATCGCCCAACATGAATCGGTTTGTTTCTCACGAGGCCCAAATTCGATAGTCGGAGCGTAAACAGAAGGAATGGCGATGTGATATATTCTCTCAGGTGTAATTTTATCTTAGATCGATTTACTTGACTCTGTCATTATTCAAATTAACAAAAACAAAGTGAAGATAAGCAAGTGCGAACAGACAAGTGTAGGAATGCATGTTTCGAGGTTGATCTCGAAAGATATTTATATAGTTGTCATCTGGAAAACATTATAAAAAGACGCTCGTAAAGTTAATGTTTGCAAGTTGCTATAGAAATACGTAACAATGAGACGCTGGATTCGTTTTTCGGACACTCGCATATCTAGTGGACGCAGCGATGAACGAGTTAAATAAATAAACACTGTCAATAGCACAAAATATTCGGTAATTACTTCAAGTAAACATAAGCAATATACCTAAAATCGATTAATTATATCATTCATATATCAATATTAGTCGATAAATTTGGGTTAACGATCTATAAAATCGTGCGATGTACGCAGGATGCCCTCCGTCTCTGTCTCCCATGCACAGTTACCGAATTGCGCTACATTTTATCCGTCTCTGTCTCCCACCGGGCTCAACGTACAAGAGTGCTATTTCTGAATCATTGGAATTCGCTCGCAAATACGCGATCACCCTATCATACAGGTAAACGAAAAAAAAAGAAATTTTCGCTTGCCCCTAGCGTAAGTTTTTGGTAATTTAATTCGGCCATGATAATGTTAAATTGATGAAATATTAATGCATAATAAGATTGCCGTTCATAATTGCTAAGTATGGCACTAATTTTAACATTATTCATCCGAAAGACTACTTCAAGGGATGAACAAACCACAAAATGGATTTGATCAAATCACCCAATAATGAGCTATCAAAATCATATATGACTGGAATAAAAATACCAAGAAGGCGTGATATCATTCAGCATATGATGTTGCACAATTTAAACTTTTCAATAAAAAGACGAGCAAAATTTCAATCAACACACGTCAGATTTGTGGTACTTAGTCACATGACATACTAAAAATTAAGCACTATCCTCAGAGTGATTTTCTTAATTGATATCGACTCGTTTTTAGTCTAGACATTGATTATAGCATTTAAAAACAATTAATTAATTCACATGAATTAGTTATAAACATGTATATAAATAGGGCACAGGACTCACGCATCAATAGATGCGTGGCGCATTGAAAGGATTAACAGCGTTAAAGCCTTTCAAGTTTCAATGCAAACGAAAATGATGTGTACTAAAACTGTAAAAGCATATTTGATCAGTCAGATGGTAAACTATGCGGTCTTGACATGTCCTAGAACATTATCTAAAGCTATCAAAAGATTTGTATCTTAGAATAAACAATATTGTTTGGGCTTAAGGTAATATATACATCAAGGTTTGTGTTTGAGGTTATTCGTCAAATGTAAAAGATAAATAATTCAACATTTATATGGTAAGATAAAATTAAACTATTATTATAACACATTAACAAAGTAATTTTAATTGGATGATTTGGAATTGGATTTAAGAATGACAGCACATTATTTAATTTCTGACGCATGGCTTCATTAGACGCACTGTTGAGAGCGCATACCGTAACTATATATTATATTGTTTGAAGAAGTGATTAAATGAATAACGAAATCGATTAAATTTATGCGCATTTCATTTTGCACAAATTTCAAGAAAGCAAAACAGCGAGAAAGTGATTCAGCGACGATGAAATATTTATATGCACATTAGCGTGTGCTTTGTGTCTTCCTGTTAATTCGTAGAATAACCCAAATAACCAAAGGGAGAAAAACGAAAGAGAAAAAAACACACACATGAAAAATTTGATAGCATATATAAAATGTTTGAGTACACAGTTTATTGGAAATAAACACACGAGTTAAAAATTTAATGTTTCGAATAGGGGGTTACACATTAGTACAGCTGGTTGACAGTGTGCCAAAAATGACCCCTCCC
Organism: Stenopsyche tienmushanensis; assembly: GCA_008973525.1. Lineage (NCBI taxonomy): Eukaryota > Metazoa > Arthropoda > Insecta > Trichoptera > Stenopsychidae > Stenopsyche > Stenopsyche tienmushanensis. Next base: position 1,521,908 of record WACJ01000008.1, on the reverse strand, counting down.
ATGTTTTCAGCAGTTCTATATCATGAATGATTTTACTCAGCAACAACGTCAACTAGCCAATTATCTCTATAAAAACATAAACGTCCCAATCTATTGAAAACATAACATCCCAAACATACAAATCGCGGGTAAACAAACATTGATTTACCTGTTCTGGTGATGTTCCTGTGTTCAGCACAGAAAAAAAATGTTTTCCATTATAAACGACATGCGGATATTTATACACAATCGAATACTTGATCTTGGCTTACCTGTGATTTGGCGATTTCCGAAGGGTGTCAAAGATTGCGCCCTCGAACGATTCCAGAACGAAATGCGTGATGACGTTGGCATCGTCTTCCATGAACTCTTCTCCCGTTTCGGACGATTCGACAGGTAATCCGAAACTTTCAGCCGCGAGGACCAACTCTTCGTCCTGACCCAAAGCCCCCACCAAACATATCCTCCTCTCCACCGACGGCATCCCGCCATCTACAAAATATACACACAAAAAAAACACATTAACTTTTGATCTCTTTGAGTAGTGAGCAAATTTAAAATCATCAAAATCTTAGATGCTATATTTGCTTGTCCGCCCCTTATCGTCATACATTATCTCCTTCTCTGTCTCCCGTTCATTCTCCGACCTGCAAGATAATCTCTCTCCGTCTCTGTTTCTCTCCAAACTCTACGTGCAAGAATGTTCTATATGAATCACTGGAATCCGCTCGCAAATACGCGACCATACTCTCTTACAGGTTAAACGTAAACAATATGAGTAATACTCTTACACAATAGTCCCACGCTATAAATGCGCCCGAACCGCCGACACACACAAGGGGTTAAATCTTCAAGAACATGATAAAAGGCCAACGCAGAAAGCTGAAGATAAAAATATACGAAAAAGCGGAAATATAATATTTTCCTGGCGAAAAATGAAAGCGCATCGATGGCGTAAGCGCGTTCGGAAAAATAGAATCGCAAAAAGGCGGTTCGGTGAAATTCGATAAAAGCCCAGCAGGTGTATTTTCGTTTTCGTCCATCCCAAACGCTCTTCAGCATAAACACGCGGGTTTTAATCCGCGCTATTGTAAATTAATACGAATTTAGAACATAAATGCAAAGAGAACAATGCGCTCGAATTAATGTCGGGTTATAAAACCGGCACAATCGAATTCGATAAGCGAACAGCGGAGCGATTAGCATTTATTAACAATGCAGATTTGTTACGATTTCAAGTGGAAATGGGAGAGATTTCTTTCATTCCCGAGTTTACTTTCGATCGATATATCGTTGCCTTATTGCGAATCCGAAATCAGACACAAAACACGTATCATAACTGATAGCTATTCTATTAACTCCTCAAAGAGGTAAGACACAATGTTGTGTCCGAATCTCAATGACTTAAAAAGAGCACTTTTACACGTTGAGTTCAGAATCAAACGGAGACGGAGATGATATCTTGCGTACATCGTACGATTGTATAGCTCATTAACCCAAATTTATCGACTAATAATGATATGTGAATGACAAAATTAATCGATTTCAAGTGTATTGTTTATGTTTACTTGAAGAAATGACCGAATATTGTGTGCTATCGACATTGTTTATTTATTTATATACAAGCTTCATACACGCTGCGACGGTCCTTGCAGATAAGTGGATTTGTACGGAAGATACAAACATACAAATATAGCATCTAAGTTTATGATGATTTAAAATTAGCTCACTACTCAAAGGATTAATATTGCAAAGCTTCAATACATTTACTTACAAGCATTCCCACGGAAATAAAGACGACAATAAAAATAAACGCATTGGAATATTTTTCAAAATCATATCATACACATATCATACAAACGGATTATACTCTAATTTAAATTTACAACTGGATTTGAAGATATTTTGCAATTTAAACTATAATCAGCGTCCACCCACTGCGATGGGACGAGATAATGAAATGGCAGTATCAATTACATTATAAATCCATAATATTAAATAAATTGATAATTTGAATTAGACTAATTGGTGCAATAACGACGAATGTAACGAGCGTAGACGATCATTGGGAAGGTTTATTTTAGGATCTTCCTTGTGTCTATTTATTCAGAGTACTCTCTGGTGGTGGTACAGCTTTTATGTTTTGTGTGTTTATGTGCAGTAAGCAGAGGTCTTCTTTCACATTAAATTTGGGATCGTTGCTGGATAAATGTACTTCAAGATTTGAAGCATCCTTCTGAAATGTTCAGCAATTAATGCACTCTTCTATTCGCGTTTCAAAATAACGATCTTGTATAACGCCCACTTGGTTTTAATGAGTCCTTCTTGGGTTTCCTAGCATTGGATAAAATTTTCGAAAGATGAATTTATGAAAATTCTTAACCATTTTATAGAAATGTTAGTAAAAATATTGAATCTACCTAAAGTCTACCAAAGCTTAAGCGTTGCCAATATTAATAACAATTTTACAAAATTAGAAGTATTACAACTTTCAAAGGGTTGCAATATTAATCTTTTGAGTAGTGAGCTAATTTAAAATCATCATAAACTAAGATATTATATTCGTATGTCCGCCACTTATCATCCGTATAAATTCACTTATCTGTCAGGACCGTCGCAGCGTGTATGAAATTCGCGCAGTTAACCTTCTGGGGTCTGTCCGAGCCCCCGCGTGATTTTTATCGCCATTCTCTCGGCATGAACCATGAAAATCAAAAGCGTTATATAAAACCATTATCATCGCGATTAACGTGCCCCGAGCGCACAATCAGAATTGCGCAAGCAAACAACGAAAAAACAACATGCATAAGGCCATTTCGGATTCGGTGAGAGTCGGTCAGTCATTCACCTAGATTTGATGATGCATCATCATCCAGCGCCCGACAGGAAACCCTCGTTAAGAGTGGCTGCTCGTGAGGTCAGCGCGTCTCATTGTTTTAATCATCAGCTCGTAGCCGTCTGCTAATAAAGCTAAACAATCGCCTGAGCTGTAAACGACAAAATCGATACTAGGATCGTCCATCGTGCATTGTCTTGCGAAAATTACATAACGGAATGAGCACGCTGGATAATTACAATTAGCAATAAAACGACATTATATTCGCAAATAACCGTTACGTCATAGTGCCGCACGACTTGCTTGCTAATAAAGATATGTTAACTTCTTACCGAACCATTTTCGCTCAAAACTCACTTATTCCTTCAACTTGATAGCAATAAATTGACATTTTACGTTTAAACAGCAGTTTTAGGTGCTCATGAATCCCGGGATTAGTAAGCCTAGTCCCGAAAAATTCGGGATTGAAATTTTTATCCAAGAGAAATCGTACACCTCACCAGCACGTTGAAGGCTACTAAATCGAGACATTTCCGCCGAAATCTGGATACTTGGAAACAGTGGCGTAACTACTGTTTGGCTAGCTTAGGGCAGTAACTGTCTAATCTATGTATACATATATACAGTTTATATATTTTTTCAAATTTTTATTTTAACCTTTCCCAACCGGTGATGTATTTACTACACCTCGAATCTAATAATGGGAATATCGATATGAAATATAACAGATACGGGCTTCAGAATTTGTGTATTCCTCCATAACATAATTACGAATCACATCAAAGTATTAAAGTATATAAGTATTCATCTGCAGCGACGGAAATAAATAATTTGTTGGGAAATCGGGAATTTTGCAAATTTTAGTTCGTATTTCGGTAGAAAGGAATTTTATCAGTCACATTGATGGTATTATACGGAAATGGAGGCTCACGCGGTCATCAATTCGGACTAGCATTTAAATATGTTATGAAGATACCTCCAACGAGTGTGGAGGCTGAGCGTGCATTTTCAGCAGCAGGTTGCCTGGCTACCAAAATCAGACCCAGACTAAATGACGAAACACTCGATGCTTTAATTTTACTTCGGGCATATTTTCGAAATAATATTTGAATTTTTTAATGTTTTATTTGTACATTTCTTTTCTTAAATAAAAAAAATTCTTTCGCCTTGAAGTTATTTTTTATATCAAACAAATGGATGTATTAGTAATTTTTGATCAAATTTATCAATGTAATTTCTTAAACTAAATAAAATCCCGGGATCGAAATTTTGGCTCGGGATTGGATTCCCTAGTCGCAGATAATGAATTTCGATCGCTAGACCATTAAGATGATAATTAACATTTATGTTAGCAGCAATGAGACACATTTTTTAAAAGTTGGGAAATCCCCAAATACAACTGGAAAGCACGATTTTGTTGGCATGGAGATGCGCATGCGCGCAGGTAAGTCGTCCCGTCCTCAGTACAATTCTCATTCTAAATCGCTACATTAATATTTTATACCGTGTATGTATCGATTTGGCTGAACTCTAGACGACGCCATTGGATCGATTTACTGGAATTATTAAACACGAACAAAAATGTGCTAGAATGACAAAGCAGTATTGAAAAATTGCCACTTGTCAATTACATCACTGCTTTATTGACAAATGGATGTGACCATTGCAATCTAGCTGTGCGATGACAACTTTATTATAATATTTTTCCCTTTTTATCCAAAATACAGCCAATATAATCCAATGGCATCTAAAAAATGACGCAAAAGAGAATTATGTACATGGTAAAATTTAGGAAAAGTGTTCAACCCTCTTCTTAAAATGCCACATCCACTATCGAACGTAGGCAACATTCGTGGAATTTTATGTGGCGATATTATTACATTACCTTTCACACATGATAAAGATTCCAGGAACGAATGCAATATACTAAAGCTTGGGTGTAAACAACCTATCGACCAAAATTATTGCAACAAAGAAAAACTATATTCAATACGCTATCGATTGAATTCTTCATAAACATGCATCGAATCGCCTTCAAATTCGAAGGTAGTCTTCGAATGACGATCATCAATTAGGTCAGTCACATTTTCAAATATTTTTGCATATCAAGAAAACTATATTCATAACGAAGAACTGTGGCTCGCGTACCAATAAAGAAATATATAACATATTTATTAGATATAAAAAATACGAATGATCATTAAAACAATGTTTTCAGTAAGTGTATAGAAAAATAAGTATGTACAAATTTTAAACTGCCATTTTTGTATATAATTATTATTTTAATAATATTTTAGTTAAATATAATATTGGTATAATCTTAAATAAATACGAATTGAGCAAAAATAAATTTTAATATTGAAGTAATGAAATGCACAGATTTGTGTGCACGGTATTTATAGGGTTAATATTCCAATTTTTATCTTTTCACCATGTGCTGCATTTTCATTGCTTGATTAATCTCGTCGATTATACTTCCAAACAAATCAATCACCAGATTATATCATACGAGCTTGCAGTAGACCCACGGTAATCCGGCGCCCCCTGCAGTCCGACATCCCGATACAAGCATATTACATATGTATGACAAAGACGGCCTAAATCGTAATGAATCTTTTTGTAAGTGGCAAGTGTGTACGGCGTAGGACGATCCACAATTTATGATAGAAAAAATAATGATGATGAACCAAAAAGAGGCAAACTTTTATGAAAGCTTAACATCCAGAGGTGGAGGAAGCTTTGGATATGTGGTGTTTTCGGGAAAGAAACAGGCATACACCTATTTCTGAGCCATGAAAGCAAAGTTTTTTTACAAGGACATAACAAAAAAGAAGACTGAAGCTAGCAAGGGTAGTTAAAACGCATCAAAAATCATCATGGAATGCGTTTGATGACGGTAACAGGTTTTTATTTTCTATAACTACTATAACCATTGTATTGATGACGTTAATTTTATAATATGAAACCCTATGTTGTCGTTTCGGATTACATGTACTCCTTTCCAAAAGAGTTCCGGATTACAAGGGGTCAGGAGCAATACTCTAGTCCGACAAATTCGATAATCCGACACTGCCTTGCAAAACCTCAATACAAAGGTCAGTTTTAAAAAAAATATGAGCTGAAGTGTAACGTATTTAACTGGAGCTTCTGAAATAATTTTAAACTCAAATTTCATTAATTTATGAAAGTCTATTGTTAAATTTCACAATTCCAAAATGGCACAAACTGATGAAAACGAATATGAATTTCATTATCCTACGATGTTCGTTATAGCCGAGATCGATTGTGTTTTTGTTCATCTCTTCGAATTTAATTTCATTGTCAATCTGTTGATGTTTTTCATCCCCCGTTGCAATATCAGAAATTAAAACCATGCATTTTTCGATTATGCTATGATGAAACGCATAAATTTGAGTTTTTGATTACAAATTTACAGCAAAACATTGGACAAAAAAGCTTTTGGTATTCAAAAGTAGATCTATTGTAATTCTGGAAATGTAAAAGCATAGAAAACATAAAATATTACATTATCATGACATTGAAAAAACTGCGTTTGACTAAGTATCCCCTAAAATCCAAAGGATCCATGTTATCATTATTATTATAGATCCTGAGTGAAAAACTATGAATTATTTTGTTCCATTATTGATATAATTGCAATATTATTGATCTTTTATAACATTTTTCCAAATGAATACATACCATTAGCCACGATCGGTCGATATTTATAACACGCAACTTGTAATAATCTCTTGGCGTATGCGAGAACACCTCCTAACATAATTGCTCAATATCCTTGGAGGCTTCATTATGTCGATGAGCAGCGTGAAGATATCACATTATGGAAATGGAAAATCGTCGATAGACACACGTATGTCCTTCATGATTAAGTATCGATTGAAAACGGTCGACTAAAACACCACAAAAGAACTATTCAACTCGCGATAAAAGGCCAAGAGCATAAAATACAATCATGATCGCTATTATATTGTTACTCTCAACAAGCACTCGGATTCGAAGACGAAAAAAAATCGCTTTGAAGAGTCGTATGAAAACAACGCAAAACGAATCCACGGCGCTTAGCTAATGACTGAAAATGAAAAATAATCAACGAGAGAAACGCAATATGCGATTTGAGGGTTGCGCGTGAAGTTTTTTGAGATGCAAAATCAAACCGCAATGAAACATAACGTTCAAACTAACAACGTGATATAATTGGGAAAAAATACACAGCGTAATCAGATGAATGTCAGACGAAAGACATCGTCGGTTCACTCCAAATGAACCCACAATGAGGATAAAAGCACACGAATGTTAATGTTTAGTCTTTCGAGCTCAAGACCAAGATGATCTATTGATCAGGTTAAACAAATATATATTATTTTCCATGTATAAAATATATCAAAAATAAATCAACATCATTTTTTATGGTTGTATAAACAGTCTGTACACAAAGTCTATCATTATGTAGAGGAAACTAGAGAGAGCTAAAATGCATCACGTTATTAATCCTTACAACTCCTATGGCCACTACGTGTGGTCGGTTTTTATGAACTTTAAATAAGATTTTGGTATTTTTTAAAATGTAAGAATCAAGTGAATATTCCAAAACTACCGTCTTATTGTCTGACCATTAATTTTTCATCTGGAATATGGAAAATAATTGGTTCAGAGGAATTGAATCGGTGCAGATAAAGAGCATTAAACAATAGTCTGCGTCGAGTTATGGCACAGTGAACATCTTGAATATTATTTGTGTCCAGTAATTCAATATTATTTTGATAGTACAGGCGAACTAAGACATATAAGGCTATCATATATTCACGGATAGATTTTACACCAATCCAACCCTTTATATTATTTTTCTAAGATTTTTCTTTGATCTTATTACATCGATCAAAGAATATATTTCTTTATAAAACCCTCTCCTTGTAACTCCGCATTATAAAAAATACTGTAACATAAGCCTGAGTACGCTTCAAGTTCACCGTATATACCGTTTCATATTAGGTAGTTTCTATTTACTTCTTGCAGAGACGCCCACATCGCAATAACAAATGCATGATACGATCAATTTTCTTCGCCTAAGAAATCGACGGTACAAAAGTTGAAAGAGATGAGCGATTATTGGCCAGAGAAATCTTGTCACGGTGGATGATCACAATTGCAAATTTAGATTTCAATATCGGCCATGGGAAATTGATTAGGCTTGCCGGATAGATCTGCAACTGCAATGGCTCCCGTTTTCGTTTCAAACCGCCTCAAAATGGCACAATCTTCGGCCAGTTCCATCCGGAATCTCGTCATAGCCGTCCGATCGCTTTATGCGAAGATCGCTCGGCGGAGAGTCCGAGCGTCCAGAAATCCTTTGGGACGAATGCTTAGATATAAAATGACGTCTGTCGAAGTTACAAATAAGATGTCTAGAGCAATTTTACTCTTCGATACAAATAACCACTTCCAAAGATCTAGATTCGACAGCTTTGACCTGCATATAAATATAGAACGTTCACTCTCAGAACGAAGAACACGCGCGAACGAATAAAAATAATTACCGTCAATTGTAAAGCGGACATTTCGGAATGATTTTCTTCATCGGTTCGCCTCGAATCCTCATCTTTCTTTCGTCTTTAACCCTTTGCACTCGAGAGGCGCACCTCGGGCGCCACGGCGTTTCATGTAGCAACTCTAGACGCGTTATCTTGCATTACATTGAACCTCCGAGAAGTAAAAACACGCAGAGATAGAGTGTCTTGCACGTTGAGTTTGGAGAGAAACAGAGACCGAGAGAGTATCTAGCAGGTCGGATATTGTGAATAAGACAGAGATATCTTACGTACATCGTACGATTGTATAGCTCATTAACCCAAATTTATTGACTAATAATGATATGTGAATGACATAATTAATCGATTCCAAGTGTATTGTTTATGTTTACTTGAAGAAATGACCGAATATTGTGTGCTATCGACATTGTTTATTTATTTATATACAAGCTTCATACGCGCTGCGACGGTCCTGACAGATAAGTGAATTTATACGGATGATAAGTGGGGGACATACGAATATAGCATCTAAGTTTATGAAGATTTTAAATTAGCTCACTATTCAAAGGGTTATGGAAGTGTATAATGATAAATCTTATAATTATTTTAATATCTTAACCACTGGTCTAATGGCGTGTTCAGCGTTACTCTGAACTTGATAGTTGTGGCGTTTCGAGCCTAACAGGGCTATAATCCCTAACACGACATTGTAAAATAGTTGAGCACAATCTATGACTGCATAAAATAAAGGGGTGGTTTTGATCGAGTGAATCAATACGCTTCCGTGTATTGATTCCTGAAAAATTAATTGAAACAACGGTGTAAACTATATTTTGGGATATGTAAACATGCTCAATCAATCCGCATATTATTTATAAACTACAAAAACGAGAGACATGAGACCCTCCACTGACCCGACCACACCAGCCCCCACAACGAAAGTACACACTAGGGTGCAAAAACTAAAAAAAAATAAAAACGTGTCCTGCGAAGACCGGCTATTTCTCCACTACTTGTGGCCACTTGCGCTCTGAGCGCGGGGGGATGAACTAGCCAAGGGATGGAGATACCTAAGACTAGCTATATAATATATAAATATATACGCAATATAATAAACAACTCAATATAGTCGTCGTAATCGAACGCCATGCCCGGACATGTCCTGCGTCCATAAACGGATCTCCGCATGGGCACTCCGAGAATTGGGAAATCCTGAACCTGTGGAGAAAAGCCCTAAACCGCCAGTGTCCCGAAAAAAAAACGAAGACAGCTTAATGATCTGCTGTGTGTCAAGCCTTGATGGAATAATTAAGACGAGAATTTCGCTAGGTTTTGTCCTCCTGTTCCAATGAAACCAATTTGAAAATGACATAAAATAGAAAGTGCCTTGTCGACTATTTAATAAAATATCGCACAAATAACAATAATATTTTAACAAATTTTGTTTTTTAAGCCTCTGTGATCTTCTAATTCATCATTTTTACTGTAAACCCTAAAGGTTCACGTTGCATTTACAGGAACCCAAATTTCTCGATCAGAATCAGTCTAATATGAGGGTGGGATTTAATGGTCCGGAAACAGAGCTATAGTATTTTTTGATGTTTTTATAGGTTGTTTGCACTACAAAAAAAAGGCATATTTAACTTTTTGCGGTCCTATGTCGAGTCCGACTCGACATCGATTTTTTTCCGGTGCGTCCTATGTCGAGTCTGACTCGACATTTTTTTCCACTCAGTTTTAAAATCAAGTGATTTTTTTTGCGTATCGTGTTTAGGAAAGTATTTGGAAAGGAATGTTGGTTAGCACCGATTCCAGACCATCAAATCCCGCCTACATCTTAGATTCTGATTCAGATGAAGAAATTAGTATTCCTGTTCGAGCACCACGAACCTTCAGGGTATACAGCAACAGCGATGAATCAGATTTCCAATCACATGCATCTCCCCCAATTGTCGATACTACACTATTAGTTACCACGAGAAGAAACGAAGAAGTGCAGAAACCTAGTGTAATAGTAAATTACACCAAGCACATGAGAGGTGTAGATGTAGCGGATCAGTACGTTTCATCATATTGTTTCATCCCGAAAACCCTGAAATGACGGAGAAAGCTGTTTTTCAGAGGTTTTGAGGTATTTATAATCAATGCCTAAATTTTGCACAAAAATGTGCCATAAAAGAAAGAAAGAAGGCGATGAAACAAAAAAACATTTCGTACGGAATTATTATTGAGTCTCATTGGTGATTTTAGAGACCCAAATAAAAAACCAAGATGAGTATCCACTACAGACAAGGAGCAACGACTAGAAAAAAAGCCTCATTTCATTTATGCCAGTACGTAGGGGAATTATAAAGACTGTCTATTATGTTCCAATAGAAAAATTCCAGGTGGGAGAAAGAAGATAAACTTTTTTTGTGTGACATGTATCAGAAAGCCAGAACCAAAAAGAGTTAAAGTATACATTTTTAAACAAAATTAACTATAAAATACTGCCACTACATCGCTAGAAATTCGCATACTCGTTTCAAATTGCCAGTTCGCCTCCAACGCAAAGGGTTAATAACTCCATTCTTCTTCGCCAGCTGAAGATAGACACGCATGCAATTCATTCAGATTTGTTACGACAAATCCAAGATCGCTTGTATCCTCCATTGCAGTTTCAACATACCCTTGACATATAGAAAATAGCGTCATCGTGACGCGATATGCTCGTCCGGTCGTCTTTTTACCCTCAAATGAGCTACACGAGCGCTGTTCAAAACGTCCCGTCTGGATCACATAAAGTCTCGATGAATCACAGCTTGGTGACATCACCAAACGACCTATTCTCAAGGCCAGCGAGCTGGTGTTTATTTATTTTTATATTCTTCAAATGGCATTATCGAAATTTTGAATGAACAAACTAAAGACACGAGTATCCGCGGTCAGATTAAAATAGGAATACATTACAATAATCGGATGAATCACGCCGACATCAATATAAACTACTATAGTAGAAGACGACAGTATCCGGTGAATGTGACAATACTGTAATATTCGAAAATAAATTAATTTTAATGCAAAAACAAGTAACCATATGAACACGCTCGCCTTTGCTGGAAATGTTGATTATTATTGAAGTATAGGAGACAGCGACATTATTTACATAATTATTCCTACAAAGCTGATTTTTTTAAGTAAACAGAACAACAGTCTACCGCAATGATGAACAATTTTTGAAACCTATAAATAAATATTATATACATATAGTGTACCTACAAGACTGAAACTATGTTGTAGCTGCTTATAATATACTTTAGCGCGTTACAACTTTAGCCACGCCTATCGAGCCCCTAGCAACTTTGGATCGAAAGTAGACGACGTTTATTCAACAATAATTAACATAAACTACTTGTAGACAAAAAAGCAGCTTTGTAGATTTTAATTTAATAACTATCAAATTAAAGATACAGCAACTTGCTCACTTGTTAGAAAAAAAGATAAGAATCAAACTTCCGTTTATCAAATATTTTAACATATTTAACAAGCATTGAAACAGCATTTATTTAATCTCTCTTCATTTTATTTTACTGTAAATATCACTTTCATTTTTTTCATGATATTTTTTCTCAAGCCTTATCAAATTGGCTTTGGTACAGTTTTAGGTCGGCACTTAAAGGGTTATATTTTTGGGTCAATCTGTGCTTTGGGAATGTGCTCAATTCCACAAGAACAATTCACACAGCATAATTCATATTAATTTGCTTCCCGCGCGTAATGTGTTAAGATCATATGTCGAAGGAATCGAATTAAAATCGAACCGATTGCTAATGTACAACATCATAACTAAATTGTAGATTAAGTGACGATCATAAAAATGATACACATAAAATAAAAAGGAAGCTGAAATCATCACACTAAACAATTTAACAGTGATAAAGACTAGCGTGACCGGATGGTCGTTTAAATAGTTGAAATGTATTTACGTTTGAGTCGAGTTGTAGTAAAGTTGTAATAATGGGATTTTTTACAACATCACTACATTGCATCTCGATATACTATCTATATCGATATATATACCATATATACATATTATCGAATATAAATATGAAATATAATAAGTATGGGGTTTTAGAATATCGAATGGCGTACTAAATACGTAGCATCGTAAAGGAACGGTTAATCTTGTAGTATATCTTGCTTATACGTTAGAGCAGTGCTTCCTAACCTTTTCTATCAGGGAAACTGATTTTACCCCTCTTTAAAATTTTTGCTCAGCTACATGGCGCTGATCTGCCATTTTATTATCTACATACCAAAAATTACCAGCATGATTACCCCCGCAGAACACCTGTTTTACCCCTGCAGGGGTAATTCCCCCTAGGTTAGGAACGACTGCGTTAGAGCAATCAAATAAGAGAGATAAATATAGCAAACAAACTTTCGTTTTTCAAAAAACACTATAGCAAATAGGAAATCCAATCCCGGGATTCCGGACAGTTTTAAGTGCTCATGAATCCCGGGATTAGTAAACTTGATCCCGAAAATTTCGGGATATAAATTTGTATCTAACAGAAATCGTACACCTAACCAGCACGATGAAGGCTACTAAATCGAGACATTCCGGCCGAAATCTGGACGCTTGGAAACAGTGGCGTAACTACTAATTGACGAGCTTAGGCGATGCCTAGGGGCAGTAAATGTCTAATCTATGTATACATATGTACAGTACATATATGTTTTTCTAATTTTTATATTAACCTTTCCCTACCGGTGATGTATTTACTACACCTCGACTCTAATAATGGGAATATCGATATGAAATATAATAGATATGGGGTTCAGAATTTTTGTATTCCTCCGTAATATAATTACGAATCACATCAATGTATTATAGTATATAAGTATTCATCTGCAGCGACGGAAATAAATAATTTGTCGGGAAAATCGGGAATTTTGCGAGTTTTAGTCCGCGTCTCAGCAGAAAAGAATTTTATCTGTCAAATTAATAGTTTTATACGAAAATGGGGGCTCGTGCGGTCATCAGCTCGAACTAGCATTTAAATATCTGATGATTATAGCTCCAAAGAGTGTGGAGGCTGAGCGTGCATTTTCAGCAGCAAGTTGTCGAAATTTTGGCTCAGGATTGGATTCCCTAATGATGACCCAAATGAATCGATTTCAAGTGTATTGTTTATGTTTGCGCGAAGAAATAAACGAATATTGTATGCTATTAACAGTGTTTATTTATTTAAATACAAGCTTTATACACGCTGCGCGGTCCTTAGAGATAAGTGGATTTGTACGGATGATAAATGGCGGACATACGAATGTGGCATCTAAGTTTGTGATTATTTAAAATTAGCTCACTATTCTAAGAGTTAACGGAAACTGTCCATTTCTATCTTACTGAAAAATGCTATACATTTTTCTGGGAGATATCAGTTAATTTGGGTCGAGTGCAGGAACTGAAAATGCAGAAAAGAGGTATCCATGGTCGTTGGATCCACACGAAAACACTGACCCTGGTCGTTCTGTGCAATAATATGTGAAACGGATGCCCTACTTAAACAATATTTATTTACATATGCGTACTGAACATGAGGTTGCATAACGCTCACAAGTCGTGAGTAAAGAACAACTAATCACATCACAAATATTCTCAAAATAAGAATTATATGTGAAAGATAGAATCATCTATATTCGATCATTTCAAAGTGCTAAACAGCAACGCGTTCGTGCCCTTCGAGGGACTTCCCGAAAGAAAGACGCTCTATTAGCATTTTATCAAGCCAGTAACCATTTTTTTTAGATGAAATATTGTTAAAAATTAGCATTTGAATACAAAAATACAAGCAAAGAGTGATTATGATGAAGATTCTGATATCAGATACCCAATTAAATAAAACAAGACGATTCCTCGCGATCGTAACTACACACAATTGAACGAATCTAATGAAGAGATGTGTGTATCGTCAACATCGTGTCACAAAAGATGAGAATCATAATAGCCTTCAAAAACAGAAACACGGCTTGCTGGACAAAAATAGATTTGTACTCTAAAACGAGATCGTCCCATGTATATTTAGCAAGATTCGGATATAGAAGCCCTTATTTTAGGGGGGGAGAAATGATCCAGAGCAAATTCCTCATATAAAAAGTTATCCTCGACCTTTGACACAGTTTGAAAATTACATTCAAAGCGATCTAATTTAAAAGCAAATGTATGCATTGTGCTTACTTCACGATATTGGCAGTTGCCTCGATCCATCGAATCCAAACACCTCATTGACGTTGATTTTGCTAATTAATTTACTGCTGTTCTACATGAAATTGATTACACTAGATGAAACACATTTCCACTTAGACGACTACGTCAGTGAGCTATTTGAAATAAAGACCATTAAACGAGCATTCATTACCGTAGGATCTAAATTGAGACCAAAAAATAGGTCTAAGATATATGATTTGCTCAAAACTATCATAATCTAAATAAAACGGCATGCATTTTGTAACTGCAATTCAATATGTACTCGCCACCGTCAAATATGTATACAAAAGATATGCAAACGTTCAGTATTTAATAACGGGCAACTGCTTCTTTACAACATCAAAATAATAGACGTTGAACGCTATTAATACTATGAATCGATGAAAAATTCCAAGCAATTTATTGTCCATTCAGAAGAATGCACATTATTTTTAGAAATAATGAGAATTCATAGAAGAAATATGATGAAATATTTATAACTAGGTGTGGGTGGGCCATAAAGTATGAAACTAGAGTGAAATAGCACAACAATCACACTTAAATGTATCTCGTATGGATTTATTGTATCTTTTGTCGAAGAACGATTTAAACGTATCTGAGAAACGGGAAGCTGTATGTTAAAATATTGCAATAACGGACCTTCTGTAGTCCCTGATCCCACAAAATAACATATATCTTTTGTATTTAAAGATTTATATATAGTATACCTTCTTATATTTGTATGATTACAATCATGTAAACTAAACTAGATATAAATTTTCAAATATCAACAAAAGTGAAAAATGCATTTATCTTTGCCCCGTCACAAATAATAAACATAGAAAAATATAACTTTTTCCTTAATATTTATTTTAGCATTAAAATGGATTTAAATTGAAAAGCTACGCTATTCAAAATGACATAAAATTTCAATACAGTGTTTCTTATTTCAAGAATGAAACATCTTTTTATAGAAACATTTCATGCACATTTTAGACATTGAATTGTGTTAACCTTGATTGTTTAAATACTCAGTGAATGGAAACAAATCGATAGACCAAATGATCAAAGAACAAATCTATTTTTGTACCGTAAAAAACTAGACTTGATTACATAGATTTCAAAATACTGTGGAAAAAACACCGTTAAATAACATAAAGGATACAAATACACTTTCAAAATAAAATTATAACAGTATAAATGTAACAAAACCGTAACACTTCAATTCTAAAATACATTGCTACAACATAGTCGATATTTCATTGAAATGCTTCCTAAAGATCGATCCATTAACACAAATCATTCAAACATGTCAGTGAATTATTTGTTATGTTTACGTTCTGCATAGCTTATTAAAATCGATGCATCACTAAAGGAATTTCAGAGGAGGAGTACATTCCATGTAATGTAACGTTATAACAGTTAAAATGTATTAAGAATCCTATAAAAAGATTTGCATGTAATCATATTTCTCTATATATTAGAAAAAATTTAAATCAAAATATCGACATAAGAATTCATTCCAGATTGAAAATAAATAAGTTTGTTATTATTTATAATAAATAATGATGCATTTCAAAGATTTGCAATTTTCCTGCATATGTTTGTATGAATATCGTATATTTGAATTGAAGCAATACCAATAATGCACAAGTATTTCTATATAAATGCACTTCATCGAGGATAGCGGATATGAACCTGGCTCGCCTATAACCGAGATGAATGGAATAAAATGAGATTTACTGGGAATTCTGTTTGAAAAAAAAATGTAAAGGTCCTCCACGATCGAGTCCGCGATGTCTAATCGTTTTGTTTTGGGTCGAGTAGGCAGTGACGCGTCTAGTGCGATATCTTCTAAAAATAAAGGGTCGCCATGGACAGGACAGGAGGACGCGCAACTGTCAAACGTCAAAAAGACTCACCGTTGTCTGGAGCTTGGGCGGCAGCGGCGGGGTCAGGGTCGGGGGCGGCGGGAACGGGAGCCGCGGCGCCCGACCACTCCTCCAACCCCATCACGCGCGAGATCTCCTCCACACCATGCCACGCACGAGAACCTCACAACCCAAGCGCAGAACCCGAACCACTCCGTAAGACTACTCCTAACGATCACTTCGACGGCCTACTACTCGTTTTTCCGTTACGGGCCGTTTTCTCTTTCGACCGCCTACGATCGACGACGAAATTAAACGCATTTGAAAATTTCGATAAAACCAACATTAAAAAATGCTTTAATTATTTCAAAACACCGCAACGTCACCACATTTCAATTATATTCGACCGTTGAAAAATAAATACTGATCAAATGACACAACATTTTTAATAATTTTCATAGCTTATCAAATATACATTTTTCTTAATTAAACTACTTTATATTTTAAATGATAAAATATGTATAAAAATGTCATTTAAAATATTTATTTGACTGAATGTTTGTAACAATTATTTTTATACATTATAAATAAATTTATATTTATTAAAAAATATTTACTTACATTTTAAGCCCATTATGATTTAATTATATTAATAATATTCTTTTAAATCCATTAATAATAAATTTAAGTGCGCGAATGTAATGAATAAAAAATACATCGACGAAATTGTCTATGGTCAATGCCAGGCGTTTGATATATACAGTATACAGATCTCTGTCAGACGGCCGTCGCTAGTTGTTGTGCGAGGTCATTTTCTATCGTCGCGGGTACACCGTTTCGTTTGTAATTGCGCAACACGTTGTCAAATTACCTCTATCGCATTTTTTACTTAGCTTCGTTTATTTCGCATTTAATTCTATCCGTATTTCACCGACGATCATAAGCCGCAAGCCGGGCCGAAGATTTTTGCCTGCGGTAAAATAAAAGGGTTTACGTATTAATTATTTAAAAAAAGTTGCCGATCAATCTGTCGGCTTAATTGTATCACAGCGACTGTTCCGACATAGTTTACAGGGTGAGTAAAATTCTTAATTGTCAATTATAGTGCGCGAAGTAAATCTAACCTATGATATGTATGTATTAACCTCGTAACGAATTTAAACAAAATAAATAGCAATGGTCAAAATGGGATCGTATTTAAATCAAAACACCATTGAATTTTTTTAAATGTACATTTTAAATTTAAAAAAATATTTTTCGTGCATGATTCCAATAGAAAAATGTTGTATATGTTGTAAAATAATTATTAATGCATGAAATTATATGCAATTTCATTTATAATATACATAAATTTTCAATTAATTTAATTACATTTAAAATGAATTATCTAATTATTCAATGTGAATTTATTTATTTCGGTAATAAATTTATGTATTCTGAAGATTCTGCAGTAGTAGGTCATGCCAATTTAATAGCGTATAAGAA
Source organism: Stenopsyche tienmushanensis (assembly GCA_008973525.1). Lineage (NCBI taxonomy): Eukaryota > Metazoa > Arthropoda > Insecta > Trichoptera > Stenopsychidae > Stenopsyche > Stenopsyche tienmushanensis. The sequence continues at coordinate 1,503,962 of WACJ01000008.1, read as the reverse complement.
AACGTTTAATATTTTTATTACATAATATATTTATGAATTTCTATAAAGATAAGTTTCTAAAATTGAAAGTCATGATTTGGTGATAAATCAGTCAGTTTTATAATGCGGTTATTAATAGTTTTTTATACTGCATTAACTGAGAAATTGAATATTATGCTTATTTATGTATGCATTGTTCATTTATTAATATTCCATTTTGTAATTGAACACACAAATTACTTGATTTTGTATAAGGTTTGCATTAAAACCTTCATAAGACAAAAGTGTCATCAATTCTTAATGAATTTATATATTTCATATGTAAAATCAATTATTAACCGCATTGTGGGTTTGAATGCATCCAAAGTTTTGTTAGTTAATTAACGAATGTATTTCGCCAAGTCATTGTTCAAAAATAAAATATTTGTCATCGTCGATTATAATCTAAACCAAAATGCATGAGTAAATATAATTAATTATGTTTTATTGTTTTTAAACGTATAGAAGGAAATATTGATGAATCATGGGTCTTTTAACTGAAGGGAGTCCTCTATCTTGGCCTGAAACCAAAGCCCACTCGGATCATGTGAGAAAGCATGGCGTAAAACAATTCATCAATTTGTATAAGAAATTAAAGGACAGAAAAGGCGATGTTTTAAAATGGGGCGACGAAGTTGAATATATCATAGTCAAATTCGACAACGAAAACAAAAAAGCAACAGTTAGCCTCCGAGCGCAAGAAATCTTAGCAGAATTGAACGAAAAAGAACATGCAGACCCTGAAGGTAATATTTTATCACATTCTAACATGAGTACTTCATTTTTTTTAAATTTGAACGCTATCTAATGGATGTATGGCACTTAATAAACATATTTTATATTAAATAAAAAACAGTCTTACAATTAAATTACTTAACATTTTTTCTTTTTAAATGCCATATCTTATATATAAAAATAAATATCTGTTTGTTCGTATGTAATGCACTGCCATACTGTTCATTCGATTGCGATAACACTTTGCCAACTTATTGTTTGCACTTTCTCAAATAATATAGGTATAGTACAATTAACTTGCAGTAGATCTTATATATAAAAATCAATGTTTGTATATTTGATAAATAAATATCATTTATACTTTTCCCTTATATTCATTATCGGAAAGAAAATTATTACTTCTGTGGCAACAACACGCCGGGTACTAGCTATATACAATAAAGCTTCAGTCCCGTTACCCAATAGCCTATTAGAGAAACTGATTTTATCCCCTTTTAAAATTTCATTAAATAAAACATATACATACAAATAGCCTTTAATAATCATAAAATTGCACAAAAATCAACAAGATTTCGATAAATGATTTATCTTTTATTTTTGAGTACAACTTTATTTTAACCCCTATTTAAAATTCTCCGTCTCGACAGCCAGTGAACATTCTGCGTGATGCAAAAGACTATTAAATTTGGCTCCAACTTCATTGCATAAAACTTTGAATAATCTGGAATTTGTAGCGTTACCACGAATATGATTCACAATTTGGCCACGTCACTCAACGCACTTAATAAATCTGAAGGAAGTGTCTTAATAGCCTTAATTAGCGAGGAGCAACTTGTTACACGAGTGCCTGAAATTCAGAACGTATACCCATCATAAACGCCAACTAGCTTTGACCAGTCCAGCTGAATTTTTGCCGCAATTTCAGCCGAAGCTTTGACCAGGCGAATTAGTGCCAGAGTAAATTCAAACTTAGTCGTCTCCATGTGCTTTCATCTCTCTCCTTACAAGAAAGCGGGCACGACAGCGGCAACATGCAGAAAGGGATTAGAATACAATCAGAGACTTCTTGGAAGAGAATACAAGCTACATGGCGCTCATTTGTCATTCTAGTATTATATCTACATACCAAAAATTATCAGCGTTATTACGTTCGCATAATAGCCGTTTTATCCCTCCGGGGGTATTTACTCTCAGGTTAGGAACTGCTGTGTGTGAAGGAGTATTTGTAAAAGGGGAGCGCCGTATTAGACTAGAGCCAGATTACCGCGTGTCTGCTGTTTTTAAATAATAAAGCACTAAATATTTTTTATTAATTGTAGATCAAAAGAATGCTATAAATCTACAATGCATTTTAATATAAAAACATTCATTGAATATCACTGCAGAATTCATAATTCTAATGATTACAATTTCTCGCATAATTTTTCAACTGTATTAAGAAACATTTACACATATAGTGCCTTCATAAATTAACAATTTCAATCTTTATTCCATAAAATCCGTTAATACTTATAAGACCCCGCTTAACGTGACAGATATGTTCATATGCATTCCGGCGTTTAATGATGCTATCTTAATATGACGGACCATAAATCAACTGTGCAAATGTTTGTTTTTATTTTAATTATTTCAAATCGCCGCGAGACTCCATGCGAATGTTCGGGGAATACCAATAACGCATGCAATTTCGTAGAATCCTGATACTGCCGCTTAATACTGAAACGGCATTGTTGCGTGGACCAAAATGTTCTGTCGTCGACAGTTTGGTCGGCCTTAAGCTGGCCATACTTTTTGCTCTTAAGACCCGCCGCGGACTAACCGTTAGGCGGGCAACCAAAAAATCTTATCGAAGTTGCAGCCTTGGGCGGCGGTCGACGGACATTTTGGCCCGCACGCATCGCCCCGCATGGAGGCCACGTGCCTCACAGTCTTCGAAGTCGTATTTAATAACCGAAGACTTTGATTCATTATCCATATCCCTCGCATGGAGCTTTCCCTTCGTCGCCGCTCGACAGCCTGACACGCGTCGTCGATCCAGCGGATAAAAGAACTCTGCGCCCCCTCGCCTAGTTAGGGGGCGCGTCCGCCGCTGTTCGGGCTCCGGCGGCCGGCGTTGCGGCCGGCGCTTTGCGCCCGCGGCGCGGCCGTCTGGGCCGTCCGAGATACGCCGCGGCGGTTGGCAGCCGTGGCGGCAGCGGTGTTGGTGCTGCGTTGGGGGCTCGCGAAGCGCGGCGCCCCCTCGTATGCAACAATGGTGTCAGAAAAGTGGAATCCGGGACGACGACACCATAAGAACGACGATGAAGGGAAACAGAAACATCATGGCGCGAAGAGTGAGGTTAGGATACCACCGGCTTGTGCGGCCATTTTGTAAAAATCAGCTGTGATCATGACGCGCGGAACATCGACGCGCCGGCACCGGCGTATGGGTTGGGAAGATGATGCGGTGCGATTTAGAGGATCGCCAGGAATGCGGTCCGTCGCCCCATCATCCACGAGGAAGTTGAGGCGTCATGGAGACGCTCACTTCCGACCGACCACGCGGTAGCTGCTGAAGGCGAAGCACCTTCGGAGAGATGCCGACATTGGAAGTCGCTCGGGCTTCCAATAGCTCGAGATGGAGCCACTACAGTTCATCGTCACCGTGATACGTAAAATTGTTTTGATTCAGTTCACAGTGGAGTTGTTGTGACATTCCATACAGTGTCGTGCATTTGACAGTTCTAGGTTAAGACTTTATGTTTGACAGTTGACGTTTCATAGTGATGTGTGTTGGAGATGATTATCCTCACATTTAAACTAGTTTTTAGTAATTCTGAATGTAAATGTAACGCCATATTTCTAATCATTAATTTTAAAATGTTTCAGAGACAACCCCAAGGAACGAATCCTCTGTTCGTTTTAAGTTAAGAAGCTGTTGTTGTCGTCGCTTTGTTTGATTTTTGTAAGCTTCACGTAAGTGTGTCGTAATTGTTATGAAGCAAGTCATTGATGTTGTTGAATTGTATGAATAAGGTCGTCGGAGAACCATGGTTCGTGAAGTATTTGTTGTGAGCCGCAATGCTTTGAACCAGGCGCTGGCGAGCTGGTGATGCCGTCAGGCTGGTAGCATGTGGTTGTTATGGTATTTGAATAGAAGCAACAATAGACGCTGGCGACGGGAAATCCGCTGCGATAATTGTTACGGGTCTTTCAGATCAGGGCGGATCGAACCACCTCGGTGGATTCGATCGCTGCCTTCCCTATCCTATCAAGAGGCACCGTCGTGACCGGTGAAGTAGGGTTGGCAGCCGAAACTTTCAGTTTCGCGCAGTAATGTGATACTTCACGTACCAAGGGGTATCTCGACGGAGGTAAATATATAAAGTTAAATGATTGTTTACGACATAGGATGGCGACGACAATGACAAGCTCTTTGGGGGATGTTTAATATTGTTATTACTGTTTGAATTTGTACAAATTGGTTAATACTTGTGATTTAATTGTTTATGTTTAATTGTTACTAGTAATTAAGTGTATAGAATAGAATCTTTCAACCAGAAGGATAATATTTTGTTAAGAAATCTCTTTGGCGTTGCTTTATATTTGAATGTTCTATGTAAACTGTATAAGACTGAAAAATAAATATGCGAACGATTGTGGGACACGTGGTGTTTGACTCGGGACGAGTCAACCCTTAAGTCAAGGGGAGTGTTGCGTGGACCAAAATGTTCTGTCGTCGACAGTTTGGTCGGCCTTAAGCTGGCCATACTTTTTGCTCTTAAGACCCGCCGCGGACTAACCGTTAGGCGGGCAACCAAAAAATCTTATCGAAGTTGCAGCCTTGGGCGGCGGTCGACGGACATTTTGGCCCGCACGCATCGCCCCGCATGGAGGCCACGTGCCTCACAGTCTTCGAAGTCGTATTTAATAACCGAAGACTTTGATTCATTATCCATATCCCTCGCATGGAGCTTTCCCTTCGTCGCCGCTCGACAGCCTGACACGCGTCGTCGATCCAGCGGATAAAAGAACTCTGCGCCCCCTCGCCTAGTTAGGGGGCGCGTCCGCCGCTGTTCGGGCTCCGGCGGCCGGCGTTGCGGCCGGCGCTTTGCGCCCGCGGCGCGGCCGTCTGGGCCGTCCGAGATACGCCGCGGCGGTTGGCAGCCGTGGCGGCAGCGGTGTTGGTGCTGCGTTGGGGGCTCGCGAAGCGCGGCGCCCCCTCGTATGCAACAGCATTAAGCAGAATTAAGTCTTACTGTGTTTGGATTTCAATAAAATATGTACGCTAACAAGCGTCAAAAAATTTAAAATGCAAAACTAGAAAATCAGTCCAATATCCCTGTCGGCGTTATTTTTGTTATTCGTTTGGAATAATGACTTGAGTAATAGGAATGTTAATTTACGTAGTTCTATTGATAATTTACCATTTAAGTGTATTGCTAGTAGATTTCCTATTTAATAAATACATTTGAAGTATGAACACGATAATCATTTTTAAAGGACGTTCAACAATTGTAACTTTTATATTAACTCTTTCTTAACAATAATGACGAAACTGCTTCTAATAAAATCAAACGTAGAATGTTACATAACTGAATTTTCAAAGCCTTTGCATATACTGAAAAAATGTCAGCATGAAAAGCAAAATCATAGCAAAAATTAATATGATAGAGGGTTAACTCTGTATACTTATGTGAGATGGCATATTTAGTTACCATCAATAAAGATAAGATAATCATTTCATATTTTCTGTTTAGATAAGGAGAATAATATCTGATATATTTTTTCGACATTCAAAATGACTTAAATTCTTTCACATTATACAAAACTAAAATAATTTGTAATGAAATAGAATTTGTTTGGAAATCTTCAGTGATCACTCTTAAAATCTACATCCAAACAATCTGAATATACACTTTAGAAAATGTTTTGTAATATGTTAATCATCAACGTCCACTCAATAAACTGGTTTTTTATGTTTGCAGAAAATTGCTAAGTCATCTCATGCTCAATAATGACTCAATAGTCTAATTTTGCTATGATTATAAAATATTGCTGCATCATATCATATTAGGGGACCCAAAAGTAATTAAAAACAAACATTTTATATAAAACATAAAATATAATTCAAACAACACATCATCTTATCGCAGTCCTATGATCCCTTTTTTGTAAAAACTTTCCGGCTTTGAAGCAAAAACGATTTTAAATGCATTCCCACCTATTTTTTAATCGATTTTCTCTCAAGCCGAATTGTGCCGACAGTGTGAATTCCAAGGATGTGTATCTGGATCTGTTAGTATAATTCGCTCCAACGGTGCCCTGTCGGAGCCTTTCGAGGTAACGATGGGAGTCAGACGGGAGACTAGAGAGGCTTGAGAGAAAAATTTTCGGACTCCTCCGGGATAAGACCTCTGACTCCGAAATCATGAGGTCATGGACAATAGCGGATATGGATTTTGTTAATTTCTGATCTGATAATTTTACTCTCAACGATAAAATAAATCTATTGCACTAAAATAATGTTTGACAATAGTTCTACAAAAAAAAAAACTTACAAAGTTATTTCCATCCCTGTGTCTGGACACAAACTGAGTTCAAACATAAGGTTTCAAAATTTTCGGATACTTTTGGTTCCCCTTAATATTATTTTTAAAAAAAACTAAATGTATTGTCCGTCCATCGTTTATCTTTCTATAGAAATACTCATTAATAAAATGTTAAATGTTGAAACGGGACATTCCGCTCTATACTTGCAGATAATATTACTTTTGCACAACATAAAATTTGACTTTTATTTCAGGCGTTAAGTCGTTATGGAGACCTGAATATGGTGCCTATATGATTGAAGGAACTCCCGGAAAACCGTATGGTGGCTTATTAGCCCATTTTAACATTGTGGAAGCAAATATGAGATATAGGAGAGCAGAAGCCGCTACACTATTAGGTCCCGGGGAACATCTAATGAGTCTCACAAATTTTCCTAGGTTTATTTTATGCGTATTTAAAATGCTTGATTTAATTTAATATGCACGCTTTATTCATTAAGCACTCTTACTTTTAGATTAGGTTGTCCTAATTTCACTACACCCTCATTTGATCCCCGACCTGAAGATGGAGTCAGTCGATCATTATTTTTCCCTGACGAGGCAATATTTCCTGGCCATCCACGCTTCAAAACCCTCACTGGGAATATAAGGCAAAGACGCGGAGAAAAAGTCGCTATAAACCTACCCGGTAACTATTATAATGATCACTCGATTTTATAATAAGATCACCGAGAATATTATAAATAAATGCATGAACGAGAAATAAATAGATGTTTTTAACAGTTTTTAAGGATAAAAATACCAAGTCGCCAATTGAGGATTATTTGGAAGATGTACCGGCTGCCTTACCAGATCATGTGTATATGGATGCAATGGGCTTTGGTATGGGATGCTGCTGTCTTCAATTGACTTTTCAAGCTTGTAATATTACCGAAGCCAGAACATTATATGACCAACTTACACCTCTTTGCCCGATAATGGTACGATTTTATTCGTTGAACATGTAAATGTTTATTATTGTTAATTCGATCAATCACTATTAATACAATTTGTTCTTTCATAGTTAGCGTTATCAGCTGCATCCCCAATATATAGAGGCTTTTTAACTGATGTGGATTGTCGATGGAATGTAATATCTGGATCAGTGGATTGCCGAACAAGGGGTGAGAGAGGTGTTGAGCCGTTAGGACCTTCAGATAAATTTAGAATTAAGAAGTCAAGATATGATTCTATCGATAGCTATTTATCACCGCAAAATGAGAAGTAAATTGTTCTTTGTAATTTTCATTAAAGCGTAAAATAGTTTAAATTCTTATATATAACGATTTGTATACTTGCTTTTGATGCAGATACAACGACATTCCTTTAACATACGATGATGAAATTTACAAACAGCTGCGTGAAAATGACATAGATCATCTGTTGGCTCAGCATATAGCCCATCTTTTTATAAGAGATACTGTTTCACTCTTTTCTGAAAAGATAAATCAAAATGACGAAGAAGATACTGATCACTTTGAAGTGAGTAGGGAAATTCATTTATTTTTTAACGTACTGTTATTAAATAGGATTAAATATTTTAATCTTACTTCTAGAATATCCAATCGACTAACTGGCAAACAATGCGCTTCAAACCGCCTCCGCCCCGTTCGCCCATTGGATGGCGAGTAGAATTTCGTCCATGCGAAGCGCAACTTACAGATTTTGAGAATGCTGCCTTCGTCTGCTTCGTTGTTCTTTTAACGAGGGTTATTCTTAGTTATCAACTTAACTTTGTTATGCCCATTAGTAAGGTTTGTTTAACACCAACTCCTTTGCAATTCAATTGTACATATTTTTGACAGACGAAATTCATTAATAATATTTATCATAGGTTGATGAAAATATGCAAAAAGCTCAAAAACGGGATGCTTGCAGGCAAGGAAAGTTTTGGTGGAGAAAAGATGTTAGTACAGGTGTTACACCACCGGAAGCGTCCAAACACTGTCGACTTGGACCGTGTGCTGCTGATCAATACGAAGAAATGACAATAAATGAAATTATTAATGGCAAGGTACATTTTAATTTCTTTTGTAGTGATTTTATTTTAATTCTGCAAAATTGTATTTGTTACTACTTTCTTTTTTTTTTTTTTCAAAAAAAGGAGGGTGCGTTCCCAGGGCTTATTGCATTACTAGAATCATATTTAGGCGGAATGGATGTTGATGCAGATACTCATTGTTCGATTCAACAATATTTGAAACTGATACAGCGACGAGCATCTGGTGAACTTTTTACTACTGCAACTTATCTTCGAGATTTTGTCACTTCTCATCCACAATATAAGTCAGTATCATTATAAATGATTATAATAATAAATTCATTAATAGTCGATGTATAATTATGTTTCTTAAAATTATTTTACAGACAAGACTCAGTTGTATCAGAGGAGATAAATTACGATCTTTTAAAAACAGCGCATTCCATACAATCAGGGGAATTGCCGTGTCCTAAACTTCTTGGAAATTCTGTGTTTACAAAAACTAAAGAAACAATACCTGAAGCATTAAGAAAAGTTTTAACGCGAGAATGTCCATAAATAAATCTCAATGATTCATGTTTTTATTTTTTAGAAAAAAGGTTTTTATATATTAAGAAAATAATTCGATTTTTAATACTTTTTTATTTGCTAAATACTTCTCAACAAAAAGTGTATGTACAAAATCATCAATCATTAACATTTGCTTATTGATTCCCTTGAAAGATTTATTATACTGATTAACATTCCTGTGTTTTCTTTTATATTTACACTCATATTGTAGGATAAAAGTCGAATTTTACTATCCACATCATTCCGCAATTGATACGTATTATTTTTGAATGAAATATTTGTTAATAACTAATTATATTGTCCGAAATAACTCTTGAACTTAATTATACGTATGTACATATACGCGTATAAAAACATGTTCGCGTTATTTTATTTTTAATAAAACAGGTATTAGCATATTTACATTTGATAAAATAATTATTGTCAAACAGATACTTTTAATAATAATAACATCTTATGAGTAAATTAGGAGGTTTAAAAGTTAAAAATCTTATATCCTTAGTAATAGTAAAATTGGTTTATTTTTTTATGTTATCCACTTTTTTAAAAGCTTATTTTACAAAAATGTGCTTTGAAAATACAACATTCCTTATTTTTACGCACGTAAAAGTGAGAAAACACAAATGAGCTTTGATGATAGTTAATTAATATTTTCACATATAATTCTTTTCACAGAACAAATAAAACACTAAATTGTAGTTTTTTTTTGTCTATTAGATTAAAGTATTTATTCTGTGATATTTTGCTCATTGAATTTTAAGTTTCTTTCGAGGTAGAAACATTAAACCAGATATTGGTGCTATAAAGCAGTGTTACTTAACTGGGATCCCAAAATAATAATTACGAGATTCATGTGATAATAAAAATGTAAAGAATTGTGAAAAACGTACCTCAACGAGGTTAGGGTTTTTTAGTAAAGGTAATCTTTCTATATGTTAGTAAGGTGGAAGTGTTACAAGAGTTAAAATTATCATATTATCTATTTAATAACAAAGAAGAAAAAACAACGTTGATCATAAAAGTTTTTTTTTATTTCAATAATAAATTATTGTATTTAAAAAAATATATAGATTTTTATTAAAGTTTTGATCGCATTTCAATTCCCAAATGTATTTTAAATACGTCTTAAATGAATCATGTGTCCTAAAAAGTTACGAATTATGTAAAGAAATTGTTATATTATTCATGTAAAAAATGCTTGTTATATTTTGTTGGTTTGTTTTTTTCTACTTACATGATGTGCTTAAATTATTTATAAGTCAATTTTATTGATTATTTTTAAATTTGCACATTATCTTTGTTGCTTAAGATTTTTATATGCAAGAAATATTACTATACACTTTTTTGAGTAAAATTGTACATATGCAAATGTTTTCAAGTGTTTTATATGATTTATTAAAACATTAAGAACATTCGTCTTGGGTTTTTTTTTTCTTCAAAGTTCTTTTATCGCTTTTTTGTCTCAATATATACCAAAATAAACTCAGTTTCATTTTTTCCCCATGTACATTTTGTCCGATATAGAATTTATATAGCCCACTAATTTTTGAGTATGTGATATGGGCTAGCGATATATGTTTTAATTAGTTATGTGATAAGTAGTTGTGTCAAGTGTATCAGACATTAATATAAACTTATTATTAATTTTATCTTCAATTACTCCTTGAGATATGAGCACATTGAATAACAAACTGCGTATAAACAACTGAACATATTTTTATAAATCTTTTTCTATACATGAAATCGCAAAAAAAAGAAAATGAAAATGTGAAAAAGAGGTAACTAATGCTATTATACATATTTCTGTTTCCTCAGAAGTCCAGCAGTAAATAGGCTTTTCATTTTAAAAGCTTTTTTTCCCAATAAATTCCTTAAATTATTATTTCAAAACCCTCAAAGTTTATAATCAGATTGTAAATAATTTATTTTTATTTTAGTTTACTTTGATTTATATTAGTCAATATATAATATAATTGAAAATTAAATTACTATGTATTCTTTAAAATAATTTTAATGTAAAACATACGCACTTTATCATTTAATATAATTAACAATTTCAAATCTTTAAAATTCCTAATAAATACAACTATATCCATTTGTTGAATAAACTCCAGAATTATTTAAAAAAATCTAATAGGGGGAAATAATAATGTTCATCAATATAACAGATGAATAAATTTCAAATCGAATACAATAAATACTATAAAAATTAAATTTGATTTTTAAACTTAATTCATTCAAATTAGTTATTTAATAATTCGATAAATATATTTTTAAAAAATGCCGTATTCTTACACGTTTTAATGGTCGATATAAATATGCTTAAGGTATTAATCTAACGGTTATCTGTCAAATACCGGCGATCTGTCAAATGCCGGCAATCTGTCATAATGTGTTAGCTTCGTTTTATGCAATGCATCGCTCAATATATTTTATACAGCATCATGTCTAAAATTAAAAACATTCTTTTGATCATAATATTTTCAACGTTTCCATATATATTTTCGCTTGACGGTGATTTTGTGTTCGACGATTCCGAAGCAATTGTCAAAAACAATGACTTAAATTTGAAGAGTTCATATGTACAGTTATTTTATAATGATTTCTGGGGGAACGATATTAAGAGGAATGACAGTCATAAGTCTTATAGACCGTTAACGGTATTCACTTTTAGGTATGTAATTAAATATGCATGATTTTTTGCAACATGTGTGGAATTCGTTTGTATTTAATTTTTTTGATTAAAAACTTTTAGATTGAATAAACAAATCGATGGTGATAAACTTATTGCGAAAAATTTTAAAATTACTAATCTAATATTACATGTCTTGGTAACATTGATTTTCCATGAATACCTTCAACTCTTGTGCAAAAATGCAAACAAAAACATTGGAAAATATCATTTGAAGCATACTTCATCTTATATGAAATCGTTATGGTATGATGAAGCTCTTCTTTCTTCAATTTTATTTGGTGTTCATCCAATTCATGTGGAGGCAGTTTCTGGAATTGTTGGAAGAGCAGATATTTTAACAGCACTGTTTTTCTTTCTTTCGATTTTAACATTTGGAAAAATAGACTTAAAGTATCATGAAAGAACTAACAGCCAAATGAAGAATGTGGCCTATTTCATTTTGACTATAATATTTTCTATATTGGCGACGTTAAGTAAAGAAATAGGTATTACAGCATTGGTAAGAATATAATATCGATATTAAGATTTTTTGTAGGAAATGTGTATATAAATAAACACTAACATAAAATTGTTTTTATACTATTACAGGGCGTTTGCTGTGTTTATGACTTTTTATACAATTGTAAAATTGATTCATTTAAATATAATATAATTGAAACAGTATCCAATAATGTTTCCAATGGAGATAACAACAAAAATAAAGAGATATCTAGTATTAAATATATCTTTAAAAATTTAATAAATAATCTCAGTCTCATTTTCAGAGAATGTGTATTACTTATTTCAATTATTTCAATCTTGTATATGAGGTGGGCTGTAATGAATTTTCAAGGACCTCAATTTCAAGATACAGACAATCCTGCTGCATTCTCTCCTAATAAAATTTCACGGGTATATTATTTTCTCATATATTCAGGTGCGGCAGTATTTTAAAAATGAATAACAAACAGTACAAGAGTGACTTATTTTGCGGGGGCTATCTAAAATCCCTAGTTTACACCAACCATCCAAGGACCCCGACTCAATTAAAGAACGATATGCTGCAACAAATAGAGAGAAGCTTCAAAGCCCGAATATCTCCTCAATGCTTTGATCAGAACGGAGGTCTTCTTAATCTTTTGAGGAGTGAGCAAATTTAAAATCGATAAAGTCGTTGATGCCATAATGCAGAGTCAATCATAAATAAACACTACATACATACAAGAGCACTTCTTTTCTTTACATAAACAATACACAAGAAATCGATTCAATGGCATGTTTTCGTTGATTCACATAATATCCTGTTGTTTCTTTGCATAAACAAATTTGGGCTAACGATCTATACAATTGTACGATGTATGCGGGGAAGCTCTCTGTCTCCCGAACTGCGCTACATTCTCTCTCTATCTCTGTCTGTCTCCGAGCTCGATATAAAAGAGGGCTCTTTCTAAAAAATGGAGGGGGAATGCCAGGCCCTGGTACAATACTCCTTTAGGGGTTAATGATATCTCCTATACTGTTTATGTTATTAATTTTTAAAATAAGGTAGTTTTCCAGCTGTGCCCTGTACGATAAAATGAAAACAGTATTATTCAGATTTACGTTAATTTAAATTTCAGGTAGCAACATACAATTATATTATTTCATCAACTTTTTGATACTTATTTGGCCAAAATGGTTATGCTTTGACTGGTCTATGGGCTGTATACCTGTTTTAAACGGGTTTTATGACATTCGCATAGTTTTTGTTTTACTTCTTTGGCTGTATTTTTTTACGATAACTTTAAAAACACTATCAAGATATACTAATAATTCACAAAAGAGGTAATATGTTGTTTTTCAACTTATCTAATTTCAATTTAATAAGATTACGTCAATGCATTAATATTCAATCTTATATCAACCCTTTATTTGTTTTCATTTGCATTATTAAACTATTTTGTATTTAAATATACAACATAATTAAAAGAATTTTAATTAAAGTCTTAATATTTTAACAGATATTATATTATGCTTTTGAGCCTGATGATTGTACCATTTTTACCCGCCAGTAATACTTTGGTAACTGTTGGTTTTGTGATTGCCGAAAGAGTTATTTACATTTCATCGTCAGGATTTTGTGCTCTTGTTATTAATGGATTCTGTAAGATATTAAAATCTTCAAACATAAAATATAACAAGGTATTTTTATTATCAACTATTTCAATTATTACAGTTAAAGATTTAACTAACTTTGAGTAATTTGTACTTAAACTGCTTTAGGTACTTAAAACTATTTTTATTATGGTGATTTGTGTAATGATTTTGAGAACCATTGAAAGAAGTATTGATTGGATGAATGAAAAATCATTATATAATGCTGCATTAGATGTTTGTCCTTTGAATGCTAAAGTACATTACAACATTGGAAAGAATGCTGGTGATTATAATGATTTTACCACTGCTGAAGTCAAATACAGAGAAGCTCTTAGGTTGTACTCATTCACCTTTTCTTTTAATTAAATAGAAGAGACTAAATGTACAATTTATGACAATAAATTTGTAATAATCATTAACATTGAAACCTGGAGAGATCGATTCGCCAAAGACTCTTTTTGGGTGCATGCTCTAAACATTTAAGCTATCTACAGAATTAATACACTATTCATTATTTTTCTCGTACTACATACATTTAAAATAATTTATATTATAAATACTATAAATATCCTATGTATTTTATAAATAATATCGCCTATGAATTAGCATTAAATTGTTTTTATAAATGTAATCTATTTAAATTACAAATGTTATTTATGTATAACTAATTAAATTAATGACCATTTCAACCATCAAGCAGATATATCTGTATTATCAAACTGGCCACTATTAACACAGTGGTAATTTTTATTACTAGTTCCATTTGTTTGTATTAACAAAATTATTTCATTGATTTTACTTTTATATTAGGTCGTTACTCGTAACTCAAATCATTTTGGGCCGAGAACCACCTGAAAGTGTCTGTCAGTGATTGACAACTGTCCTATAAAAGAGGCTGTATAAAATCATATAAAAAATATTTAAGTTAACATATAAACATGTCTATTGTAAATATTTCTTTAGTTATAGTTTCAGTTATGTTAAAATATTTTTGGTGATATTAATAATTTCCTGCTTAATGTTAATGTATTGTATTAAAGAAAGTCACAATAATATTAACGATACAATGTATATTGTAATTTTTATAGAAATTTCATTAGAAAATTAAATTAAATTCGCTTTTATAATGATGCATTCAATAGCATTTTTATTTTTTAGGCTTAACCCCAACTATTATCAAGCTATGAATAATTTAGCCAATTTATTGAAGGATCAATCAAGATTTTCAGAAGCTGAAATCCTTCTCAAAAATGCAATTAAAATTAAGTATGTTTCATTTTGATTTTGTACATTTTTAGCATGTTTCAAGTATTTTAGTGTAAAATTATTATAGGCTATATTGTTATTGTCATTATTGCCTTATTTTTTTGCTTAAAAAGCACGCTATCTGTAAAGTAACTCAATATTTATTAAATTATAATTAATTATGCAAGAACGACTTGGGGAAGTTTTTTGTTCGAAATAATTCATGCAGATTACAACTATACCACATGATTCTAGGGAAGACTTCCCAGCAGCATGGATGAACCTCGGAATTGTTTTAGCTAATAGTAATAAGCAATCAGAAGCGGAAAACGCTTATTTAAATGCCTTGAAATATCGAAGAAAATATGCTGATTGTTTTTATAATCTGGGAAATTTGGTTTGTATATAAATTTAAATTTGATTTTTATTTCAATACTCTGTTATTAATATTTCATGAATATATTTCTATTTTATAGTATTTAGATCAAAAAAGACATGAAATGGCACTGAATGCATGGTACAAGGCTACTGAAATTAATCCACAACATGCAGTAGCATGGAGTAATACGTTAGCATTGTTAGATAACACAGGTAAATTTTATCAAGTTTTTCGACATTTATGCTCATAATAAATTCTTATAATTTTCACAATTTTAAGATTATGATTATTATGTTATTATACATCAGTCATTCCAAAAACATGTGCCGTTTTCTACATCAATTTTATAGGTGTAAGAAAAAATAATGAATCTATCTAAAATCTTGCATTGTCATGGCGTATTTTGACTAATTGTGAACAATGCACGTCTGAAGTAATCAATTCATTATATAGCACCAATTCAAAAAGAACGATCCATTTGAAATTCCACCAAACACACAAAAAACCCTTTTTTTGGATGTAATCCACCTTGAACTTGTCTTTATGTTGGTTGTCCTTTGTTGACCCATTGCCTTCTGAGTTTATTGGTATCATAAATTATCCACGTCTCATCCCCATAAATATGGGTTTCAAGAAAGATTCGTTTTTTTGTTGTGCCAGATGAGATATGTAAGCGTTAACACACTGCGTCAGGTTTTCAGGTGTGAGTTGGTGCGGGACCCATCGGCTTAATTTGGATACTACAAATCGCCAACAAATGTGGATACATAGTTGAGTGAGTTGATACAAATCTCTCAGTTAGACAAAATCTCGTAGAATGTCGTTAAACTTTAAAGTGGATGATGATATCTTGTGTGCTAAAATTGAATTAAATTCAACATAGACTACGCGAAAATTAACAGACAAGCTTGGATATTTCCGGAAAAGTATTCAAATACGTTTGAAACAAATAGGAAAGATCATAAAACAGGGGGTGTGGATACTGTACGACATTACTGATCAGATCAAGGCAGTGCGTGCGAGTATGTGACGTGATTTAATCAATAAAGAGAAGAAACAACCATTTTTACACTATCTTGTGACTGAAGATGAAAAGTGGGTGTTGAACTCAAATAAAAAATGCAAAAGATAATGAATTTCAAAGGGGCAGGTAAAAAAACCAACCTCTCGACTGAATCAGTAAAAAAAATTCTTTTAAATGTTAAGTGGGACTCCAAAGCGATAATCTACCATGAAGTCCTTTCATATGGTCAAACCATAACAAGGGAGATTTATTGTTCACAATTAGAAAGTTTTAAAGTGGCTTTGAGTATGAAGATTCCAGATTTAGTCAACCGTTACCAAATTACAATTAACAACATGATAATGCGCGACCCTATAAATCAAAATTGACCAAAAACAAATTAAAGGAACTCGATTGGCAAACGATTTCGCATTCACCTTATTCTCCTGATCTTGCTCTTTTAGACTATAATTTATTTAGATCGATGGAGCATCATTTCGATCGGTGAAATGATGAGTCGAAAAATATTTTATAACAAAACATTTTATTCTTCCAGAATTAAAAAAATATTCAATAGATGAAAAAAGGTTGTATCTACTGAAGGAGAATACAGTGTATCAATGCAATTAATTAATATTTGCTTAATGTTTTTGCTTGAATTTAACTCTTTCATTTAAAAAACTAAATTCCTAACGGGGCAAAATGTATAGTAAAAAAACAACATTGAAAAATAACGTTTCTAAACAAAAGTGTAAAAACGACATGTGGTTTTGGAACTATCGATAATATAATTATATTATTATTTTCACCCATTTGTAACTTTAAAAATAGAATATATTTTATTCCACATATTATAGGTCAAATTGAAAGAGCTCTCAAATTAGCTCCATTAGCGCTTTCTGTATTGCCAAACGTTGCGTCAATTCATTTTAACATTGCAAATCTTTTGGGTAAAAGTGGAGATTTCCCTGAAGCGGAAAAACATTTTTCTGAAGCTATTAAATTAAAGGAAATCCCACCGGCCATATATTATGCAAATTTAGGTGAGTTTTTTATCATTTTCAGAATTATCTTCAATATCATTTCCTTGAATAGTGCTTATTTTATTTTTCAGGTGTTTTGTATCATAGGTGGAAAAAAATGAATCGTGCTATCGAAATGTATAAAAAAGCCTTGTCTATTGATCATACACTAAAGAGTGCTAGAGAAAATTTGCAAAAGCTTCTTGATAAATAGTTTGCTAAATATTGAGTGCTGTTCTGTGATAGACACTTTAAAAAAAAGCTGTGAATCTCATTTTGAATTTTTATAAATATGATGACTATATGAATTTTTATAAATAAGTATGAACGTTTCTACATTTTTAATTAGTTTTTGTAAAAGTTTTCCTGAAACCAAGATAATATTTTATACAAGACTTATGTGATAAATTTGTATCGATGCTAAACTATTGGACTGAGACTGAAATTAATTCTAGGAAAATAAATAATGTTTGGCTTCCTATAATTGCATGTTTATGAGACTTGTTATTGATAAATTGAAAGGAAAACAATAATATTATCGGCGGAATTTTCCATACTTAAACCATTTATGACAAGGGCTCTTAACCTATGAGTCGTGATCCTGAAGGCGATCACAGCGGGTTTTCTGTGGGGTCTCCAACTTATATAATACCTTACCTTACTTATAAAACCTTCAAAACTCAAGCATACTAAAAAGGATTTGGGGTTCTTTCGTCGGCAATAAACTAGTTGCAAACATCAAAGATTTGATTGAACAGGAAGCTTTCAGCAAAAAAGCACAGCGTCATATGAAGTCGCATTGGAAATTACCAAGCAAAAAATTCTTACACAGTTGGAGAAAAGCTCATCAAATCCTGCATGTTGAAGATGGTGAAATTAATTCTTGGGGATTTCAGTGAAGTAAGGTTGCAATGAATAACTCCAGTGGTGTACATCAGAACATAAATGTTAAATAATAGATATTGAATAAAATGAAAAAACAAACACCGTTGTTTTGTTTTCATGTTGATGAGTCAACAGACGTAATGATTCGCTGATGAATTATTGATTTTGCGGAATGATTCCTTGGCACATTACTTGTTTAATAAAAAAAATGCTCATACAATTCTGATGTGGTATGTATCATTCATACCCAAATGTGACGATGCTTGCTTTACATAATTTAAAATAAAATTATACTAAAAAAAAAATTATTTTCGTTGTTTTTTTCTAATTACTTAATTAAAATATACTTTTTCAATTGCATAAGGGTAGCTGATCACATGACTTTTATAAAAAGGGGTCGCCACCCGAAAAAGGTTGGGAACGTGCAAATATATAATAGATATTTGCAATGTGAACATTTCTTTTCGGGTAAAATAATATATTGAACTGTACAATTCAGCACTATTTGAATTAGTATTCATAATCTACAATAAAAGTTTTTAAAGCCTTTCAATATATTTTCAATTGAAGATCAATTCAAATAGACTTTGTCAGGTCATGCGAGCAAAATTAAATAAAAAAAAAAAAAAAACAACAGTTCATATGCTGTATGCAGAAACCTGTATTGGAAACTCGTATTTATTATTGCCAAACTGGTTTTGACCTTGCTACTCAGAGCTAGTATTTTTTAATTTATTTAAAGTTGAACATCCTTATGATTTTTTTTATAAAATTTAATAAAAACTATTTGCACATTCATCAAAGCTGAGATATTTACATACATCTTTTTTTGGCTATTGTTCAAAAAGTTAAATATATTTTTATATGTTGTAATGGTAATTATTGTGCTCAGTTTTTATAAAATATAATTGAGGTATTTAACGATTGATGAATAAAATTGTACTAAAAAATGTCAAAATGTTATCTGTGGGTAATTTTGTAATCTTTTCATAGGAATATCATTACGTAATATGTTTTTGTTTTGAAAACAATTTTTCGCTTAGAGTTGATATAAAATATTCTAAGAATACCCAACGCACACGCCAATCAATAAAGTCAAATTAATGAGCCCATCTTTACACGTTTACTGTAAAAAAATACCATAATTTGATTGTATTACAGTAGATTGCCGGGGAGGACAAGCACGGATAATCCAAGTCTACTTGGTTTTGATTATAATATCATATTTACAATACATATTTTTATTTCATAATTTTAATACTCATTATTTATTAAGAAAAACGCTCCTAGTTAACATGTATGGTAGGATGATCGCGTATTTGCGAGCGAATTCCAATGATTCAGAAAGAGCTGGAATTCGCTCGCAAATACGCGGTCATACTATCATACACGTTAAAGAGTTAGTAATCAAGCCATGTGTATCGCTCTCATCACTCCGGGTCCATTTTCACAATATTATTCTCGTTGTGATTTCTGCCTCGTATAACAAAATTTCTTAAACTCTTGCTCAATTGTTTTGAAAACCAAGATAATCAAAACATGAGATCAGACGTTTGTTTTGGTAAATAAGATACAAGCATCATCCATATCGCTTTGAAGAGTTTTATTTCTTTAATATTGATCTCTGTATAACAACACCTAAGTACTATTCAGGAATGGCTTTATTATCCGAGTATCAAAAATTAAAAAAATAATAATTTTCAGGCATGGACAACCCACACCCGGATAATTGAAAGTACACTGTATAATACATAAACGTTCATATTCTTAGAAGCGCTATTATGTAAAATATTTTTATTTTATTAGCTATACAATATGATATTTTACAAAAAATGTTTTTTATATAATTTTTCAAGGAAAATACAAATAGTAGTATATACGGAAAAATATGGATTAGTATTGTTATTTTTAAATTCCTCACCTATACTGCCGATAATAGCATCAGTGATGCAATCTATATTTTCCTCATTATTCTTCTTGGAAACCCCTAATGGCCATGAACTACTACAAGTTTGTTTTCATATCATGTGGAAGAATACTAATGTGTTGGCCGTTGCGATTTTTTATTTAAAATAAATAGTTGGAGTATATTTATTCAAAAGTGATAAAAAAGCGACCGAATTACATTAAATCAATATATGAAGTGATGAAATTAAATCGAACTCGAATGATTTCCCAATACTTAAATTTGCCACAAATTCTTAATTTTCATCCTCGACTTAGAAATTATTATGAAAATTAAAAAAATAAAACAATCATGGATTATTCATGTATCCATAAAATAAGCATAAATGTAATGGATACCCAACTTTTATAAAATTGCGATTTGGGCTTTGGTCTACCATTTCTTGTCGCGTTGGCCAGATCTGTTAGCAATATTAAGTGGGCCATCCCAGATATTGTTAGAATAGATGTTTATAGCAGAATATTTATTTGGAGCAGTGAGCTGCCATGAAAGAGTGAGGACATGCTTAGCTCGTGATTTGACCCATGGCATTCAATCAATTTTGAGCACGAAATATTAAACGATAGACGCATACCATGGATATAAACAATTTCTGGAAATTATAAAAATGCTCAGCGACGTCGCATATGTTCAATGAAAATTGAGAATTTCCTACATATTTCTTATTTACTATTGACGCAAAAATGGATCCCTATTTCCCAGGCTTGAATTCCATTTGGAGATCAAGGCTCTATTAAAAAATATAACAAGCAAAAGCGAATTGATACAAGAATGAAAACGTATTCTGGAGTATTGCATCGATCAGGGCCATAACAAAGGCATGGCAAAGCAGGCGCCCGCCACGAATGTAACTGGGCTTGAGGCGCAAAACGCAGAATACCGACCCGGTCGAGAGTTACACGTGGTTTTTAT
This sequence comes from Stenopsyche tienmushanensis, assembly GCA_008973525.1. NCBI lineage: Eukaryota > Metazoa > Arthropoda > Insecta > Trichoptera > Stenopsychidae > Stenopsyche > Stenopsyche tienmushanensis. The sequence continues at coordinate 1,482,866 of WACJ01000008.1, read as the reverse complement.
TTTATTCGATCATTTCGAGTTTGTAATTGTAATCATTTTGTAGACGTGTTCAGGTATGTCATCCGATCGCGAGGCGCTCATTCGTCATATCAGCGGTCCGAAAAGTGGACCGATTGGATATACAAACCTTGCGTCTAGACGGATGGGGGGAAGTTAGATACTTGCCACAGGCGCTTTATACCCTTGTTACGGCTTTGCTTCTGTATTCATCACTAGACTCAATGCCACAATCAGGGTAAAGATTATTGAATTAAACTATACATTCAGCTTCATCAAATATATTAAACATTAGCTGATCATTTGAAATAAGAAGAATGAAAACTGACTATTTTATTGCGTTTTAAATTTATATCACTTTATTTAGCTGATCATGTAGTTTTTTATTTTTATTTTATTCACACCTAGATTAAAACAAGTATATGGTCAACCCGTAGTGACATAGAGGACAAATATAAAAATAGTATAAATAACATGTTATGGTAGAGGACGGACACTAAAAATAGTATCCGTCCAAGGCGCACTTGGCTCCGAAACTATGGCAAAAAGCCTTGAGCGCCGAAAAGGCACCGGGGCTGACCACCAAGTCCCTGTGGCCAAGAGGTCCAGAAAAAGGACCTCTGATACGGCACAGGAGAGCCTCTCTCTCGGCCGACATGCCCAAACAGGACCACAGAACGTGATCCGAGTCCATGAAAGGATCCCCGCACACACAGTCCGAACTATATTTTATTTTCATTATTGCCAGGTATATCGCAAAATGGCCGTGCCCCGCCAGGAAGTCAACCCATTTTAGCTTGAAGGCAATAGGATCCGTAAGAATTCTATCTGCTTCCTCACTTTTAGGTCTAGTGGTATGATCCCTGCAAGGACAGGGAGGCTGTCTGTAGGAATTGCTCTGTACGCTCCAGTGATTCTTAGTAGTGGCTGCCGTTGTGTAATGTTTAGTCTTCGTCTCGCCGTCTTGTCTCGTCCACGGTGTTCAAGCCTGTCCGCCTATTCCCCTGCTCTGTACTCTCGTATATGGCTTCATAGGCAATCCTGAGGTGTCTGCCCCGCCAGTCTGGACATTTTTAAGGCTCTATTTGTTCTTTCCTTCAGTTCTGATCTTGAATCCCCGCATGTTGTGAGAGTAGGGACATCAGCATATGCTGTTAGTAAGCAATCCTGCTGGAGTATCAGGTCAAAGGCATCATCAAGCAGTATGTTCTAGAGCATGGGCCCCAGAACAGATCCCTATGGACATTCCATTGTCAGAGAGCGAGTGATAAACTCACCTCCAGCCGGTGCAAAAACAATCCTATTATCAAAGTAGCTACGTATTCATTTAATTGTGCTATTAGGGATCTTGTATTTATCCAGTTTAACGATAATAATTGCCCACCAGGCATTGTCAAAGGCTCCCGAGAAATCCAACAGAACCGCAATCGCGTAGCGTTTGGTGATTGATTCTGTGATAGATAGCACACTGGAGATGGCATCAATGGTGGACTTCCCAGGTCTGAAGCCAAACTATTTTCCGGACAGTGGATAGTCTCCCTCAAGAGCAGTATTCATCCTATATGCTATAGTTTTCTTCGGGAGTTTTCTTAGCGTGGGAAGAAACACTATGATCCGATATGCCTTTGGGTTTTCTGGTTGTTTGTTCATCTTTGGTTTCGGAAGAATGGTGACCAATCCTCTCTTTCAGCAGTCAGGAAAGACGCCTGTCTTGAAACTCTTGAAAAATGAAACGAAGATCGATCTGCCGAAAGGCACTTTTGGCGATGTGCCCATCAATGGATCTCCAGGATACCAATTTGGATATTCCGATTATTTTTTTATATGCAGCTGCTCTGAGTTTCTTCTCTGTGGTTTTCCTGATGAGCACCTCTGTGAGATTCTATGGCACATCATCCACCGGAGTGTTCCTAAGTTCTCTTTTTAGGTGTTATAGATCTTTTTGGGCCTTTCTTGCCGCTCTTCTTGCGACCGTCAGTTCGTGATTCCACCAAGATGGCACCGCCATTTTTACTCCAGTAGATCTGCGACTCGGACGGGCCGATCCCCTTCCACCTGGAGCTGAGGGAGCTGACGAGGATCGCCATCGAGGCCGTCTCCGGGGAGTACCTCACGGCGACCAAGAACGGCAGCTTCTGACGCACTGATCATGAAGTGAAAAAAATTATTTCTTTATTGACAGAAAATGATTATCATCTTCTTTATTCAATACTGCAGTGAAATGAACACACGCTTAGACTTACGATCCCTTGCGAGACATATTTTCATCATTTGTAACAAAGTGTTTTAGTAATCGCCATGCTAGAAAACCATGCACAAGAAACCACACTCGTGTGTACCGAGTATACGGATGTTCGATTCACCAAAGTTTCATCGCAATTGGAAGTGTGGTATAGGAACGTATACTGGACAAACAAACACAATGATTTTTTTTTTACACCATCTTCTATAATTTTAGCGATTAACAAAACGCTAGATTTTTTGGCATTGTTTTTGCATTAATATAATTTTGGTTTACGTTAAGCCTGCTTAAATTCGATATCGTCATAAAATTCCCACTAAATTCAAATGGCATAATTGCAATAAGTTGCTATATTTTTCATCATTTACAATGAAATATTTTTAGATTACGAATGTTCTTTATTATTGAACTCAAAACTTGTTTAAATATTTAAAATGCAACAATGACTTTGATGAATGTTTGATCGCCCATCGGTTGAACATTATTTATGTTAGATTCATTGTTTGCTTTGATGTATTTTTACGGACATTTTTTTCAAGAAAATTATTTAATTTTAGCAATTATCATTTATGATGTTACTGTCAAAAATGTGCTATTCTTTCATTTTTTGCTTTGGTTGAAATATAACACAATTTGAATGTTTGATTTTTAACAATTAATACTTAAGTACATAGTCAATAATCAATTAATAAATATATCATATGGTTTTGATAAGAAGAAACATTTAAAAATGGCAATTGTTATAAATAAAAAATTTCAAATAGATGAGTGGATGAAATCAGAATAAATATGAGATTCAATGAATACGATAAGCTCTAGATAGATGTTAATAAAGGCGAGTTAAAAAGGCCTTTGTACTGCATGATGATGATGATGATTCCGCTTAAGATAATCATGATGACCAATTAAATCAAGCATGCAGATAATATTTTATTTGATTACCCAGCTTGACGTAATATTTGCTATATTTGATTTATACAGCAAGTTCTTATTCAAAGTCTGCAAATAGTTATTCAGTTGTAACATAAATTGTTCCCGTTTGGTATCACGCTTTATTGGCAATCACGTTCTTGTTTTAATTGTATTTTATAACACAAAAACAATTACCATAATTGAAGATCAAATCCAATGAATGATAGTGCGTCGTCGGCGACAATTCGGGAAGATATCAAACTTTCCCATACGGAGATCACAATTACAGGCTGTCCGATGGTGGGTCGTTTAATTTATGTTAAGTTGTCCAAGTATCATCCATCTTTTGACAATGTTCATCATCAGCTTTTAACGGCTTGGTACTGCGGAAGCATTATATATGTGGGTCACGAATTAATGTAACAAATCATTTGCAAACTCATAAAACCGGTCGTCAACAACAGTCTCATCTTGTCATAGACGATACATAAGATCGATATCGATTTTTGCAATCTGCAAACAGGAATAAAATTATCCGTTATAATAACCAACAGTCTATATATATGCAATGAAAACGAAATACATGTTCAATGCATCGAGGTGATGGATAATAGCTTTGAAGAGTCGACGTCTTAAATACATAAGGATATCAGATTTAGCATAAGGAAGAGATTAGGAAAATAAGATGGAGAGGATTTATAAAGCTTGAATTGGAATGTGGCTGGAATAAATGATCAGCAAAATCTGTCGACGACGATTTTGCTGATCATAGATTTTGGATCTAATTACATACATTATTTTCCATTTTAATTTTTCCGATCATCCATACAGATCTTCGTTCGATTTCGCCCATTCATCTCGCTATATATCCTGCCCAATGTCATATCAAGTACTCCGTTCGCATGATAAAGTCTCTGATATAATTTATCGTTCAATTTTCATGCTAAGCAAACGTGTCAACCTGCACTAATAAAATATATGGATCAAACAGTTCCTTCTAGCATATCGATCACATATTCTTGTTAGTGTTTATCTAAAACAGGGATTATGAAAAAGTTGTTGAGAAAAAACGCGTTTAAAAGATCATAAAAAGCAGAAAAAAATGTTTTTCATACATATTTCGATTTAATACAGTTTTCAATGCTTTTTCAGCCACTTATCAATTTATTCAATACCCCGAATATTTTTCGACACTGTTGTGTTTGATAAAATTAATTTTAGCAGAAATCTATATATAAACCAAAACAATCATCTGATGGAATTGACCTTTGTGATTACAAAATTTGTTTGTAAGTGTGATACTGATTTTTTTAAATTTTGATTCTTAATTGCCTTATGAAAGATTTTTTGATGTTAAACATTTTTTTTATACATCAGGTCATTCTTTAACAGTAAAATTCACAGATTAGACATATCTTTAGAGTTATCTTTACTCGTTCCTCTGAATATTATTTTGTTGATAGATAATTTTGAATAGATGAATTTAAATGAAATGTGGGAATAGTTCATTATTTAAGCCGTAAAAGTTTTTAATTATTTATTCGTCATTGAATCATATAAATTATCGTTTTATTTAAGGAAGATCCTAAATGCTTTAAATCGATGTTTTTTTTCTGTTTTTCCATTTTATATTACATCATTGTATTGTTCCTTAATATATTCATTGTTTTAAAAGAAGTTAGTTTTGCAATTTTCCAAAATTCCCAAATTATATTCTATAACACATTTTTAAAAATCTGATGAACTTTTTCGATTTTTATTTTGTCATAATATCGCAATATTTTGCCACCAAAATGAGCATGTCAAAAAAATAATTCGCATGACGTTCTCAGGGAAATGTTTTTCCTCAATTATATAGATTATTCTCCGAAAATATTAGATTCTTGGGAAATATCTTTAGCTTAGGTTAGATCACTTTTTTTGGTATCATCCCTGTAATTGAATATGTATCACGATCTAAAAGTTTCAATATTTCATGTTTTTAAATATTTTTGCATGAATAATAGCACTCGTTAAAGTATTTTGATTGGAGCTGAGATTTTTATTTTGAATAAATTTAATATTCATCATAGTCTTAGTAATTCATTTTGTTATAAATTTCCTGTTAGTTCATATTGATTTAATTCAGTATAATTTCATAGTCATTATTGTTTAATTTAGACGACTTTTTAGTTAATAGTAAAACAATAATAAATCGTCTATTTTCAGCAGTCTTTCAGCGAACACTTCTATTAATTATATATTTTGAAAATTTTCAAAAAAGAAGAAAGAAAAACTCTATAAGCCCATTAGGATTTTGTAATTACCCATTATGAGTTTTTTTAATCGTAGCTATGTATAGATCTTACAAAATCTCCCCAGATTTGTCCTTTTAAGGCTTTTACAGAATACCATTTTTTTTAAAAATTTGGGGTTCTATTTATGTAAAATATCTATTTATCCAATCATTACTAGCCCATTCTTCAAATCGATTTTTCTTACGATAGTTTTTGAAGTAATTCTCTAAACGTGATAGGGTAAATTGGGCTAAACGAGACAAAAATGAAACTCCAAGCGAAATTGGTCGGTGGAGAAAGAGATTCGTTTGTAATGTATCGGTGTCCATCGCACACATCATAGAGACGCAACGCGCATGCGCCGTATACGTAGCAACCAGTAGCACTTTTAATATATTACACAAACATAGCTTAAACTTTTAGCTAACAACTTGCATTATATGATAAATAAAATGGAGGAAAATACAAATACAGATAGATTGCGAGCCTATATAGAACGGAAGAAAGCGAATTAACTGTAAAGAAAAGTGCCAATAAGTACTTTGAAAAGTAGAAGACCAAACAAATAATAAAAACCGTAAACAAATACGTGAAGTACTCGCACGTAAGAAATCCAATCCTGGATACCGGACAGTTTTAGGTGCTCATGAATCCCGGGATTAGTAAACATTATCCCGAAAAATTCGGAATTGATTTTTTTATCTAACAGAAATCGTACACCTCACCAGTACGATGGAGACATTCCCGCCGAAATCTGGACGCTTGAAAACAGTGGCGTAACTACTGATTGGCGAGCTTAAGCGACGCCTAGGGGCAGTAACTGTCTAATCTATGTATACATATATACAGAACGTATATGTTTTTCAAATTGTTATTTTAACCTTTCCCTACCGGTGATGTATTTACTACACCTCGACTCTAATTATGGGAATATCGATATGAAATATAATAGATACGGGGTTCAGAATTTTTACATTCATCCGTAATATAATTACGAATCACATCAAAGTATTATAGTATATAAGTATTCATCTGCAGCGACGGAAATAAATAATTTGTCGGGAAATCGGGAATTTTGCGTCAGTTTTAATCCGTATCTCGGCAGATAGGAATTTTATCAGTCACATTGATGGTGTTATACGAAAATGGGAGCTCACGCGGTCATCAACTCGAACTAGCATTTAAATATCTGATGAGGATACCTCCAACGAGTGTGGAAGCTGAGCGTGCATTTTCAGCAGCAAGTTGCCTGGGTTCCATAATCACGTATCATAAAGCAATCACTATCTATTAACAAGGAGATTTTATTATATATTACACAATCATATATTCATCCTTTAGCTAACAATTTGTTTTAACAGATGGAATATAGCTACTATTGAATTTGTAATAATATGTCAAGGGAAGTATAGGCGTCATTCTTCGATGTATCAATCTGTGGTTTTCCTTTACAAAAAAAAATACCCAATTGTATCGCAATTTCTGGAAAATCGATTTGTTTTGTTATTGATAACATATTTTTGAAGAAAAAAAAATACATTCGCAATTCAGTTGAATGGCCCCGAATAACTGTTTATGCAGATTATCCATGCGAACGCTAATTGGATGGATATAAACAAATCCGGATTGCATACGGGCGGATGCTAATTTATTTTAATTCCGAAATTCAAACTGGCGAGGTATTCTTCTTTGGCTGCTTCTTCGACTACTTCTTTTTTTTCAAACAAACTCAATACGAAGCCGCGAGCTGATGACGCTATAAATGGTGTGAGGCGCGTCAACTGCGCACTGTGCGGCCATCTTTTGTACGCGACGGACGACGCGTAATTCGGAAACTGGCGACGTCCTTGCAAATATGTAAATAACCATGGAGTTATTCCTTTTTTTGAATTAACATTTCTCTGGATCGCCACATGTTGATCCTACCGATTTTCGTTTTATTTTTTTGAGTGATTAAAATGGGTACTGTATGTGATAATTTGACGTGTCCGCCGAGTGAAAGACTCTTATACCTTAGTTGATCATGTCTAAATGAGTTGTTTTCTTGAGTCATTTAACCGTGAAAATCAATCGATGGATCCATAAATTTGATCGATAAATATTTACGCGGTTACATTACCATAAACTTGTTTTGAATTTTCGCAGAATCTTATTGTTGTGCAATATTTTAAATACAAAACGGGTTTAATCGATTTTCCTTACATGCTGTGATCGAATGCATCATTATTGAGACTTGCTTCATTAGCAGTGATGCTTACATACTTAATAAGACAAAAACATTCCGTGGAAATCACATTAATATTAAACGAAACATGCGAGTTTATCATGGGGTCAGATAAAATGGGCCAAATCTATATAATTATCAATAATTTAAAAACATTTTAATTGAGCGCGACAATTCCTTGAAAATATAAAAGATTCATATTTAAAACCCATTGATACATCGAAATTACATTGCAATAATTAATACGCGGGGCTAAAATTAACCCCAAAGCGATAACATATTTTAAAACATCAATTTACCCTCAATTTATTTCGATGAATATCCATCCCCATATATTTGCTTCTTTCTGTATGTCCTTGTGTATTAAATTAGCTTCTTTAACCTTTCCCTTACGATGGTATGTATTTAGTACGCCATATGATTTATTGTTAAAATCCCGTATTTATGTATATATATCAATATAAATAATATATACATCGATATAGACAGTATTATTACAACTTTACTACAACACGACTCGGTATAGTAAATACACCATAGCAAAGGAAAGGTTAAACATATGTACACATAATTTTATGGGTATCCATTGACTCCTCCATATCCAAATCATAATGATTTAAAGATTATAGATCTGATCTTAGTTATTATAAATAATTTTAATAAAGCATAAACAATCCGCATTTCGATCCTTTCGAATACCAGTAGATGCGAGCGTGATCATATGGCAACGATAATTGTCACATTTTATCATCTAATAATATGGAATATCACAATCTTGCGGTAGTCTCATTATTTAACAATCGAATTTGTTAGATAAGAGAATCCAAAAGCATGTTTTTTTCAAATTTGATTTGATGACAAAACTAAATAAATATAAATCTTACTATCAACCCTCACCCCCTCATCCACAATTTCTTAATTATTCATTGCTATTTGAATCAATTACATTGTTCAAATCGTGCGTTGGAGTATTTCGTATGTTTGTCCGTGGGAACGCTTTCGTTTATTTTTTTAAACAATAAAAATTAACACATTACGTACGGGAAGCATATTTTTATGAATTATGCTGTCTTTTGGATAAAATGTTTAATTTTTGGAAATTTGAATCATCGACGTGTATTTGTAGAATCACAAAATATCTCTAAAGAGTCCCCAGCCCTTACCCAAATAAACATTTGTGTTTTAATTATGTAGCAAAAAAGGATGTTGATCATTGAAATACTCCATAAATTTGTAGTCCTATTTAAGTCCTTTCCAAAAAGGCTGTCAGAAAATCAATGAAAAATCATCTGTCTATTTACACTTCAATGTAATAAAAACGTTTTTATATTGTGTGCATTATTTTGTATGGCAGCGGAACGCTTGGTAAGTGATTTCTTGAAAAACGTATTTAAAAATTTTGGTCGTTTTAAAAGGAATGGCATTTTATGTAGATGTACATTGAAAGTTTTCCCGCGTCAGGGGTCAAATGCCCCCGAACGTAATGTGTTAAGTCGTTAAGTGGGCAGGTCATGTGACAATGCGAATGGATGAAAGATGGTCGATTATCGTCGAACGTAGATTGACGAGTGGATGAATGGACACTGTGGTTCCCATTGATGAGAGTGACGATTTGTTGCTTTACAATTTTTGGTCTTTTTATATTGACTGCCGCCAAGGCTATTATAATGAGCATCATAAAGACGTAAGATGTGCCCCCAAATAAGAGAGTTTAAATAGATTGGTTTAAGTGGCTTGTTTTGGGTACCCGCGTTATAACGCAGCGCCGTATATCGAAGACTCGATGTAATAAATTTCTTCGGTGGTCAAACGTGTTAATCTGAATTAATGGTTGATACCATGATTCCGGGTTACGACAACACGTGGAACGGCTGGCAATGGACAAATCAAAATAAATTACTAGACTACCCACTTTATGCTCTCGCGCACCAGTAATTACCTGAGTAGAATCGTTAGATAGAGATATCAATCCTAAGGTAGGGAGTTTGCATGTCCGATTCTGGACGATATGGACGATCGAAGAGCGTCTCCTTAGAATTCAGTATCAGCGGTGGTTAGCTTGTAGCGACTGCTTTCGGTCGACAAGGCCAAGCAGAGTAGATTTGTTGATTCATCGGTGGAGTATCACGAAGTTGTTTGTGTTTATGTTTGCCGGGTCAGTGTGGTGTCGACTAGAGACCAGGATCGTCTGCTGCAGCTAGGATCGTCGAGGGACATCCGTGAGGGACATTAAACCAGCACCATGAGGTACGCTATTAATTTATATTGAATAATTCTCACACATGCACACCAACATACGAGTTACTGCTCATCTCGCTCGTCTGCAGCCATATGTCTATTTCCAACGCCGCCAAATTACTCTACGTCAAACATCTAAAATAAATACAAAAACACACCGAGGCCGACGTGATTGCATCCATCGTCCGATAATGGCTTGCATCGACTTGAATTGTTTTATAATTGCATTGTGGGATGTTGTTTGATTCGATTTTTCGACGGAGTTCAATTGCTGCTGTCCCCGGAACACTCCACACACAAAAAACGACGATCAAACAAATCCATTACGTCAACTGACAAATTTCCGCACATCCATTCAATAATCAGTATCGATGGTTTAAAAATGAAATTTCTTGACATCTATCCGAACATATCGACAACAAAAATTAGAGTGTTTTCCATCTACATTTCCAACAATCTTACGATTTCGACCGACAACTAAAAGCATATTTAATCTTAATCTTTTGATTAGTGAGTTCCAGGAGTATGTTATTTTTTATTGGTTTTTCGGAATGGAAGGCCCCTTGACAAAAATGACAAAAAACGGCTTAATGTGTTTTTTATGTGTAGTAGAGTAATCAGCAAAGTATATTGTTCGTAATAGTACAAAAAAAAAATCGTGTGAGTTCTCTCGCGCAATAAAAATGAATCTTCTCAACTCCCAGGAAAAGATGATTTTATGCATTTTTTTCTCCATATATTTACGGTTTTTATTATTTTTTTAACCCCTTGCCTGACTCTATACTCTCTACTTCTTTCCAATGAACTTGTTGGCACTTTTCCTTGTGGTCTGTATTTTTCTCCATTTTATTTGTCATATAATAGAAATTGTTAGAAAAAAGTTTAAATTACGTTTGTGTAATATATAAAAGGTGCTAATGGTTGCAACCCATACGGCGCATGCGCGTAACGTCTCTAAGATGTGTGCGATGGACACGGATACATTACAAACTAATCTCCTTCACTTTCCGACCAACTGTCGCTTGGAGTTTCACTTTTCGTCTCGTTCAACCCAATTCGTCCTACAACACCTATAGAATTATATTATTACAAATCGGTCAACATAATTGTAGTAAATTTCAGAAATGTCTGTATCAATCCATTTTTACATTTCAGATTTGGTCTCTCATAACTCAACTCTCATATTTTGCTATGCGTATTTGTCTAGCGTTTCCTATAGAATTCTACGGAAATATCTATTCGTTTCCGTAACTATAGAATTCATTATATCGGTGTTGAAAAATAGTGTGAAAAAAATCCAGAGCTGTATCCAATTAATAGATATGCTTAATTCCCAACAATAAATATTCGAATCATCTTCCCATTTTCATTCTTCTTTCCTACGAATGCACCTCGTAATCATCTTATTTCTTGATTGCGCCTATTCATCTATCTATAACATTCAATATCGAATGCATACAGAAGTTAAGGTTCGATATAGATTATATGATTGTGATGAATTTCTATTCAAATATGTTTTAGCATCTCCGCTTGAGCGCCTTTCTTGTGACATAATCCAAGTTTGCCATTGTGGATGATAAATTTTCTTATCACTTAACCATATAAATGGTAATGAAATTAACGTGGTGAAAAATTGTTATTTTTTGCTATCTTGAAACGTGCAAATATCACAAATGGCCATGACTTTGATGTAACCTAAAATGATCGACCCCATATTTATTTGATACATGTCAGCTCAAAGTCTGCAAATCATTAATTTTACATGTGTATAAGAAATATTTTTATCCAAAAATGTATTAAAACTCCTAATATGATGTACATCAATGTAGCCATTGAATAATCAAGAACATAATTGCATAAAGCAAGTAATATTAATAACATTTGTAACAAGCTAATTTTGGTTTTAGCCAGTGTTAATACAATGTAATTTAATTAAAATCTACAAATCTGCTCTTCTATCTACAAATAGTTTATATCAAATATTATTAAATAAACGTCGCCTACTATCGATATAGGGTAGCTAAGGCTTTGGTAGACGTGTTCATGTTTTTATGAACATGAAGCCAGTTTTGATTTAAAAAAAATACATGTTTTAGGAGTGTCTTAACAAAATATTACGATTTTACCATATTTTTGCACCTTCGGTTCATTTCTTTTTCTTCCCCTAATACAAAAGTACATAAAGAACCAGATAGTGAACAAGGGTCTACTGTGCGGCCACTCTGTACTATGTGTTGCGTGCTCCAACACCGATTTGCGTTCACTATATTGCTCAAGTGCGGGGAAAAACGGATTTTTGTTGTGAAACTTTGAAAACATATTCTTGAATTGTTTTACTAATAATTTATAAAATAAATCGATTTTTCGAACCGTCTAAACTGGTTTCCCCCCTTAAGTCACAATTATCACACAGGTCATTCGTGAAAGCACCAAATCGATAAAAACACTGAATTGTTTATTGATCGTGCTCATTTCGGACGAAATTAACTGCATATCGTTAACAACATGGATAAACAAAATTAGTATGAAAACAAGTACAACATATCCTTGATTACCAAGAAAAAATATGATGTTTTTTAAATGAGCTATCATCATTGTTTCTAATTACCATTTAATTTCAAATTTGCAAATGTGTTATTTGAGCTTTTTTGTTGCTTAATTTTGTATCTTTAAAATTCGCATAATAATTACAATAATAATTTAATTATTGCATGACATATGGATCTATATGCACGTCCTTATATTTATTTGTTAATATATTGGATTATTCTTATTATAAAAGTTTGACTTGAAATTCAGATTATGGAAAAAATATCGGCGTACTAACAAATTAGGGAGATTGGAAGTATTAGTATTAGATTGTCCAGTTAGAAATGTCGTTTTTTTCTTACATACTTTTTGATCATCGGCTGTGTCTCAGCCATTCTTTGGATAACACGTATTGTATATTTGGTTAGTCGACTAACATTTGAAGAACATTATTTTCTACAAAAAACTTTTTTTTTTTCATTTCATGATATACTCTTAATATAGCTTTACAATTTTTGTATATTATATGACTTAATAAAATATCTTATTGTTTCAGGTTCCGCAACATGTATGTGTTTCTCGCATTTTCCGTGATTTTAATTACACTGCAAGGCGAGGTAAAAGGGTCTCCCACGTCTCCCGTTGATTTAGTAGTTGTTCCCAAAACACGAATTGCAAGAAATGTGGATTCTGCAGATGCAGCGGTATGTATATTTTTAAAATTTAAACAATAAACCGATTAAATTTATTAGGATTATTACATTATAAATACCAATGGGGTTAGTAATTCGGGGTTGCATCATTGCGATTATCTGAGATTTAATGCCCAAGCACGAAAAACTTATCCTAGTCGACATCAACATAATTCAAAATTTTATTAATAAACGTATTGATATAATCCTCATTGTAATTTGGAAATTCCAGAACATTTAACCATTTGACTGAGTAACAACGATGTATGTTTGTTGGCTATGCAGCTATGATTAGGGAATCCAATCCCGGGCCAAAATTTCAATCCCGGGATTTCGGGATTACATTAGACCAACCCGGGATCAGTCCCGGGATCCCGGGACCAAGATTATCAATAGTTTAAGATATTACATTGATAAATTTGATCAAAAATTAATAATAAGTCCAATTAAAAAATAGATACTAAATATTCAAATATTATTTTGAAAATAACAAATGTTTGAAAATATATCATCAGATATTTAAATGCTAGATCGAGTTGATGACCGCGTGAGCCCCCATTTTTGAATAACACCATCAATGTAACTGATAAAATTCCTTTCTGCTGAGACACAGACTAAAACTCGCAAAATTCCCGATTTCCCGACAAATTATTTATTTCCGTCGCTGCAGATGAATACTTAAATACTATAATACTTTGATGTGATTCGTAATTATATTACGGAGGAATACAAAAATTCTGACCCCATTATCTATTATATTTCATATCAATATTCCCATTATTAGAGTCGAGGTGTACTAAATACATCACCGTTAGGGAAAGTTTAATATAACAATTTGAAAAACATATATGTTCTGTATATATAGATTAGACGGTTACTGCCCATAGGCGTCCCCTAAGCTCGCCAATTTGTAGTTACACCACTGTTTCCCGAGATCCCGAGATTCATGAGCACCTAAAACTGTCCGGGATCCCGGGATTGAATTCCCTAGCTATGATGATCATTGTTAATACAATTCTTATAAGGTTAAGTAAACATTTACATCATTTACAGCGAGGGGTTGCAATAATTGGTCCAAAAATATCATCAATGTTCGTCAAAAGCAACGTTTCGGCAAGATATGCACATACTCTTGTTACCAGTCGAGTAATCAATCCAGCAAGAAAAGCTAATGAAGTTACATTCAGTATTGTTATACCTGAAACGGCTTTCATATCAGGCTTTAGCATGTATGTTTTTTTTGTATATTAATTTAATCGTTTGAAAATATATTCTAATGTATAATGCTTACTTTAGGGAAATCGATGGTAAAGTTTATGAAGCTTATGTTAAAGAAAAAGAAGAGGCAAAGAAGGTTTACGACGAAGCAGTAAGCCAGGGTCAAGCGGCTGCGCACGTAGCTGTCCAGTAAGTCTTATTTGATGTGCATTTTAGATTTTAAGCTTATTTTCATTATCAAAGATGAATTTTGATTAAGTTAAATGATCTTTTAAGGGCTCGAGATTCTAATCATTTCACGGTTTCCGTCAATTTGGAGCCCCAAAGCAAAGCCATTTTCAGACTGCGCTATGAAGAATTACTCGTGCGAAGATTGGGACTTTACAATTTGGTACTAAATCTGAACCCAGGACAAGTGCTAGATGAATTGGTTGTGGAAGTTAACATCAAAGAGAAGAGTCCCATTTCCATTTTGTTGGTGCCTGAATTGAGAACGGGCAATGAGATCGATGCATTACCAACTGATGCCCGTAAGAAAAACATTATTTCCTTATATAACACATCATTCAATATGTTCATAGGATTTTTTCATTTTAAACTTTTTTCTTCTTCAAAAAAAAATCCCAAAAACTTATTGAATGATGTGTTATTTTTCTTGAATTCATCTTGAATGATGTGATATGGCAAAACTCAATCGATCTGATGGTACTCAATCGTACGCCTCTAAGGCAAACGCGCGCTCCTCACTCGTTCACTGCATGATCGTTATTAAACTTACATAACAAAAAATGTTAACTTCCACTTTTTCGAATAAGTACCACTCCATCTTTCTCGGAATAAGTGTCGTTTCAGGTCGCACGTTTCAAATAAGGAAGTTTCCTTGCTGCACTCAATTTGTAAACTTTCCTTCTAGATATGCATTCGATTTTCTAATGTTTTATTATTTGCTCGTCTTTTCCAGAAAATCCTTTCTCTGTTCAAACCATCAAAAAAGATAAATTGCAAGCGACTGTGAGGTTTGCTCCCACAAAAGAGCAGCAAATCGAGTTGATGAGACAATTTAAGGTAAGCGTCGTCTAATCGACTAAATCACAAATATGATCAAAATATAAAAACACAATTCAATAAATTACAGGAAAAGGAAAGCGTTACGTCTACGACTCCGTCATATTATTTGAATCCAATTGAGCCATCAAAATCAAAAGAAGGTATATCTGGACAATTCGTCGTACAATATGACGTTGAAATCGACAACGACGGTGAAATTTTGGTAATATTATTAAAGACATCTTTCATTCTTGATGAGGTTGCCTTTGCCTTGATTTGCGTTTAATTTTTGGCGCTCTTGTTCGCAGGTCAACGATGGCTATTTCGTACATTTCTTTTCGCCTAAAAATCTGAAACCTCTCAGCAAGCATGTCATATTTGTCTTGGACGTCTCAGGATCGATGATCGGTAAGAAAATTTCACAGCTGAAAGAAGCTATGTTGTCGATTCTCCAAGAATTGAACCCCGGCGATTATTTCAACATCATCGATTTCAGTTACAATGCAAAGGTAAAGATCATTTACGCTCTTATTTTATTGTTGTAGCACACACACTAGTAGCACCCTTAATAATTTCAATGCATTCATCTATAACGTATATATTATTTATCACCACCCTCATTTGTAAGCCGTGTAAATCCAATTTCAATTTATTTATACATGCAAATTCGATTTTTTTAGAGATAAACAGATGATCCTCTCCCCAAATTATTGCATTTATAATATAGAATGTTAGGTATGATCTGTTACTTTTGTACGAGGTCTGATCAAAAAATACGATGAAAGAATTTATAGAGCCGCAACTGATGATGCTATGATTCATTTCATGTCATATATTCGATCGCTTGATCTGCTGAGACAGACTGTATCAAATTTGTACATGTTATGACTAGTTAAAGATCGTGTTTATCGCGTCTGTCGCGTAAGTAAAACCGTATTTCATTTTGCACGGAATTGATAGATCGTCTTCAAGCAGATCCGGACTCCATGGCCAAAATTGTAGCTAGAAATGAAAGTATCAAATAAATCATACCCGAGAAATATAGAAGATGTAATAGTAAATCTTCCTAGGTCAACTCCAGATTTTTGCCGGAAATATTTTTTGAGGAGGGGCACAAATTGTCGTGGTGAAATTAAATTTGAACGCTTTTCTATCAGTTTTCGATTTAATCTTTTGGCATTAAATCTCTTATTTCATCTGAGGATCCAAAGTGAGTTATCCCGCAAACATCCCACAATATAATTCGTGCTCCTTGTTAAAGTGTCGCCAATTAGTTACATATTGCTAGAAATATAATATTACTTAATTGAGGTGGCTTTTGGCAATCCATTTTATTATTGCCAATCATTTTACATGATTTTTCATGGCGAATATATTTTTTTAAAATGTCGTCGTCAGCCACACCTCCTGTAGATTTGAACTCATGATAATCGAGTTGCTAAAACGACGGCTTAATAACAGGATTACCTACAGATCATAGTTCACATTTTATAATCAGCATCATGGCATCGATGGTATTTTAAGGATTTGATATAATTGGCGATTTCAGCACATTATAATATTGTTCTGACCGATGGTTTTATTTCAAATGTCTATTATCCGGATTAATACCTGGTATCCACAATATTAACCCTGTGATGAGTATGCACGCACGCACATGATCCGGACAGCGTTCCATAGCGTTTTTATTTATAATATGGTGATTGTATTTGTAATATAGTATATTATTATTTACCCTTCTCAAAAAAATATTTGCTATTATTTAATACATTTGTTAATAGATCTTATTCAATAAGTAAATTAAGTTTTTATTATGTTCTACGAATGAGTAGAATAAAGTGATTTATATAATACATATTTTAAGGTAATACGGAAAATTCTTATAGTAAACCATAAAAATAGTAGAAGAGTCGGAAAGCAATGTTATTTTAATATTTTTTTAAGCAAAAACAAAAAAGCTTAGTTGACAGTTACTTGATTGTTTGACAAAATCTGATTCTACGAATGGCGTCAGTGAATAATCAACCAGTTTATGGAGATTCCTATCGTAATTTTTATTTTTATTTATTTTTAATACAAACTGACTATAAAAGGGTAGGTTATAAAATTTTGATTACTTTCCGATTCTCCTAATTAATAGATAAATATTTTATTTAAGTGTGATTTCTGATTAAAAGTGAGTTTGCTGTGTATTTATTTTCCTAAAAATATTTCTTATTTACAATCTAATCTTCGCTATAAACAAACAAAAATGAAATCTTCGTTCTTCTTCTACTCATTCAAATTGTGCTCTTTTGCTATGATACTATATTCTTTTCAATTTTCTTAAAACATTTTTCAAATCATATAAAAGGTATACAATTTAGACTCCAGCAAGAATGTTGTGTATGGATCGCAACGATTCAATTACTTTGATGGCGAATCAGAAGAAACTGTCCAGGGCCCAGAAGTTATTCCACCAAAAGCCAAGCCAGCAACTAAAGTAAATATTGACAAGGCCAAGGAAATCATTAAGCAATTGAATGCTGATGGAGGTACGTCGCAAATCTTAATTCCAATTAATTACAATTTAATAATTAACATATCTTGTTAACAGATGGCATTGCTAATTATTCCATAAACAGTGTACTCTCGATTATCCGGGTGAATTGTGTTAAAACATTGCTAGATTACACTGAACAAAGAGGACATGCATATAGTGATATAATAAATTTAAGAAAAAATCGAAGTGATAATAGAAATTTGTTTAAAATATATAAAAAACAAACAAAAACTACAGATTTTTTTGGAAATGTGATGATTTAGATTATCTGTGTTTTCCAGTTATACATGTTCGTTCTCCCCAGCATTAGCCCGGATAATCGAGAGTTTATTGTAATTATTATGTAAAAAAATGTCTAATATTTTGTATTTCAGGTACTAATATCAATGAGGCTTTATCGACTGCATTGAAGGTGGCTAATTATGGAATTGAATCCCAAACTACTTCTGATGATGTGGACGCATGTTAGTCGATATTTATGTTTTTTTTTTTTTTTCAAAAAAACTATGCCTAAAAATATACATGTATTAAATATTTTACTTTTTTCAGTATCAAGAAAGTTGCGCCATGAGCCAATGATCATTTTCTTGACTGACGGTGATCCAACTGTAGGAGAAACTGACACCAGAAAAATTTTGACAAACATAAAATCATTGAACACTAAAAACACTGCCATATTTTCATTGGCTTTTGGTAAGTATACATTCATATATAACAGCAAACGTCTTTAAAAAAAACTTATTATAGTAGCCTTTGGGGGTCCAAAGTCATTTCGTCCATAACTATAACTGTAGAAACTATAGAAACATCTTAGCCGCTAGAATAAGTTGATTGCGTATGCTTTACTTTTTTCATTTTTCAATGGAAATTGTTTGGTAAAAGATTAAGATGTGTGTTATGTAATTTATATATATATATATAAATCAATGTCTGTCAGCGCGCTGTCATCTCGGTGTCCGATCCAGTTTTACTAAGGTAAAATAAGCCTTTAGTCAACTATGCCGAGAGGCGGTAATGCCACGCAACAAATCAATCATCCATGTATTCTAAAAGCGAGTACCCGCCAAGCAAAGCAATCCCTTGGAGCTAACTTCACACATAACAAAATAAACTCCACAATTCAACACGATATGAGGTGTTATCATTGACTGAAAAATATGTTAGGAAAGAAATCACTACCGACGAAAACATCAAAGTTTAAAAAAACATTAACAATTTACATTTCGGGTATTCCGCGCTAAGCTTCGCCTAAAGTGCAGGAGATTCCGTAAGAAATTCATGAAACTCTACTTCTTTCGTAAAATTGATGTAATTCTTAAACCAGCTAATATATTGAAACGAAATTTTAGCGGTGTCTACAAAAGAGCTTACTGCATATTATACAAAGCAGTGGTTTCCAATATGTGGTACGTGTTGATACACTTTTTGACATGATTTGTATGTAATGGCATTGATTAAATGACACGTAAACACACGAACCAAACATAAGGATAACATTTAGTTAGTTTATCATTTCTGTATAAAAATATATATGAATTGGGTATTTTGACACTGAAAATTGGCGTGCCTATAATTATTCTCCGAAACATAAATCCACCAAAATTTTCAAGAAGAAGATGTTGTGTCCCAACGATTCCGCCTGATATGCTATTCGAATCGAAACGTGTGCAGTTTTCAGCGCGAGCATCAACAAATAACAGAAACACACAGGGTATGCGTGCATGCTTCTCACGTGGATAGCTGAATATGGGCTGCTCATACCCAAATCATTTATTACCAGACGGTACACATCATACGGAAAAGTATTGTCAATCTAAAAGCACTTCATTAGCACGGCATACACATAATCTTTGGGACGAATATAACAACAACATCCTTCACATAAAAAACTACTTAGATCTTGACTTTCCAATTATGATAATATATGAATAAAGAAAAAACGCGCTACATTAACTTTCTTAATCAATATTTGATCATTTAGATATTAGACTATTATCAGAGTTGGCTTTTAAAAACGATCAATTATAAATCAACCCTCAATCCAGACTATAATTATTTTATATAATATACGTTATCCATTTTCAGGTGAGGATGCTGATCGCAATTTCTTGAGAAAGATTTCTCTGCAAAACTCTGGCTTCATGAGGCATATTTACGAAGCAGCTGATGCTGCCCAACAATTGAAGAGCTTTTATCGTCAAATTTCTTCACCTCTGCTTGCCAATGTTAAATATACTTATCCTGAAAATCAGGTACGATTGTATTAGATTAATTGATTTTTTAAAAGCTTTTTTTTATCAAGATTTTTCGCAAAATATGGAACTGATTGTATTTTTCAAATACACGAATGTGGGGTGATTCATATCATGACCGAAGAAGGTCCTTGATGTCCTGGTTTTATGTCTCATTTTTTCGTGATTCAATAAATTTGCGAACATAATTTTAAATTTTCCCAATCTGCATTATTTAATGAATTAACTGAGAAATGTCTGTCATTTATATATTTATAGGTTGATGAAAAAACCGTCACACGGATTCATTTTGATCACTTATTCTTGGGTTCAGAGTTGGTTGTAGCTGGTAAACTCAAAGATAATACTGAACTTACCGACGCCATAAATGTAACGGGAATAGCTGAAGCTGGATTATTCAATTGCTTCCCGATTATAGTGAGTATAGTCTATAAAATTAGCATTTATAAATTTGGATCGTATTTTTTTAATATTTCGCATTTGTCCAGATCAACTTGAGGGATAAGAGAGAATTTTGGCCTTTGGAAAGATTATGGGCCTACATGAACATTAAGAGGTTGCTGGACGAAAACGATGCAAAGAGCGAAGATGCAGCTAAGGAAGCCAAGAAAAAAGCTCTCGATATAGCCTTGAAAGTAATATACAAATATTTTTGAAGTGATATTTTTTTATCCAGCTTATTCATATATCTTATACTTATTACAGTATTCCTTCGTAACTCCGTTGACATCGTTGGTTGTGGTCAAACCAAATGCTTCTTCAGCTGTCAACGCAGAAGCACTCGATAACAAACGTAAGAATTCCACAAGATTAAACTAATGCTCTATGCTTTGCTAATACATGTAGTTTTTGGCTAAGAATGTTTTGTGTTGCGTTTACTTTTTTTTTAATCATCAAAATTATGATCACGCAAAAAGATTGCATTTTATAATAACAGCACCCCAATTCAACCTTGTTTTTAATCTTTTAGCCAATTTAATCCGCGTCATATGAATCATTTCAAATCAGTTTTTATATTTATCAGAATTTTGCATTGTAAATTCATATTTAAGCTCCACTCCATTCGATTCGTGTACGATTATTAGATATCTATTGCGTTTATTATAACGACCATTGAATATACTTTTATAAAATCATGCAGACATTAACTTTTTATGCTAACATCATGGCATCTATCTTGTACTCAAAAGTATCTATAAATTATAGTATTTCGGATTACTTAAAATTAGGCCCTCGATGCCATACTATAAAGTATTATTGCATTTTCATGTCAAAACTGAGATCTTCATTGATCATTGAGCCATCATATCAAACGCTTATATTGAGAAGCTTACATTCTGGGACATTTTTTTGTTTTTTGTTTTTAATGCAAAAGTTTAGCTTATTTATTTTGCCAACGATGCATGCATTTTCATTATATTGACTAATTTTAAACAATTAACATGCTACAAATCTACGAAGGTCGTCCAGAAAGTAAGGTTACAACATTGACGTGGGATCGAAAAACGCTTGTACTTCATTGAAATTCGCAGAATACTTCACAAATACATTAAACAATTTTTCAACGTAATCGCCGTAGAGATCGAGATATTTCTGCAGTCGAGGCACCAGCTTTTGTATTCCAGTATACTTATATACTATAATATTTCGATGTTATTCGTAATTATATTACGGAGAAATACAAAAATTTTGAGCCCCGTATCTATTATATTTCATATCGATATTCCCATTATTAGAGTCGAGGTGTAGTAAATACATCACCGTTAGGGAAAGGTTAATATAACAATTTGAAAAACATATATGTACTGTATATATGTATATATAGATTAGACAGTTACTGCCCCTAGGCGTCGCCTAAGCTCGCCAATAGTAGTTACGCCACTGTTTCCAAGCGTCCAGATTTCGGCGAAGATGTCTCGATTTAGTAGCCTTCAACGTGCTGGTGAGGTGTACGATTTCTATTAGATAAAAATTTCAATCCCGATTTTTTCGGGATTACGTTTACTAATCCCGGGATTCATGAGCACCTAAAACTGTCCAGGAACTCGGGATTGGATTCCCTAATTACATCACTACCATAAACTTTCACAAACTTCCGATATTCGCGACAGTATTGTTCTGCATAGTAAAAAAACAGATAACAGACAGAAAATGGAGTCAGGGGCGCGACCACCTTTCCATCGGAAGAATTCACTGTGACTGAACAAAATGGCCGACATACACACAAGTGCACCAACTTCGACCACAGAAGCATTTGTAACCTTACTTCCTAGATGACCCTCGCAATTCAAGACTAAGCCGTATATTTTTGACTTGATACAAATTTGTGGCGTATAACTATGGGATACATGACAAACAACTCGGTAGTATGTAAGTCAAATCAATAGGCATAAATGCATAAAAAACATTTAGATTTATACAATTTATTCTTTATTTAAAGAAAAACCATATATTCCAATTGACTTCCATATATATATACCACCTTATCTATTTGTTATATAATTTATATTAATGGAGATAAGTATAAAATAGTGATTAGGATGAGATATAGAAACTCGATCGCAAATAGAAAAACCTATTTTTTTTTCAAATTATATGTTTTTTAAAACAACAAATCCAATTCAAAATGATCTCATTATAAAATATTATAGAGGGATCAATGAATTTCGTTCAATTTCCGTCTACAGCACCATGTCATCAATGCTGCTAATCGGTTATCCACGTGGTACATTTTTTTATTAATTCAGAAATGTATTAATTCAAACGGGTACAATACTTATTTTTTATTTTTTTCATTTTAAGCATTTACTTGCATAAATTTGATAATAGAAAACAAATCATGAAAATGAGCGAGAATCATTTTATCACAAAATCGGACATTTCAAATGAAAACATCTAAAAAAAAAGGTGCTATTAAAAAAATTCAAAATTAATGATATATATGGAAGGATTAACGCCATTTCCAATATTTGCGCGGATTTTTTTAAAATTGACATTTAGTAGCTCTAATACAGCCCGAAAAAAATTGAAATTAACACTATGTTTACTACTTTTATTCGATGTTTGTACTAAAACAATGATTTCTAAAAGCATGACTTGCACAAGAAAATAATATTTTTTTAGCAAAGATGTATGTCATCTTTGATGATTTTTAAATTTGAAATGAATATTCTTTAATTTAAGTAATTAATGACATTTAAATGTTTAATCTTCCGAATGTAAATTTAAAGACCGATATACTTAATCTTTGCGAATGTTTGATTATATAAAGTCGCCTATATAAAAATAGTATTGCGTCGCTAAATACAGAATCGTAACAAGGGGGTGGCAAAACAGGTACCCGCCACTGGTGCAACTGAGCTTAGGGCGCAAAACGATCTTCTTTTGACAAATTCATTTTGTAATGTGAGTTTGTAATCGTTCTATAGACACATTCGATTATGACATCCGATCGCGATGTTTTCGTTCATCATGTCAGCGGTTGAAAAAGCGGACCGGTTGGACACACAGACCTTGTGGCTATTCAGTCTTCTTTTGGGGCTTTTTACGGCATCTTCGAAGATGAATACATACCCAGGGCCACTTATAAAAAACATATATTTATCTATTTTACTAGTTTAGTTTTATGAGCGCAAGTGGCCACTCGAATTTGAGAATGAGCGTGTTCTTGCGAACATTATATGGATATTAAATTCAATTTTTTTACCTTGCTATGCACTTTTATTGAGCGAACTAATCCCGAATAGCGGAACCAATAAACAGCTCGGGCCAGTGGAGGATCTCCATGTTCCTCTGTCTCAGAAGTGAAGTGATGGATCCATATTTCATCCATGGTTATGAAACGACGCGAAACCTCAGCTCTATTGCTGTGAAACATCGCCAAATGCTCGATTGAAACATCTTCACGACGCTGTTTTTGTTCCATTATGAGCACACACGGTATCTATTTTGCGCACAGCTTTCTCGTGTCCAAATTTTCAGTCAATATGCGACTTACAGTCAACGGTCATCCAATACCATTTTGTGGATTTTATATCTGGGAATGAATATAATTCACTGGGAACTTTCACTGTTGATGGCTGCCAAACAATTACTAAACAATGTAGCGCCTTCAAACTTGAACGTTGAGTACTTTTGGGAGTATTTTCGTATATTATTTTAAATATACTGCCACGGGCGCTTCATACCCTTGTTACGGCTCTGGCTAAATATCTGGAAAACAACTCCTAATGATTCATCAGCTACATTATATACGATTTTTTTCCATTATTTATAACGAAATATATTCAGAATAAAACGTAATTGAAATAAAAAATCTTTGATGACAACGTGAATCACGAAGTAGGGAATCCAATCCTGAGCCAAAATTTCGATCCCGGGATTTCGGGGTTGCATTAGACCATCCCGGGATCAGTCCCAGGAACCCGTCAATTTGACTGATAAAATTCCTTTCTGCTGAGACACGGACTAAAACTCTTAAAATTCCCGATTTCCCTACAAATTATTTTTTTCCGTCGATGCAAATGAATACTTATATACTATAATACTTTGATATGTTTCGTAATTATATTACGAAGGAATACAAAAAATTCTGAACCCCGTATGTATTATATTTCATATCGATATTCCCATTATTAGAGTCGAGGTGTAGTAAATACATCACCGGTAGGGAATAGTTACTGCCTCTAGGCGTCGCCTAAGCTTGCCAATTAGTAGTTACGCCACTGTTTTCAAGCGTCCAGATTTCGGCGGGAATGTCTCCATCGTATTGGTGACGTGTATGATTTCTGTTGGGGAACTGAATTTTTCGGGATTACGTTTACTAATCTCGGGATTCATGAGCATCCAAAACTGTCCGGGATCCCGGGATTGGATTCCCTAATCACGAGTATGATTCACACTGTTTACATTTGGTCCAATCTACGCATCACGGCTCACACTCGTGCGTCGCATGCTTGACTCGAATTCATTACCACGTGTCTCACACGATATTGTATGCTATGGGGCTGCACGCGTACATGATTTTCGCGTCTTAAAATTACATTCGGTCATGAAATATGTCTGTTGTAATGATTTCTTGGTAATTTCAGCACATCGATATTATCGTCCCGGCACATTCGACGTCTCGAACAAAAGTACACGTCTAATGCCCGTTTTACCGCCTTTTTTATGTGTCATGAACAGGGACAGCAAAAAGTTTTTCTTACTGGTACCTAATTTTTATATAATGCAATTTTTTTCAATTAAAAATGACGATGAAATAAAAATAGAGTAGTGCAACCGAATCGATAGAAAAATATTTTTTCCTAGATGTTATTTTTAAAAACATGTTGTAAAAATATTTTATTTATTCAAAGCTGGTTTCGGTCGTGGTAGTAGCTATGCATTACCATTAACAATTGGAGGGGCCCCTGGATCTGGTAAGTCTTTGGAGTTTTTCTTTCGAATAATAAGATTCATAAAAATCAACACCCAAAATGATACACAAACAGCTATTACTCTGATCTATGTCTATTTCTTATACTAAAAATCTATTTATACATAGAATGTAGTTTTGAAATCTTTACTTATCCACTAGCATTGAAAGCATGTATAAATTTAATATTAACTATTTCCACTCTATAAATAAACCGACAATACTAATTTCATATTGATGAGATCTCAAAGCAAAAAATGGATCATTTTTTGGTTTGTCCAACCTATTTCTTCGAACTATCCAATCTCGAATGAATAGTAACTAAACGATGCGTATAAAAAGTCCATCATATTCGCTGACATTTATTAAAAATCAACTAGATCCATAGAATGAATAAATTAGTAATGTCTCGACTAACGTACGTAATATTGGTATATGGCGTAAATATTTGCATTTTTATATGAATAATTTTGTATAATAGTTTCTTGTGCATTTAGCTTGTTGGATTGGTTTACAAAACAGTGCTTTTTGTGTTGCTTATACTTTTGCATTATTTTTTATTAGCCTAAGCTTAGCTATTAGCATTATATTGTTTGTTTATTTTATTTTTCTTAGTGTTATTTAATGCTTTTTAGATACTTTTTTAGTAGTGAATTAACCATCTATTCTACAGTAAATTACTTTTGTGCAACTATACCGTACTCGTAATTTTTTAATGGAGGTTTAGTAAAAATATGTGACGTGGTTAAATTTATCTTTTTATTTATACTTTGCACACGTTAAAATATGGTCCATTGAAATTGCATTTAATTACAACTACATGAGATCAGGAAGGAAATAAGTTCTAACGAGATGCAACTAGTTTAGGTAAAAAATACATGGACATTGGAAGATTCAACATTGGAAATCGATCTAACAAAGCTATATAAGATCAATACATTTCTTCGCAATAGTTTATGAAAATATGTGTTATCGAATGCTGCTCAAGTCAATTCGCTCATTTTATTTTTGTTCCAAATAGCAATGTTTGGTTATCCAGGCCCACCACCAATGATGGGATATCCGGTAGTTCAAAATGGTAAGTATTGTTAAATACGTATTTCATCATTATCATTGTGCAACTACATACTGTAGGACTGGAGTCCCATTTTATTCATACCATATACTCACCACCACATGCACTCGATATTGAAAATAGCATAAGCGTAGAGTTTATAGATGAATGCTCACCCTGAAGATCATCTGGGTGAGCGCATCGAAGATCTTGATAGGGAATTAGGGTGATTATAAAAGCTGATTAACTTCCCTTCGACGATGATGATTTTACATAGACTCTCCTTTCCTCGAAAGGCTAGAGTAATGACCTATATAATATAATGCTCAAGAATCACTTCTTACACAATCGTATATTTTACTTTTGCAGATTAAAATATGATGAAGCCTTCTCTTTTGGAAATCTATCTTTCCAGTTTGATGAGCTCAAAAGTATATAAAAGACAATGGAAGACTATACATCTTTCAAAGTTTCTAATCCAACTAATTCTTCCTTTATTTTTTATTAAAATTAATAATCCAATCTAAAATGGATGATAACTTAACGATCCGTATAAAAAGGTCCATCATATTACATGACATTTATTAAAAATCAACTAGATCCATAGAACGAATCAATTAGTAATGTCTCGACTAACGTACGTAATATTGATATATGGCTTAAATATTTGCGTTTTTATATTAATGATTTTGTATAATAGTTTCTTGTATATTTAGCTTGTTGGTTTAAAGCACAGTGCTTTTTTGTGTTGCTTATACTTTTGCAGCTTAAGCTTAGCTATTAACATTATATTGTTTTTTTATGTGTGATTTGACACGTTTTCTTTGTGCATTTGAAATTTTCAAAGCCACTAATCTTAGCTTTTTTATGGTAAATAGCAATGTATTCATCTCTGTCTGCTGGAGGAGGAATACCATTTGGTAAGTAATACGATTTTATCCATTTTAAAAGTATTATTTCAGTAGGCTATTTTCAAAAATTAATTTGCTATAAATTTATGATGTATGGAAAATAAACTTTATTTCAATAACTTAAAATTGAAACCTAATCTTCCATTTCTTATTTTATATATGCATTAAAGCTGTGCTCCGCATCTAGATGTCCACGGTCAATATTTAGGGACTAAGAGGGTTGATTGGAAATATTTTAAATTTATAGCGTATTATGATTTGCCTTAAATTTGTAATTTTATGCATTCAACATTCCTACAGATATTTTTTAATTAATAAATGATTCTGACATGACTTGAACGCAATCGCAATTCCGTATTTATTCAAAGATTCAGCTGTGTGCAACCAGCATAAGAAATCATCTGTGCTTCTGTGGGAACACTTGTAAAATAAAAATAGTCGGTCGCAAAGTGTAACGCACGTGTCTCTTTTTCTTTAATAATCAATAATTCAAAAATGATATATAAATTTAGAGCTCCTTATTGAATCCTAAATATTAGGGGGACCCAAAAATATTCGCCAATTTTGAGATTTTATGTTTGAATTCAGTTTGTGTTCAGACATTATCAAATTTCGAAGATAGTCCCGTTCTCGATTCATCCCTTAAGCTTTTATTCATCGATTTAAATTTCTGGAGCAGAAAATGACATCTGCGAACTGTTACCATTTCACAATAAACATCTTTGAGTATTTTACTGGCTTTTGTGGCATTCCATCCCAAATTTTAAAAAAACGCACTATATAATAGCAGATTTTGACTTTGTTAGGTTCGGGTCTGGATATTTAACAATATTTCTACAAAAAGAATAACTTACAAAGATGTTTCCGTCACTGTGTCTGGACATAAACTGAACTCAAACGTAATGTCTCAAAATTGGCGAATATTTTCGAGACCCCCCTAATATAATAATATATATTCCCCTATTAAATTAGATAAATGTATGAACTATGCAAGCATTAAAATAAATGTTTTCTCCGTGTTATGTGGCCAAATCTTGCAACTATTAATCCGTTGTATTATAATTTACGTCTCAACGACGCGTACCATAATCGTCAGCGTCGATCAGTGACGCATCAAGTTATTTATCTGAGACAGACAATAAAACGCGAATCATTGCCATTATTTTTCAATCATTTTTTAAAAAAAAAGGCTTTGCTCGACACAAGGAGGTGGCGGAGTAATGTTTTAAAGCGTTTATGAAATTATTTTCTGGGTGATATTATCAAAGCAAACTTTAATTTTTGTTAATAGGCCATGGATTTATTCGGCACCCTTTTAAATAAAATTATATTTAATTTTAGCCTATGTTCCAAAACCGCAATCTGCATTCGCACGACCAGCGTCTGGTAAATATTACACTCTAATAATCTGAGAAAATTATGATTTTTTTTTCATAAATTTCTTGTAATATTTTGTTTAAAACTGCTTAAGCTTTTCAAATTAACTATTTTCACTCTATAAATAAACCGACAATACTAATTTCATAACGTTGAGATATCGAAGCAAAAAATGGATCATTTTTTGATTTGTCTAACCTGTTTTTTCGATCTATCCAATCTAAAATGTATGATAACTAAACGTTCCGTATAAAAAGTCCATCAAATTAGATGACATTTATTAAAAATCAACTAGATCCATAGAATGAATAAATTAGTAATGTCTCGACTTACGTACCTAATATTGGTACATGGCGTAAATATTTGCATTTTTATATGAATGATTTTATATAATAATTTCTTGTGCATTTAGCTTATTGAAATGGTTAAAAAAACAGTGCTTTTTGTGTTGCTTATACTTTTTCATTATTTTGTTAATAACCTAAGCTTAGCTATTAGCCTTATATTGTTTATTTTATCTTTCTTAGTGTGATTAGACACTTTTTTTTGTGCATTTAACATTTTCAAAGCCACTAATCTTAGCTTTTTTTATGGTAAATAGCAATGTATTCAACTATATCAAACAGAGGAGGAATGCCATTTGGTAAGTAATATGATTTTATCCAATTTAAAAGTATAATTTATGTTTGCTATTTTCAAAAATTAGTTTGCTATAACTTTATGGTGTATGGAAAATAAAATTTATTTCAATAACTTAAAATTGTAACCTAATTTTCCATTTATTCTATATATGCATTAAAGCTGCGCTCCGCAACTAGATGTCCACGGGCAATATTTAGGGACTAAGAGGGTTGATTAGAAATATTTTAAATTTATAACGTATTATGATTTGCCTTAAGGCGTCTTCTCACTTTAGGCGCCTCAAAAATAAGCTATTTTCACGATTTTTTTTCGAGGATTTTCGCTAAAAATTATGAGATAAAATGGATCTTATGTAATAAACACATCTTTCAAGTAAATGAAAAAAAATTATTTTTATATTTTTGAACAATTATTATAATAAAACAGTAGCATCGAAAAACCCGTGTAGAAATGTTATGTTCGTGGCTTGTTGATGGTATCTCCGAGATGGGTCATTTGAAACAAAAAAATAAAACAGTTTTAGATTCAGTATATCAATGGCTATAGCGCATATCATCAGATTTTTGATATTTGTGAAAATAACAAAATGGTGCACGTTTTACGAAAAAGTAAAAAAAACCGCGTTTTTTTGCAGTTTTTTGTAAAAAAAAATTACTTGAAATCAAAATTTCAAAAATCTGATGATATGCGCTATAGCTATAACTATGAAGAATATGTCATTCAAATTTCATGACAATCGGCCGGATAGTTTCCGAAATTTCATCAACAAGCCACCAAAAAACCTTGTTTTGAGATAAACGCGTTTAAAGTTTTGGTTGCAGAAAAATTGCCCAAACTCAGCTGTTGAAACACTCGTTGCTATTTTGGATATTTCCTCCAAAGATCTTCATAAATCGGTTTCAAAACCTCGTGAACATCCTCAGCTAGAGCAGAAGGATGTTTAAAAGTTTCTATCTGATTGTTTTTCACCACTTTCTTGTACTTGCACCATGAGTCTGAACAATACGTATGCAGCCGGGTGCTCTCAGGTAGTCACCTAACGGTCGCCCAAAAATGTAGTTAAACTCGTCCGATCTTTATGAAATTTTGATATAACATTTTTGAAGATATGTACTTTCAAAATTTAAAATAAAATAATTTTTTTTTTTTTTTAATTTGTAAAGTGAGAAGACGCCTTAAATTTGTAATTTAATGCATTCAATAAATAATTGATTCTGACATGACTTGATCTAAATCGCAATATTTCGTATTTATTCGAAGATTCAGTAGTATGCAACCAGCATAAGAAATCATCTGTGCTTCTGTGGGAACGCTTGGAAAATAAAAATAGTCGGTCGCAAATTGTAGTGCAGTGCTCAACACGTGTCTACTTTTGGTGTTTATTTTTATTTGTATATTCTCGTTGCTTCTTTTTAAGTATATCTCGAATTATTTAAATTTTCACTATTTATTCAGTTTGAATTATTTCTATTCAATAAATCGACACGCGTTTTTGAAATTAATTATATTTGGGGTGGTATTATCAGACAAACTTTTTGTTGTTACGATATTAATTTATTCGGCACCCTTATAAATAAAATTATATTTTATTTTTAGCCAATGTTCCAATGCGCCAGTCCGTATTTGCACAACCAGCGTCTGGTAAATATTACACTCTAATAATCAGAGAAAATGACGATTTTTTATTCATAAATTTCTTGCAATATTTTGTTTAAACCTGCTTGCTTAAATCTATCTAAAAATGTAATTTTGCGGGTTATTTTATTTTAACTAATGGTGCTGGTATATTAGAATTTTGCACAAACAACATACACCTACCATATACACTACATATATGAACTTATTAATTTAAGTTTAAAATTCTTATCGTGTGTGATATTATGAGTTTTTTGATTAATATAATAATATTTTGTGAGTGCAATTCATTTATACTAAAACCAATGGAAGGACCTTGTGTTGTTTGCCACTGTTGGAGACGAATTGACCATTCTTTATTTTGGTTTTTAATTTTTTGGCTTTTTACATTTCTAAAATATTTATTTTTATTATCTAATGGGAAGTAATTTTTCTTTTTCAAAATGATTGATTTATTTTTACGAGTACGTAAATATAAGGGGCTTTAAGCATGCCATTAAAATGAGTAACTTATGATGGAGACTTTAGTAAGTATTTGACTCTTCCCTTAGTTTTAATTTAAATTGCACGACACAAACGTTGTTTCGATTCATTTTGAAATGTTAGAAATAAGATTATTTTTTATTTACTTCAAGCATTCGGTGGATTCCCGTACCCACACCCAACATACCAATCAAGCGGTGGTGGTAAGTACAGCAATAAATATTTGATAAAAAAAGAAGTCTAAATATATTAGGGTGTCCCATAAGTTTCTTTCGTTTTCATATTAAGAAAAAAATAAACAATAATTTGTATTACATCAAAATGTATTGAATAATATATGATCCATTCTGTTGTATTACCTTTCTTCGTCTCTCCGGAAGCCTCATAATGCCTTCTTGCCAAAATTTCCCAAGTTTGTTGGCAATATATTGATCAAGGTACATTTTTATATCATTTTTTGAATTAAAACTTTTACCACGTAAAGAATTTTTCAATGAAAGAAATAAATAATAATCTGAAGGGGCAATTTCCGGAGAGTATGGAGGATGAGGTAAAATATCCCAGTCAAATGATAAAAAAATATTTCAGACCTGGCGTTATCGTGATGAAAAACAACACCTCGTCTGTTTACTAATTCTGGCCATTTTCTAGCAATTGTATTCTTTGGATTGTCTAGTTGGAAACAATATTTTGTTGAATTTATCGTTTCACCTCGCTGAAGTAGCTCATAATAAACTACCCCCTTCCAGTCCCACCAATTGCATAGCAAAACTTTTTTTGGATGTAGGCCAGGTTTAGCTACAGTTAAAGCTTCTGTACCCTTGGTCCAATACCGTTTACGTTGGATATTCTCATAGAGTATCTAACTTTCATCTCCAGTGACAAGTCTCTTCAAAAAAAATTGGCTATTATGTCGTTGGAGAAGAAGATCGCATATTGAAATACCCTGAAGTTTATTTGAGTCAGTCAGTTCATGAGGAATCCACACATCTGGACGATTGATGTAGCCTTATTTTGTCAGATGATTATGGACGGATCTTCGTGGAATTTCTAACTTGTTAGCTATTTCGCGAACAGTATATCGCGGGTTTTCTTCAACCATGGCTATGATTAGATCTGTATTCATTTGCGAAAGACACTTATGGGACAATCTAATATTTAAAAAATTTACTCGTATAGATTCTACAAATCAATATCTATTTAATTAATTGGAATTAAATAGGTTGTTATTGTGATTGAACATTGATTCGTAAATCAGGTAGTTTTAATTAGGGACATTCTTGAAAAATTGTGAAGAGATTCAAAATATTTTCCGGATCAAGACGATCAATTCAGAAAATATTATTTCCAATCTCTCGAAATTTGTTAGCACGGTGATATTTTTTTCCACAGTCAGAATTTGTATTCAATAAGAGTCCAGGATCTTAACCATTACGTCAATATTGATCTCAAGCTCTTCTCACTTGGATGACCCTTTATATTTGTGCAATAATCTTCAGCGGTTCGAATCATAGCCAGAGCTGGTCCTCGCCTTTTTGTAATCATTGGCTGCTTTAAATGATTAAGACTCTCTCTCTGAGGAAGCAATATTTCCAGAAGACAATTATGTCTACGTCATAACTTTGAAGTATTAGTGCACTGCGACTTTGCCCGTTTTTTCCAGATTTTTAATCTTGTGTATGTATTTTCTATAGGTTTACAATTCGACTCAATAGCATTGCCTGAATCCTGTAAGTTTGATTCATATATGCATTTTGTAGTTTAATTGTGTCTAAAATGCATGGGTCACCAAATTTTTTGAGAAACGGACCAGATTAGAATTTTTTAAAACATGGGGTCTAAGTAGATAAAATAAAGATTCTAATCCAACTAGTTCTTTCTTTATTATTTTTATTAAAATTAGTAATTGAATTATGTGACTTGGATCTTCGCTCTCTTCGATTGCAATTGAAAAATTTGTTAAGTCGAGAACCTTTTCTTCGAGTTATTTCTTAGCATCAGCTTCTATATCTTATATAGTCATGGCAAAATTAAACTATCATAGCTCTACTGATTAGTAATTTTCGGCTTTCTTTTCCACTTTATATTTTCTAAGCACACTTAATCTAAGCAGAGTTTATTACATGATAAATTTTGTTATACACTTTTCTTTTTTTGCATCTATTTAAATCAGGGACTATCAAATTTTTCATTCCTATCGCCCACTTTTGTATTTTTGTAACCGCCATCTATTCTACAGTAAGAGTCTTTTGCGCAACTGTATATTAATCATCATTTTTGAATGGAGGTTTAGTAAAAATATGTGACGCGGTTAAATTTATCTTTTTATTTATAATTTGCATATGTAAAATATGGTCTATTGAAATTACATTTAATTACAACTACATGAGATCAGGAAGGGAATAAGTTCTAACGAGATGCATCAAGTTTATATAAAAAATACATGGACATTGAAAGATTCGACATTGGAAATCGATCTAACAAAGCTATATAAGATCAATACATTTTTTCGCAATAGTTTATGAAAATATGTGTTATCGAATGCTGCTTAAGTCAATTCGCTCATTTTATTTTTGTTCCAAACAGTAATGTTTGGTCTTCCGGGTTCACGACCAATGATGCCATATCCGTCGCGACCGGTACCTCAAAGTTGTAAGTACAGTTAAATACGTATTTCATCATTATCATAGTGCAACTACATACTGTAGGACTGGAGTCCCATTTTATTCATACCATATACTCACCGCCACATGCACTCGATATTGAAAGTAGCATAAGCGTAGAGTTTATAGATTAATGCTCACCCTGAAGATCATCTGGGTGAGCGCATTGAATATCTTCATAGGGAATTCGGATGGTTATAAAAGCTGATTTCAGTATACATTTCTTCAGCAAGGGCTAAACAAATTATTTTTGCAAATTCTTCAGCTATAATTTTGCTAGCTAGAAAACTCGCTCGAACAGTACTTAAATTATTGTATCTAAAACCAAGTATATTTTCTGTTGATTGTTAATGTTTAGAGTAAATTCTTATACTTTTTTTTAATATAATATTTACTTATAAAAGTGAGGAACCAGATCTTGGAGGGCTAGATCCGGCCCATGGGTCATAGCTTGGTGATCACTATTCAATTTGATTGTAAATCCATTGAATTTGTGAACAATATCAAACTATGATAGCTCTACTGGTCAGTAATGTTCGGTTTTCTTTTCCTATTTTCTTCTTTCTCTCTAAATACATTCAATCTATGTACAATGCATTCAAAGCGGCAAAATAGACCTATATCTTTTCAGTATAAGTTTTGTTATACACATTACTTCTCTTTTCTTTGCATCTATTTAAATTTATATTTTTATGTATACTTTGCATACGTAAAAATATGATCTATGAAATTACATTTAATTAATTGTTAATGAGATCCTTGAGGCTGATGCTGCGAATCTTAATATTTGATATCTGGTTCAATATTTGTACGGAACAAACGAAGGTCCCCTCTTTCGAAAATATTCAGACAGTTTCTCCGTTTGGACATAGTGTGATTAACAGCATTAAATTCTGACTCTACAAGATATGAGATAAGGATAGGTACCATTAAATTGAATACCATTTTCCACGCATGTTATTCAGAAAAAAGTTCTCATATCCACCACTATCGAAATCACGTTTATTTAAAACCCCTACCGCCTACTAAGAAAGCTTGAACGCCCATTAATGGACGGTAGGGACCAGATTACCAAGCCTACCACTAATTGAAATGATTGATGCATGTTTTTTAGTCTTCTTGGTGTGTTATCGAATTGATTTAGTCAATCTGCTCATTTTATTTTTGTTCCAAATAGCATTCTCAGGTGGTGTAGCCCCGCAAACAACCCTTGCATATCCAGTGCCACCGCCGCCACAAAGTAAGTACAGCTACATAAATATTTCATCATTATTATACTACAACTACATACAATCTACTGCAGAACTATAGTCCTATTTTATCTATATCATATATTCACTCCCACGTGCACTTGATATTGAAAGTAGCACGGTTGAATTTATTGATGAATGTTCACCCTGAAGATCACCTGGGTAAGCGTATTGAAGATCGCTTTCGTGGTCATCTTGATAGGGAATTCGGGTGATTAAAAAGCCTGATTAACTTCCCTTCGTCGATGACGATTTTACACAAACTCTCCTTTTCTCGCTCCCTACACTTGCGATCTTACTTTTGCGAATTAAAATATGGTAAAGCTTTCTCTTTTGGCAGTTTATCTTTCTAAACAAAATAGTTCGAGATTTTCCCTGCATATTCCATTAAATATCTTTTCATCAACAATATGTACCTAAATAATTGGCTGAACTTATAAAAGTCAAAGTCAAAATTTGAACTTTACAAACAAAATTACAAAAACCCACACTTGTTATTTTCTAGTATTTTATTTATGAAATAATACGAATAAATACCCAACTGTTACACCACCTAGAGACTACTGTATTATACGTTGGACAACGAAATCGAATGGTGTTAAAGCGAGGATTAAATTTAGATTCCTGGATCTGAAAATGAATAAATTGAGGAATCTTCATATAGTGAAAAGGAAAATTTCTGAAACGTATGTCGTATCAGAAAAATGATGTATTTTGTCCAAAAAATGGTATTCACACTCAAAATACACACTTTTCTTCTATCGCTCAATTTTTTTTTTAATTTCCAATATTTCTTCTTAATTATAGTCCAAACTATAGATAATGTTATACAAAGTAAACATATGTTTAATTTGTTTTGCTGCAAATCACTTGTTCAGGACTTAGGACTTCCATGGTGAAGAATGTTGTCATTCGCACACCGACATACTTGGCTTTGTCAAACTTTAAAAAAATATTTTAATGTTCAATAAAGATCGACTAAATGAGATTTTCATTTTGAACTATTTATCTAAAAGAGCCGTGGGTCGATGATATTGTAATTTCAAACTTTTCCTTTAAAATGATCATACTTGTTGCTTTAAAAAGAATCTTCATCTAGTATTTTGTAGCTATTTTCATATTCTAGAATCTAGATAACCAAATTTCTTGCAAGTAACACCGCCTTTAATCACCCAGCACAATAGATTCGATCAAATCAATTGATATCAAACGCACCAAACAAATCATATCGCTCTTTTTAAATATTAAAATTATGTTGAAAGTTAATTCTCGGTGAACACCATTTTTAAGCATTATACGCTTTTCCAGCTATAATTGTGCAGATGTGGAAATCATACAATGTTAAAATAATTACAACTATTTTCATTTTATAGTCCACTATGATTCTGCTGATCATATATTGGGAGGAGCTGAAGAAGACGTACCAACTTTAGATCTTCATGGTGTGTTAAATTTGTTCAACATCAAACTGTCTAGATAACTTCTATAAAACATATATAATTTTGATTAAATTCGAATACATTAGCTTAATTCTTAATTAGAAACACTTAATTCTATAATAATTCATCGTGAGACAAAAAAAAATCTTATTTTCAAATGGTCTTGAGACATTCATAAAATTTAATTTTAATTAATTAGGTTACATAAGTAACGAGACAGTATTAATCTTTTCCCCATGCAAAAATGATGAATGAATTTCAATCATCTTCATCCAACCTTACTAGTCTTGTGGGCTGAACATATTATATCAAATGATCCATAAATTAATATAATTAATATCCAATTAAAAACAATAATATTACTACTGATACTCTTTTAATAGATTTTAAGCAGTCAATCATTTGAAATGAAATATGTTAAAATTTATTTAAAAAATCACTATTTTAATAGGGATTTCAGGCCCAGGATCCGGAGGTTCTGGCTATTCACAACAATGTAAGTTTAATTCTTAACTATAAACACTTTATCACTTCTATGATAATTCATCATGAGACAAAAATATCATCTCATTTTCGCATCTTCATGAATTGTCCATCAAATAAGATCTGTTTTTTATGAAAATTAAGCATGCAAAGATAGTACAACCGCATTATCGTTCCTCATGTAAATGAGATTTCTTTCTCTGTGCAAGAAAAAATGCTTTTGCATCAAAACCTATTTACAGCATTGTCATGCACGAGCATATATTAAGCTAGACTGTTATGAGACATGTTGATTGAATATTTATTCTTCTTTCTCCTCTTCCAAAGTGAAATTTGTGTTGATTTTATAAATCTATTTGTTCTCTTACAAAAATAGCATAAATTCAAACATTATCCAGAGCAAAAGTTTTCTATACAGATAAATTTTATTCATAAATACAGAATGGCGCTATCATGGTCAATGGGGACGCCATCATTCATGTAAGTCTACCATTTAAATGTTATTTAGCTGTTCTTTAAATTAAGAATGTTTACATCGATTGAGCATATAAAGGATTAAATACATTCATAGAATGACAAACAAAAGGCACCCATTCTTCCGGGACAATCCCAATTTTCATTTCAAAAGGTTTTCATATCAATAATTCGTCACAATTGACAGTCGAGCAGTAATCATATTCATCATAAAAATATCATTAAACATCGATACAAGCAAATATTTTATGAGATAAATGTATTATTAGCGTTTTTATTGATATCTTCTGATCCTTGAGCAGCTGAAATTTCACTATCAAAAATTGTAAGTAATAAAAAATTGTGCAATTTCAAGTGAGTATAAAATGAAACGCTTTCAAGCAAACTGCTGTGTGTTTGTGCTGAAAAATTTTGAATTTTATAGAGTGTGTTTTACATAATTTATCAAATGCTTTCCACTGCGGTAGAGGGCTTTATTTGTGTTGACATTCAAACTAATTTACACAATATGATTCTAAAAAAATGTTATTATAGTCTTTATATTGTGCAATAAAGTAAATATTTAAAATTGAATTGTAACAAACGTTTTGCAAAGCCGTGTCTGATTAGTAGAGTATTGCCCCCAACCCCCTATAGTTCGATTTTTTTTGGAAAGGAGTACTTGTATCTTAAAAATTATGAAAATGGTACAATATACATGTATAACACAAAATTTCATATTATAAAATTAACGTCATAAACAGAATCAGAGTCGTAACAATGGCGTGGCAAAGCAGGCGCCCGTCACGGGCGCAACTGGGCTTGGGACACAAAACGATCTAAGCTTTATAAGGTGGATACTTTCTATTATAAGTTTTTTTTTAAAACAGTAATCACCATCTCTGGTTGAGTACTTTTGGGACTATTTTCGTATATTATTTTAAAATATACTAGAGTAGCAAGTTAGATACTCGCCACGGGCGCTTCATAACCTCGTTGCGGCTCTGAACACAATAGCCATAGCAGTTATAAAAAATTAAAATTTGTTACCGTCATCGAACGTACTCTCTCATTAAATCTTAATATAAATTCTCATAAAACATTACATATTATGAAATTTTAGCGTCATCTGGATCATTTGGCCCTTCGGGTTTCAATACTTTCAATAAAATGCCAGTTTCGGCTGATCCAACGACTACAACCGGATCATCTCCTGTGAGCCGTCTAGATAAATATGGATTAAGCTTGTTCTCGTGGCTTGAACAATACCTTTCTCCTACTGATGATAATTTTACCATTCAAGAACCTTCTGGTAAAATAGTTACCTACAGGATAAAACTTGAATCAGTGAGTTAATCCTACTTTTTTAATAAATTTATTTTTATTTGTGCACATAATAAAATAATGATTGGATTGCACCCCTGTTATTTTGTAGGATGTAGGAGTAACTAAAATAGGAGGAGGTCCATGCACGAATAGCTTAAAAGGAGGTCCAGGTGTATGCGAATATTTAACTCAATCTGCCGATTTAGATAAAGCTTTCAAAGACTTAAATACTTATGTTAAATATTCATGTGACGCTAACGGGTAAGTTTTTAAAAAGTTCATTGCTTTTTATAATGAAAACAATTTGCGATCAGTTCCAATTATTACAATTTAAAAACTGTTTATGAAATAATATATTTACATTTCAGATATGCTGGAATTTGTACTAATACTGCAACACCCTAATTTTCCAGAAATACCCAATTGTTAGTTTATTACTATTACATAATAAAAATGTGCCGTTTTTAAATTGCCTCAGGATTATTTAAAATCCTTACCACGCTTAATATTTTTATAATATAGCCACTACATATAAAGAACCAATTTATAAAAATAGTTAATAATGTACATTAAATAAAAATAATGAAGTCTGTACCTAATAAAAGTATTTGCAGTATAAACACATTTATATAGATGTAATTTTTTATTCGCCTTTGACAAAATAAACATTAAATTTTCACATATATTTATATTGTTTCATTTCACATCAATTGTTAAATATGTAATTAAAGATATATAGTATTGTTAAAATGCAGGGAAAATTACACTTTTGGATTTGAACCACAACTTGTACTTCAGCTGTTTATCAATCCTTTAATTAGCGAGTTAATTTTAAAATAACATAAGCATAGATGCTATATTCGTATGTCCATACAAATCCATTTTATCTTTCAACACCATGCAACATGCTTGAAGCTTGTATACCAATAAATGAACCTTAACACTGTTGATAACACACAACATTCATTAATTTCTTCGCATAAACATAAACAATACACATATATGTCTTTCGTTTTAGTAACAAGATAATGTTGAAGCTTGATCAATACAATCATACGATGTACGAGTTGTATGATGAGACACAAGACACTCTCTCCGTCTTTGTCTCCGATTCACAATCTCTAAAATCAACCTGCGAGAATGCTCTTTCTGTATCATTTGAATCCGTTCACATCACATTTAGGATTCTTCATCAACGGATTAATAAGGTTTTTTGTCAACAATACAACACTTCAGCCAATATACTATTCAACGCTATTGTATTGCTTATTACTATGTAAATACTAAGAGTAAATGTTTATCAGAAAGATTTTTATTTAACTTGCTATGTACCCATACTGTTACTATAATCAACACTCAAAACCCTTTGGGTCTCTTTAAATATATATACAAGCTCCTCTTAAGCCTTTCGAACTGGAGAGCAGACATGCCACACTCTAATGCAAATCTATTTATCTGTCAGCTCCGCCGCAGCATGTAACAAGTTTGATAATGAACCAAGCTCAATAAATGAACCTTAACACTGTGGAATATTTCTTAATGTTCAACTTGCATGGCATCTGCTTTCTGTTGTTCAGCTATTTTTGCCTATTAATGTGGCGCGAAAATAAAAGGGCAGCGTTACTGTGCAAGCCTGCCAGTTTACTTCTGAAGGAGTAGATTTTGCAAAGGAGTGGTGATACTCGGCTAATGACGCCACTCCAAGGCAGTCAAGGGGGAATAACAAAATTGGTCAACGATAAGAATGATGCGAGTATCTTAATTTTTAAAACAAACGCCTGCTCTCAAGACAACACGAACGAAAGTCGTCTTATCTTTGTTAAAAGAAATTAATAGCTTATCCAACGATAGCGATTTCAGTTCATTGTGGTCAAAAAATTCTTTAGAATATGATATTTTGTTGAATAGTAAGTATGAACATTTAAGAGTTTCTATTTAAAAAATTGAAAATATATAGAGAATATTTAGACGTTATACGTTTTTAATTTCCCATTATGCAGGTGAAATTAATGCGGGTAATTTTAATACCGCATACAGTTGAACATGGCAACTGGATAAAAATGAATAACTTTGTAATAATTTTATCATTAAAAACAGATTTTAAAAAATCAGCAAAATAAAATAGTTTTCCAATCTGATTCAATCAAGATTCGATGAATAATGCTTATCATTTATGATAAGAACTTTTTACATATTTTTCAATAGCACATTAAAGAAATATCATTGATCACATGAGTAAAAACTAAATAGATACTATAGATATTGAATATCAAAATAAAAAATGGGCGTTTTACCAAATTGACATTTTTTTCCCTGTATACGTAACTTACATCTAGCAATATCAAAGTTTTCATTTCTTATTATTAACAGGTCAATCCTAATATCGATAGATCATTTTCATTTATGCGACCTTCAGTTGCACGTTGCTCAAGTCTGTAAAACGTTTATAAAGGAATTAGGTTTGAAAATATTGAAAAAATCCCAGTTAAATTGCAATTTGTAATTTTACCTTGATTTACTGTGTTCAATTGACCATAGTTGTGGCATAAAATTTGGTTTCATAGTAGAAAGAAAATGTTTTCGC
The DNA here is from genome assembly GCA_008973525.1 of Stenopsyche tienmushanensis. NCBI lineage: Eukaryota > Metazoa > Arthropoda > Insecta > Trichoptera > Stenopsychidae > Stenopsyche > Stenopsyche tienmushanensis. Next base: position 1,440,981 of record WACJ01000008.1, on the reverse strand, counting down.
CACAAACGTTCCAATTCCAACAATCCACCAGGGGTGTCTTTGAAATAATTAACAACGATCTCCCCGTGTGCTTCGTATAATGGATTTTCAGTCCTTTAAAATAGAAATAGTCTTAAGTTTATAAAATCCTTTGCATTAACTATTATAAATAATATAAATAAAGAAAATACTTCACCTAGCGTCCAGATTTGCAACGTTCGACAAGAATTCTGTTGTTAATATTTTGTTTGGATAATATTCTTCAATTACACTCCTTAATGCAACTTTTCTTTCATGAGGAATTATATTTTTTGAAGGTGGTTGCAATAATGCACGAGCTGCCGATATTACTTTTCTTAAATAAACATATTTTATTAGTAAATTCAAGAAGCTATCTTAAACATACAAATAGGAATACTTTTAATCGTATATTAGACACAAATTATGTATTTCTTTAATTTAATTTTACATTAAATAACAATAATTCTGTGAATAAGGATAGTCAATTATGTTCGACATATTAGGGAAATAAATTTTGACGTATCTCTCCCGGAAACATTGATGCCAAATATAAAAATTTTGTACCTTTTTGAAAGGTACAAAATAAATTTAATGTAATATGTTCTATAATTATGTACAGGAAGCATACATTTCACACTACTTTTAACGTCGACTAAAATGCTATTATCTCCATATGCTCCTAGCAATAGACCGCGATACTACAAAGACTCCGCCCACCACATCAGTTCGGTTTCTTTTTGGTATCCCCTCGTATTAGTTAACAAGATGCTAATAGAAATTGCTTAAAATGAATGGCATTTTATGCATAAGTTCCCCCATACCTAATGTGTTAGCATAATTATATTAAAAATAAACATACTTAACGTCAACATCTTCAAGTAGCTTGGGTTGATCCTTATTGATAATAGGTGCATTACACATGGTTGCCAGTTGCATTCTTAAAGTTTGGTCACGCATATTACTTCGTTGATGACATTTATCGCATAAGAGTAGCACATCATGAGAAGAATGATCTTTCATAATAACTAAAAAATATGAATTAATCTATAACATATTACATCAAAGTATTTCAATGTTGACTAATTAAGTGATATAACTCACGTGGAAATAGCTTTCTATATTCTTTTGGAATTACATGTTTCCTTATATAAGAATGCTCTTGACCACATACTACACAGCGATTTTCACGGGGAATCTGATAAAATTTGTTCACATCTCCTACGGAACACCCAGCTGGGTCGAATTTCAGACGAATTGTGAAAGGATCATAACAAACAATATCAGCAATTTTTTTCTCCACATACCTGTAAAATGTTGTTTGTTTAGTTACATTGAACCAAATTTTTAAACACGTTAAGCAAGTAAATTAAAAAGAGTCTTCACAACTTTTTGCTAATAAAGGACGATTTGTTTTATCATTATTTTATATAAAAGAAAATTTCAAAGAATGGACCTATTATCTGATACAGACTATGCTAATAGAGGTATCATCCAGGCCACCACAAAATTCTGTCTAGTAATGTCATTTCAAGTTTCAATGTGCTCATCTAAATTAACTAAAATAAAGATGTGTCATGTAATTATTAAGTGAGATACAACTGTGTAAATATTACTATCAATACAGAAGCATATCGAAATATGATGAAAGTTTTTAGCGGAAATGCAGTTAAGCCACCCTCTGGGTAGTCAGCCTTGATGATGAGGAAAATGTCGTAAAGAAAAGAGCATACTGTGAATGGACAATCTGCCCTCTCTCCCTCCAAACTGAACATGAGCACCAATATATTATAAGTCTTTGATACTTAACGAAAAGCTCAATTTGGAAAGATACTCAGAAAATGGATAATTCAAACAATTTAGGGTTATGCTCTTCAAGTTTGGACTTTCCTCGATCTGTGTCCGTGCAGAGATCCGTTTTTAGACGCATATCATGTTGTGTCCGAAAAGTGGACCAGTTGGACACACAGACCTTGTGGCCATTTTAAGGGCTTTTTGCGACATTTCCAAAGATAAATGTGTACCAGGTGCCTTCTATGATTTGTATGATCAAGAAAGCCCCCCATGCTCAAAGCACAAGTGGCCACTCGAAGTTGAGAATGAGCTTGTCCTCGCGGACATGGATATTAAATTTATGTATTGCACCGTGCTGTGCATTTTTGTTGAGCAGACTGGCATTGTTCCAAATAGCAGGATCAATAAACAGCTACGGTCAGTGGAGGATCCCCATGGCCTCCTCCCTCCAATTGCCCAGGCATGCGACTTCTTTTGCTATTTAATTAACCCAGCATAACTGAGGTCTTCCAACGGACTCGGTGTGTCAGCATCCGCGTCACATAATTTACTCAATGGAAATGACGGATTCGGACGAAACTCATAATTATAGCTTCGCCGTACATATCCATGATCTCCCAATTTGAAGTCGCAAACGGATAGAACTTTCCAGTAAGCCTAATATTTCCAGCATAACACTGTTTTCAAGAACAAAACTATTGCAATGATAATATATATAGTAAATTGTGTAATACAAACCATTCAACTTTTTTTCGATCACACGTACACAACACTTGTCCCTCTTTTGTTTCCATAAAGCAATTTTCATATGGAGGTCTAGTTTTTAGCTGTCTAGTTAATTTACGATTTTGACGATTGAGCTTTGGTTCAAGTAGCCTGAAATTGAATAAATTATATACATTTTTATTATTAATTCCAAAAACTTATAATCATGGTATTTATGAGTAAATATACAATTTTCAGTAAATTAAAAATACTTGTGATATATTACTTATTTTAAACACTTTTATATTACATCTGATGTATAAATACTCATTCTTATCAAATATCTTTAGTTGATATCCTGTAAATTATATGTATGGATTACATGCGCGAAATGCTACCTGGTTCTTCTGGCCATGAAACGTTACCTAATACTCATAGCCATTCATGAAAGATCACTTAGTTATACGACATTTTATAGTTTCTATCCCTTTGGGGCATTTACAGTATCATGCTACTTTTACAAACTTTCTGACTTACTTGTCACTCGCCATCTCTTTCATATTTGTTACCACCTAATAGTGTATAACGTATGAAACCTGGCCGGTTCATAGCCAAGAAAACTAAAGGAACAGAACAAGCATAAGAGGAGCAACACACAGATGGTCTGGAAGGGAGACAAATGAAGAATTTAAATTTGCAATGATAACAACATTATCTTCCATTGCCTTCTATATCGCTTTGAAAATCGTTGAACTGAGAGGGTCAACCTGAACTCTCGAATTTGCTAGATGTAGGACTGAATCCGAGATACACTTAAGCATTACAAGATTTCTCCCTAGTCCGGCAATGCCGTTGCGAGGAAAGGGGAAACTGGATTTGTTTACTCTGGAAAGTCCTTTCCATTAAAATCAACAAGATTTTCTCGAGTAGTTTTTCACCATCTTCCGAGTAAAACTACTCAGTCTTTATAAATCCCCCAAACTCTTTATCAAGACGATTGCGAAAGTGCCCTTCAATGCATTAATCCAAATGACCCACTGGGTGAGCGTTCTGAATGAAACTGACAAGATGATACAGACAAGATGGATGTAACCCCTTCCTATGAATGGATATTGAAGAGGCCCTAGTTCTTCAGTGGTCTGTTTGTGACTGCACTATGATGATGATGATACATGTATTGAATGGTCACTTAGTTATCTTTTAGATCAAATTAATAGTATGTCTAAAATCAATAAGTTTTTCACAATTTTTGTTTTTACATGCATCCATTTTGTTATATTATACATCATTTGACTTACTTCAGTCCTAACTATAATAAAATGTAATGCCTGAATTTTTTTCATTACTATGCAAGAATAAATTTTAATGCTGCTGAGCAAAACTAATAAATATATTAATTGAACAATACCAAGAGTTTCTCTTATTAATATAAAATATACCTTTCCCGTTGTTGAGGACTAAGAAGTTGTTTAAACGTGGATTGCGAATTTGTCTCATTAGTTCCATAGTTGTTTGATTTATCCTCTCTGAATCCTATATCAAGATAGTTTTTACAAATATCCACAATATCTTTCCAAGCGCAAGTTTTAAATGAAGAATTATTCTTTAAGATCTTATCCATACATTTTTCAAAAATTCCAACTGCTACATGAGCATCAGTCGCAGCATATGTTTGCTGTCTGAAAGAAAGCTGGGCTGCTTCCCAATCAGAACAGCGAATTTTCCAATACTTGTCCATTTTAAACTGTAACAAAAACATTTAGTTCAAAATGAGTAAACAATATAGTTTATATTTGTTAATTAATTGCACACCTTTAAATATCTTGCAGCCATTGCAGATAATCCCCTTGGAGGATCTGACAATAAAACAGCCAAATGTCTCAAATCAACTGTGCCATTGACATTAACTGAGTAGTCATCATACAATTTGTTTGCATCATCAATTATAGCTACTCCTACTTTAAGTATTGTTTCATCTTCCAGAAGAATCTAAAATAAGCAATGCAATTTTTTAAAAAATGACAATAAACCCAAAAATCATCTCTAAAATTTAAAAATTATACCTTTAATTCATTCGGAATACTTTGAATTTTGCAAAGTCTTATTAAAACGCAATGACCATCACGAGAAGCTAGCTGTAATAAAGCAACTGGCTGACGTTTTTCGTTCTTAGATACCCATTCGCAATCAAAACCAAGAACTTTATACATTGAACATGCACTAAAAAACAAAGATTAAATAATCTTAAGCATTCTCTATACATATTAAAAAATGTTTGCATGTACAGTCTTCTATTTATATTATCAACAAACATTTAGACACAACATGGGTGAATCTCATAAACGTTGTTTGTTGATAAAAGGCGAATGAGTATTTTGATTGTAATCTTATATATAAAAAAAATATATATATACATATTTCGAGCAATAAAGTGATTTAGAAATAATAAAAAAGTATAAGAGTTTAAGATCAAATTATTTATCTCTAAATAAAATCTAACATGATTGTATACCCATTTGAGTTTTATTACCAATAATTGAAATATGACGTGTAAATCTCAAAAAACTCTTATATACCCAATAAATAAAGTATTTCATTGAATCATAAAGGGCATTTAACGTTGTTCCGACCATTTTTAATAATGAGTTTTGAAATCGTTGTTATAAAAATAGTTCAAAAGAAAATGACAAAAATATATTTAGTTTTTGTGCAAAAAAAAATACATTTACCGTAGACTCTCATATAGCGTGGTTAATATATTACACGTTTTATGGAGTCGCATTTTAAGGGAGTTTATGTATACTAATTAATATTTTATCTGAACATTATAATAGTAAAGCAGCATACAACTGCTTCTGTATCACTTTTTTTTTATTATTCTGGCTTTATCCCAAAAACCTAATCAAATTATATTCCTAATGTCTTTTTGGAATAAGAACAGACTTTCCTTTTTTAAAATGTAAACCTTTTTAAAAAGTCGGAAAACCTCTTCTCTTTGATTTCACTGTACCAGTTAAAAGGTACTTAATTTTTAATATTTTATTCATCTACATGAATAATGTCACAGTTGTGGCACCATATTAAGTTATCGTTAATATTATGAATGATGCAATAGCAAGCAGAGTGCAAAGAATTAAACGAAGCAACGGTAATATTTTGGTGATATTGAAATATTTCCTAAACTAAGCATTTGAATTAAACAGCTTAATGAGTTGGATATGATTATATAGCAATGATAAATAATGTCTAAAATGTCAGACTAATGATGAAATAATATCTAAAATCATTAATTAAATAATTGCATATATAAATTAAATGCGATTAGAATATATAAAATACTATTAGCTATTAAAATTTAGTATAACTATTGAATTTGAAATGTCAATATTGCAGTGTCAAAATAGTCAACATTACGCTCTTAGTTTTTTCACTGCCCGCACACAATCCTCATTGGTATTGACGACTTGTATGCGTTGATTTTGTAGAGTAGTTCGGTAACCGAATGGCAATTTTAAATTGTTGCAAATCATTTTTCTGTATTTCGCAAACAATATTGTAACTCCAATCGCTCCCAATAATCCAGCTGTTACGTTTCGTAGAGTAAAATAAGAATAAACGCTGTCTTGGTCAGTAGGCATCGTTCCTATGAAATACGACAAATTACATCATGGCAAATTACTAATAAGATATAAAGATATAAAATAAACAGTACGTTGGACGGGAAAAAATAATATGTTGAGGTTAAGTACGAAAAAAATTTGACAGCTTTGGATAAACACTAAAAGCGAGCATGTCCCAGATTTAGCTCTAAGAAAAGGCAGATGGAGAGACAAATTATTGATAAACTCAGTGTTTCCAGCACATAAAAACGAAATGTCATCTGTCGAATATTAATTTTAAGGAATATAATTTAATTAATATGTAAAAGAATAATCAATGAAATAAAAATGTAGTTCCAACAATTGAAATGAAAATGAAGAAAAATGTTTACTCTCAGAAATTATTAACGTGAATAAAAATATGTATTATAAAAGTATCGAATTTATTTTGCAGTTGTGATGCTCTGGAAAATATGTTTCTAGTTTAAAACATAACTGTAAATTTTTTGATTAAAAAAAAAACAAATTAAATTTTGTAAAAAATATTTATATATTCTGAATTGTATACTTAAATATTTTTAACAATCCACTTAAACAATCGAATTGTGTGACTGACTAACATTAGCGTAGCTGCAAGATTATACTTTCATATGAATGTAGGATGTATCTAATAAAGACAATATACGTATCAACTCATTCGACACTTCTCTTTTATGCCTTTTCAAATTAGTCTGCTTTTGAGAGATTCTTTAAAATCTTGTTAAAACAGGGAATACATATTTTTCAGTCAATGTTTGCGCATTTCTATTTATGAGATTTCTATACATTTTTTATTAGCTAACATCGTGTTGTTCACACATTAAAGTTTTAAAAAATACATTTTATGATTATACTGATTATTTTATTTAAGCACATTTCACATCAAAAACAGTAAAAAAACACAAAGTAATTTTATAATAATCTTTATTCAAATAACTATAAAATTACATTCTTCCTCTTAAAAATATATAAAACCTTTCGCCTTTATTTCTTCATTTTATAAATAATCAAAACATTTTTTCACAATTCCTTTAGTGCCATAGTACGTACATGATTTATTTAATTTTGAATGTTTTAAACTTTCCCAAATATCATTTTTACAGCAAATACAAGTTAACCAATTTAAATATTACTCTGTGTAATTATCGTCTTTGTATTAATCAAAAGCTTTGAAGAATAAATAATATTCCGTTAAGATTGTCGCATTGCTGACATGTGTATTATTAAACTCATATGAAAAGAAATAAACACTACATGTCTAACAAATTAAACCAATATTAATGGTAATGCATTTAAATTTACTTTCAATACTTATATGGACACAAATATTTGGCACTAAAAGATATGTAATTTTTCCAGGTTGAATTGTACAAAAAAAAAAATATGAATATCACTGCAACTCATTTTGGAAATATTATAGCCATTTAACATATTTGCAATATTGTGCGCTTCACAAAAAGTGTAGAAACATGAAATAGATACAACAAAAAAATATATATATATTTGCTCTTATTTGTGACAGTATTAATACAGTTTTAATTAGATATTTATCAGCAAATAAAACGATATTTCAGTCTATGTATAATAGTTAAATTTATGTATTTAACATTAATATTTGTGACATAAGATATAGTTAAAATTTGAAAAAAATAGGATGCTAATTGCATAACTATTCATTCGATGGTCATGCCATTTAAAAAAGTAATTGTGAACTTCAACATATCATCTAAAATAATACAGTGGTATTATTATGAATAGCGTAAATAATTTACAAAAGAAATTATGTATGTACATAGTCCTTTAAGCTTATCAAGGAGTATATTGAAGGTATGTTGAAAGTAAAGAAAATATATAATTTTAGTACATAATAAAGTTCAAAAATTACGTGACAAATAGACATCCAAGTATTAATAGTTTATAAACATTGATGAATATTGGAAAGATATAGTAAATTGATGAAAATCTCAGTGTGCCTAATCACATTTCACTATAGATCACAAAAACAATGAGGCAAATAAAAATTTAATAAAATGTCATTATAAAAACACTCATGATCGCTCTGAATACACATCTTCATTATTATACACCTCTGTTGCGTAATTTTTTCACCTTATATATTCTAACTAGCCAATGCTCTGTTGTATAGGCTTCTTCTAAAACATCCAATTCGAAATCTTTGTTACCAATCTCGGCTGATCTTACACGATCATAACCAGGAGGTCGACCTAGAATTTAAAAAAATAAAAAATAAGAACAACACGCCCGCTTTATACTATTTGTTTTTCCAAAATTTTGGATTCGTCAATAAGCAAAATTGTCATATCTGAGGTGATGAAAATCCTTGTGTTATTCAGGAAAATTATCTGCTTCCAAAAAAAGTTACTATTTGGTGTGCATTTAGGGCAAATGGTATAATTGGGCCACATTTATTCGAAAATGGTGCTGGAAATGCTGTTACTTTTTATAGTAAGACAGCGCTACATGTCACACAACTTGAGAAAATATTACAGGAAAAAAACACCTAAGCGTCACATTTAGACTGAGAGCTGGCAGCATAAATTGAAGGTCATCTAACACATGTGAATAATTTAATAGTTGTGTTCTGGTGTGTTTCTGGATTATCATTATGACAGTCTGGCGACTGAGTGCCATTGGGTTTGGGAGGGGAGGAGCTTGCCAGACTATTACGTGTGTGTTAATAGTAATAGTTTTACTCATTTGTAGAAAATTTAAAAAAAATACTACATCACTAGATTTCAAGCCCCTCCCCTTCCAAACCCATGATAATCTGGCGACTGAAAACTATCAAAAAAATTGACAAAGCATGGAATGAAATTACCCAGTTATGTATGATCTTGTAGATGTAATCAATGAATTTTAATCTTCCGGAATTGAAAAATATATTCAATAGATGGGAAAAGATTGCGTCTACTGAAGGAGAATACATTGTATCTATAAAATGATTTAATCATTATTTTGTTTGAATTTAACTCTTTTATTTAAAAAACAACAATTCTAATGGGACAATCTAATATTCCCCTTTTATTTGTGACTTTCTTTAAAGCCCCCCCCATGATCGACAACATCGACAGCAGTTTTAATGCAAACAAGAGATATTCAAGGGCTTTTTGAAATTATCAAAAATTAACATCAAATCTTAAATTAAATTACTATTATTTCTTATTTTGATAAATTTAACTCACCTCCTTCTGTGTACACATGACCGAATTTATAATAGCACATTTTGTACATAAGGCAGTTTAGTAGAGTGGGCGATCCCTCTCCATCAATTCGAAATTCTCCACTTGACGTATAGTAATCTGCTTCTTTAATATGAGCACCACGTTCAGTGCTACCACCGATACGAACCATCCATAAAAATTTGTTAATGTCTAAAAAATAATTACATTATTTTTAGATGTCCATTAAAATATCATGAATTAAAATGAAATTATTAGTTTACCGTCTGACGAATATCCAGTTAGTCCTCCAAAAATAACTAAAACATAATCCACGTCTAGTTCTTGCATTATTTCATACGCTTTTTCTTCTGAACTTGCCATTGCTTGTCCCACTCGGGATATGTGCGTATTATTCCAAGTATTATTATCCACCAATATTGTTCGATTCGCCATTGCTGTTATCTGATACCCGTAATCCCACCATGACATAACCCGTGCGTCCTGATAAAATAATTATTTTTCTTAAGATGAAAGTTGTCTACAGATTATTTCAGATATAATATTTAATACAAAATCAGCGATCAAAGTGTATATATTCACTGTATGGAGGAAAAGATAAGAATCATCTAGGACTCGATTATCTAAACCGTCACAAACTCCAATTTTATTTTACATCATAAAAAAACTCAGACAATCTCTACCTTTTATTATACAGGGTGCGGCAGGGGAAGATATCAGTTTAATTAGCCAAACCGCATTCTATATTAGCCAAAAAATATAGCCCTTCGTAATTCAAAAGAACAGCATAATATTTACCTCTGGAGTGTTCATTTTAAGCCAATAATAAGCTTCACGAAAATCATCAAATATGATTCTTCCACCATCATGAGATCGAGCAGAAAGTACGATAGAAGGAGAGCTGTAAGCTTCGCTTGTAACCCACGTACAATGGAACGTGTAGGATATCAACAAACACGTCATAATCCCTACAAAAATAGTAGCAATCTGCAATCATAAATAAATTAATACAAAATTAAGTAAAATAAAGACGTTTCTTTTAAAATTTAATATTTGATAAATTACTTCGCTCTTCATTATGAAATTCGACTCCATCTTCTTCATCTTTTTATCTATTGTCTTTGGCGGTTCTATCTGCTTCATATATGTTTGTAAAAGAGATGAAACCGCAATACCGGACAAAATACACATAACCGGAGCCAATACTAACATAAGACGCACCATTACCCCCTGTTAAAATAAAATCAATTTAAATCAAAATAAAATGACAAATTAGATTGTATAAATAAATCATTTTGCCTATACTTACTGCAAAATAAATACTCGTGACTCCATAAAGGATTATGAATATATTGGCATCGGTTAACTTTGAAAAACAGAAATATAATCCGGCAGGAAACAGGAAAACAAGAATCTGAAGATCGAAATAGAATGATGACCACGATGTCGGTTGATGTTCAGATACGGATGCTGAAAATAATAATATTTTTATTATATTCCGAAGCAGTATACTTTGGAAGATTATGATTTACTAAACAAAAGCTTACCGATTATAGGAATATGATTTTTCGCATACGATGGATCTAACAAGGAATAAAATCTGCCAGTCCATGGAGAAATCTTTCCTGCAATGAAAATAATAACATGTCATTGGTTTCCTATTACACGACATTTAAGCAAAGAACATCCTAGTTTTAAACACGACTTCTACATGCAGCAGACCGCCGGTAATGGTTTTGTAGACCCCACTTTAAGAACCACTGCTTTAAATTGTAATTTTATACTAGCTTCAACCAAATAACCTGCCCAATACCATTTTTTTTTACATGCAATAAGATGGGACTGTTTGTATTAAAATGGTCTTCAGAAACATTTAATTAATTCCATAAAAAAATAGCAAAACAGAAAAATTATCCATCATAGACATTGGAGTTGCGCTGTACAAAGCAGACGTCCAATACAACTGGAAGTTGAAGTTCAAAAGTATATTATATTTGACATTAGCGAATACCCGGCATGCGTTGCAATGCCATAAGTGCTTAATAATTATTTGAAAAGAAATGCAGTACGTGGTTTATTGCTTCAGGTCATGTGTAGCACAAGCCGAGGAGCCGAGATCCAAAAGCATATGCACACTCGCTCTCGTCTCAAAGACTTAACCACTGTATTGCATGCGCATCCTTTCTCTCCCTTCATTTCACCAAACCAATATGCGCCAACACGGTGCATCCATACAATATTTTTACTATGCCTATGTTATTCCCGCAAGTGTAAACAGTAAGTTGACCAAATTTTATCGCAATTGGATGAACGGCATGGAAGCGCATTAAATACGGACAAACAAACATTGATTGACTATATGTACTTGTACTAAGTGGATGAAATGTTATCATAATCTGATAATCGGAATGATGGAAGGAAGTTGAACATTAAGAAATACTCCGAAGAATTGAACGAATATTGTGTGTTATCAACAGTGTTAAGGTTAATTTATTGCACTTGGTTTTCTTGTGTTGACCAAAATGTTCTGTCGTTTACAGTACAGTCGGCTTGAAGCTGGCCATAATTTTTGTGATTAAGACTCCCGCGGATTAACTGGAAGGTGGGCGAATTAATAAGGACAGTAATTCAGAAGTAGAGTTTAAACATGCAGCATACTTTTTGGTCCAGCAACGGATCTCCACCTCGGATGAAGGTCATGTGCCTCATAATCATTTTCAGTATCATAAAAGCGAAAAGATGGATCATTGTCGAGGTAAAGAAATAATACTCCCCCTCTTTCGGTTGGGGTCCGCCGTTCATCAGTCGTCTGGGATCGACATTGCGACTAATGCCCCCGCGACGCCTGGTCCTCGAAAGTGAAAGCAACAAACCGGGGCTTGCGAAGTCAGCAAGCCCCCCCCCCCCCCCAAAACGTTACATTAGAGCGTAGCATGTCTTCTCTCTGATTCGGAAGAGTTAATCAACTTAACAAATTTCTTTTACATTTAATTCCAATGTAATGTTTATGAAGAAAAATTCTTGTCTATGTGTTGATTGGTTTTAGTATCAAAGATATTTACAGATACAATCACTTCAGATAAAATTTAAAGTTATCTCGGTTTTCCCAATAGTTGTTCATAAGTCGAACAATTGTAAAACTGATTATTTTTTATTTATCAACTAACCTAAAACACGTATCTGTTTCAATTTCTTACATAGATATACCGTACAATACAAAAAATATATATTTATTAACGCAAAAATAATACCTGAAATGGTGAGTATAACAGCTGCTGTTCCAAAGATGCCAGCGAGTGCCGTCACCATAGATTTAAATAGAATATCAAAATATTGTTGAGTAACTCGCGACTTCACATATTCTACAAATGCAACCAACTGACATAAGCCAAACGTTCCTAAAGCCTATAAAAGTATAAATGATAGTCAACTACATTTGTTTCATATTTATATACAAATTCAAATTGATCATAAATACAAATAAGCCTTACCAACATGTGTTCAGAACTTTGTACGGGTTGAAAGCCGACGAAACTAATTTGCATTGACAGAATGGTGCCAACGCAATAAACCGTGCTATAAGCGACGTAGACACGATGTGAGAAACGTCCAGTAATCATCAATGTCAGCACGTGCATTGGGATTAAATTTATTAAGAAAACATATCCACCCCATGATGAAACCTATAAATAAGAATACGCTTATCGGTTATAAAAACGTATTTACAATCAATTAACGTGATTTAGTTTCTATAATAAATACTACCACAGTAAGACTCTGTTTAACACTATTTCAGTCGCTAGAATACATATAACGCATGGTATCGGTATTTCCCGAAATCATACATGCAGTTTCGCAGTGCGTTTGATGTTATTATATTATGAACGCATGTTTGCTGCATCACATTAAGATCGCGTTAAACAGAGTCTTATTGTATTAGTATATATATTTTTCAAGCTGATGAATATTTCATAATCGATGAAAAACTAACCATGTAGAAATATGCTAAAGCTGCTAAGGTTGCCCAAAGGATAGTTCCTGTGTTTACTGCCTTGATCCAAAAATAGTATGTGAGCAACATACAGAAAATAGCAATTCCTTCATTATCGTAACTTCCTGCGACTGATCGAGATATGTAACCAGGGACAATAGATATCATCGCAGCGGCGACAAGGCCTGATCCAGAATCCTAAGAAAGTTAGGAATTATTAACGAATGAATAAAATTGATAATACTATGCATTTATCTCATGTAATCTGGATGTTCAAACAAAAATTTTAATTACCTTCAATTCTTTAGTAAGCAAATACGTCACTATGGTTGTTAGAGAAGAAAAAAACGGTGCTAAGAATACACACACATTACGGATATCTATTGTAATATTTAATAGCCACATCATATGGTAAAGAGCAGCTGATGTTACCATTAACCCTGGATATATTGTTCCTAAAATTAAACAATATCGAATTAGAATGCAACACCGGTATATCCATCATCATTCATCTCGTTTCCATAGCTATATTAATGAATAAGCTTTAGCATTAATAAAGTAATTTTGCAATTCTTATAACAGAATTTATTTAAGGTATTGTATATTGACGTCACTATAGGTCATCTAGAAAGTAACTTTACATTAGAGCTCCATCATAATCGTGTGATTACTGCGCGTGAATTTTTGGACCATTTTGCACAAGAGGGAGAAGCTTTTCTGTATTCTGTTGTGACGGTGGATGAGACATGGGTGTGTCACCACATCCCAGAATCCAAAAAGAGCTGGCGGTGGAGATTTATGATACTGGCATACAAAAACGGATGCCCTGACTACAATAATGTCTTGATCACGACGGTAATTAAGGTTGAAAAATACTTCAATATATTTGTGAAGTATCCTATGAATTTCAATTAATTACAAGTATTTTTCGATCCTACATAAATGTTGTAACCTTACTTTCTGGATTTCGTATTACGAATTTACCTATGTATCCAAACTACATGCAAGTATATTGTATAATAATTTTTGATAAAATAAATACTTTATTGGCATATATAAATTGGAAATTTTCTTAGTTAAACTGTTAGCAAATAATGGAATCTAATGAATTTAACACTTATATTAATTTTGAAGATGTATGCATTCCAATATAATAATGTAAATGTAATAATTTAATTAAAAAGGGAATAATTGTTGTTTTTTTATTTTCTTTTGAAAATACCAAAATTTAGCTAGCGCATCTAAATGATTAAGGCTTAAGAATACAATAATACAACTGTAAACAAACATTTTCTTAAGCTATAAATGTGATAAAATTCAAAGATCAATAGTCAGTAATATTTCGGATTTTAAAAATATTCTTTTGGAATCCATTATGAATGACAGATCATTAAAATGAAAATACTCACAAATATGTTAAGAATAATAATGTAATTTATTTTGCATACCTCCAATAATTCTTCCAAGTGGGTACCATGCTCTATCGTCGAACCAATTATGAAATTTATAAAATCCTTCTTCAGCTAAATATCTTGTGGTCCTATAGTTGAAATATGGATCAAATTCATGAATGACGCTTTCAAACCGAAGCACGGAAAATAGACGAGTAGCAAAAGCTGGAATTGAAATAAAAATTCATTGTTTTACATTTAAAAAAACATTATGTAAATAGCCAGATAAACGAATCGATTCACAAACAAAATATGATCATATCAATAGGTCGATAAATTAACAAATAAATAAAATCTAATTACAGAGGATCGCCGCAATCGACAGGATTGAGAGCTTCAGAAGAGTTTCCTGTTTCTCGGATGACATCCTCAAAATCCTCGACCGCAAGCCGGTTTCAGCTGTCATTTTGATTCTGTAATTCTAATATAAAATATAACTAAACATTTGAAAAATCTACATAAACATCACAATCGATGCACTTTCATATCCGATTGAGTTCATTTTGAATTGTTTTAGATGCTTTCACGATTAACTTACTCGGACAGCGCGATAAAGAATAGCCGCCACCGGCACCGGTACAGCGTGGCAGCTAACTTCTCATTGCCATCTACTAATAACAAATTTATTTATTATAAATTGGTCTAGTTTTGCTCCACATTATTAAACTATTACAAAATATGCTGACTATACAAATATTGAATTGATAAATTAAAGCTGAAAACATATAACTTTGATTTAATATTTTATTTTTATTTTTAACTAACATATATTTTATTTACTATGTATGTGTTTTATTTTTTAAATATTATAGAAATATTTTTAAAAATTATAATATAGTAGAAAAATTAATAGCGATATATATAAAAATGCATTTGAAAATTAATTTTGATAATATTTTTGTTTTTGATTGATTGGTCTTGGAAAATTTGGTTTTGAATAAAATAAATATATAAAATGTAATCCATAATGTATTTCGATTTATGTTCGTCTATTTGTTTGTCGCGATTTACAATTTCGAAATTTAAATCGTGTCTTCAAGATAATGACGAAAATTTTAAATAATTTTTATACTGGCGAGATTTCGCATTGTTATAGCAACCACTTGTTCCAGATATAAAAATAAAAAATAAAACGGGTCGGTGAATTGGGCGCGCCTGCGACGGGTGCTGTCATTGCGATTTCTCTGTGCGGGCTGATCTAGTCAAACCGGCCCCACTGCGGTCAACCCGTTCAGTGTTCGTTGGCCATTTCTCTCTGACAGCCACCTTCTAAACAGTGAGCGCCTTTATTATCTTTCTCGATTCATACAACTTCAATTACAGTTACTCATCGACCAACGTGACAGATACGTCCTTGACATCTGTCAATTCGTTTATCTTTTTATTTCGTCGATTCGATTATCTTCCTCTGATTTTCTGCAATTCCATCTTATGAAGTTTTAAATTTGTCATTCTAATTCCAGTTATATTGCATCTGTTTATAAATACCGTACTAAAGAAAATAAAAGTCAACAATGATAAATAACGCTACATTATCATCGATTGATCTACGCAATTATAAAATCTATTAATAATACGTGTATGACATCAGTTCAGCTTAGCTTTCTCATCATTTGTCTTATGGAATTTATACGGACTTTATTGTATCGGCTGTCGATTGATTTTTTTTTCTACTACTGATTTCCTAATGAAATAAAATGTTCAACATATTGTCTAAGCAAACAAACTTGTAAAAAGTTGGTATACGACTATCTTATAGGAAACCACGTGTCAAAGATAAATTTGTACATTAACATTAGGATAGAAAATAAAGAGCTGTTTAAATATACTTAAATAAATATCGGATTGATATTGAATTTTTAGGAATGCGCTATATTCAGAGCATCCATTTATACTTGGCACATCAATATTATTAAAATTATAGTCGTTTTGCTTGACACTTTTTAGACGAAATATATATATATTTTTTTTGTGAATATCTTAGTTGATTTATTCTTAAAAAATATTAAAGTTTTAAGGCGTTCCAAGTGCAATTTTAAGATTAAATTGAATTACATATTGTCTCACTTCAATGACATATGAAGAAGAATATATAACATTTATAACGAATAATATTTAATTGCATTTAGAAAAAGCGGAATTTAAAACAATGATGACCTTCAGTTTAAAATAAATACGATTATAAATATCTAACCACTATATGGATAAAGAACACTCTTAACATTCCTTAATAACATATAAGGCTGGTTAAAAGAAAATATGATTTATTTGCATTTTATGTCAATTATAATACTGTCATAAATTTTACATTATTATCGAATTATCAATGACGGTTAAAAATATATTTAGAAAGCCGGATGATAAACTTCCTTATTTATATTAATTTTTAATGATAAAACAACAGATTTAAATATACTCATTTGTATTTCCTGTCGATGATGAATGTATTGAGGTTTATAAATTTACACAATGAACAGTGTATTTATTTATTCTTTATTTGACTGTGTTAAGTCATTAGTTTTATTGTTTTTTAATGAATGATTTAACAATATCGAATAACTAGAATTAAGACTTGACTCATCATTTCTGAAATAATGAGTCAGTATAAAATGTGTTTAAACAAATTATATAAACAGTTTAAGTGGTTAACTTTTTAACTGCCAGCGATTTTTGTCGTTTTGAGCGTTTTGAATGCCAAAGATTCGATAAACATCCCTAATCTGTGGAATTTATTCAAAAATAATATGGAAACACCGAGATCCATTAAAATGTGAAGACATTTTTGAATTCACCCTAGCATAATATTTTTTACTTTCCTATGAAAAATATAGCGACTCACCGGTGAGTCACTGTCGCTTAAGCAATTAATTGGAATATTATCCATTTCTTATGCTTTATAAAATATGGATGATTTAATCTTTAAAATTATATCTTTATTTGTTATCATACTTAAAATTTATCTCTAAATACTTCATTGAAATTAAGTATATGAATGTCTATCATCAATACTACTGAAAAGATAGTCAACTTGACTTGATTATGACTTCTTAAATTTGAATTCACGCATTAGCTGTTTTTTTTCCTTTGTTGCTGGCTCGTATAGGTCCCCATTCATTAATGAGGATCTAATGTTTATTCATTTTGTCCAGGTCATGAACTATACATCTTTTCAGCCTATGCGTTCCGGAGACTTGGCTGATTAGTTCTTCAACAAGGCAGTTGGGGTGTGTGTTCAACCTTTTTTAGTATTTTTGGCTATGGTTTTCAATCTCCTGCCTCACTGTTAGTATGCTTAATTCTCTGTGTATCGTTTCGTTTGTCACGTACCATGGAACGTTGCCTATAGTACGCAGCACTTTGGATTGAAAACATTGGAGAATGTCAATATTGGAGTTTGTTGTGGTATACCAGAGCTGTATCCCATATGCCCCGATTGGTTTTAATATAATTTTGTATAAGAGTGTTTTATTTACTAGGGACAGTTCCGATTTTCGGCTCATTAACCAATACAGCATTCTCATTTTGATCTCTAGTTGCTTTTTCTTCTTGCTTATGTGCGTCTTCCACGTTAAACGTTTGTCTGATATTTATGCCGAGATATTTAACTACATCTGTCTGTGGCAGTGCGCAATCATTCAATGAGACCCGAGGACATGTCTCTCATCTATTAGTGAAGCTATTGCGGGGTCATTGTGTGAGGTTAGAATAGCTGTACGTGAAGGTGGCCGATGTCATGGTGTCTGTTGTCGGAATGTCCGCTGTGTATAAAAGGTATAAAACTGGACCAAGTACGCTGCCTTGTGGGACGCTGGATTTTATATCATGGAATATGGTGGCTTCATCTTCATATTTGACGTAGAATGTTCTGTTGGTTAGGTATGATTTGAATATGAAAAAGTAATTTGTGGGCAGTTGTTTTCCAATTTTATATAACAAGTCCTTGTATATTCTATTAAAGATTCTGTGTATTTCTTCCACAGTCGCATGTTGTTGACGAAATCCAAATTAGTGATTGGGTAATAGATTGTTTTTCTCAATTATTGGCTTAAGTCTCTTCAGTAGTATTTTTTCAAAAAGTTTGGAAACTATTGGGAGTAAGCTGATGGGTCTGTATGATTTGACGTCATGTATATCCTTGCCGGACTTGCGGATTAGAATAATCCTAGCCACTTTCCATAGCGGGGGGAAATAGCCCATTTTTAGTACCGCATTGAATGTTTGTACCAAGAACTTAAATCCTTTAGTAGGGAGTTCCTTTACCATTCTTCCCGTAATGAGATCGTAGCCAGACGATTTTTTGATGTCGATCTTTGCTATGACTGATCTGACTTCTCGCCTTGTGAATTGTTTAATGCATAAATTTTACCTTACCTGTGCAACAAAGATGATCCCTAACTGTAGATCATGGACAGCCAATCTTCAACGATAATTTCTCGATTGTTTACTACATTATGCAATGGAAATGCATTGAACCTATATAGATCCTTCCCTAGTATTTTAGGATCATTTGTTTATGTTATCTCTATCGTGTGTATTATATTAAAGTAATTACATCAATTGTAATGCAGGAATGCATCAAATTCAAAACTACTTGTATTTGATTAGCAATCAAGTTAGATTAAAAAAAATTCAAAATATTTTACTCATCGTGCAGATATAAATTGACATCTGCTAAAATTCAGATTTGTAAAAATGATAACATATAGATAAGACAACATATGGAAAGATTAATATTTTTTATTTTGACTGAAAAATATCATCGAAACTATGTAGCTATAAATCATTGATTACATATGAATCTTACCATTTGAACAGAACCATAGTCAGTTAATCAGTATAGCATTTATTATCTTCAAAGAAACTTGACAATATAAAGATCAGAATAAACATATTCACTGTGGTTGTTATAATCAACAATTCAATCCTCCGGAGCGTTCTAATTGATTGCTTGTATATTTAGGATGATTTTTGTCATTCGCTATTTTTAAAGTAACTAAAATGTACGTATTATGATTTTATTTTTTCAAGTTTTACTGGTTAATTGTAATAAATATATTAGTGAATTACTATGTATACATTTTGTGTAAAAATTGAAAACCTTTCATATTTTATTGATCGACAGGTATTAGAATACGAGTAATTTTGAAAAATGAAGTCCAAGATGGCCACAGAGAGTCGTCCAAGTCTTTTACTATCAAAAGATGAAAATGAACTTATCTTCAAACTTATTGGTCAAAGATGTCAGGTATGTCTCTTATTATGTAATTAACATTTAAAGCAATTTATGAAATAGTTCTAATGTAAGTAGCGCAACGATGTTCTCTTTTTTGTTGCTAGCCACACTTGCCATACTTATATCATCATATTTACAAAAGGATTTGTTTTAAGTTATGCAATATGATACTGTGTTAGTTATGGTACTAACATCATTAGCTAATTATGTAGTTTGTGTCGGTATTCCAAAATTAATCGATGTATAATTTCATGGAAAATAATTGCTATATCAATATCGTAATTATTATCAAAGTTACTTAAGGAAATGTGTTGTAAAATATACAATATTGGATGTAAAGACACTTATATCTATGACTAAAGGATATCTATGGAGTGATTTCTAATTGCCTTCAACACATCAGTAAATTATTACTCTTTGACATAATATTTTTATGAATTTATTTTACAGAGTTTGGCCACTGCAGTTGTACAGTTGTTTATGACAGAAGGTCCAGCACATAACCAATGGTTTAAAAGGGATACTGGTATTTTATGTTTGGTAAAGGACAATTCCAAAAAATCTTATTATTTTCGAATTTATTGTATGCAAAGAAAAGCTATGATCTGGGAACATGAAGTTTATAGTCAAATAGAATATAAAAGTCCTAAGCCTTTTTTGCATACATTTGAAGCCGAGGTAGGTTCAGTATATATTTTGTAGAATAACTATGTATAAATGCTTCGATTTGAAGTTTTTTTTAAATCAAAATAGAAAGGACAGAATGTTAACGCGTTAAATAATCTTTATTTTTAGGAATGTATAACAGCATTTAATTTTGCTAGCGAAGAGGAAGCTAGGATATTAAAAAATAGTCTAACAGAGAAAATAGAACAAAGAAAACATAAAAGAGAAGGTATTGTCCTAAAAAATATATATTCCATTTTATAGTATTGACTGATTATTCATTTTAATGTCGCTATTTTGTGCTTTTTTTAGAGAAGAGACAAAAATCAATGAATCCAGCTCGAATGAGTATTCATAATCAAGGAAGCACAACAAATATTCCTCCAGTATTACATCAAAATCGACATGGCGGCATGGGCATCAATAACAGTATCAATAACACCGCTGCACCCGTAACTAATAACACGCACATGCAAAATGGATTATTTAATTCTTTACCCACGCAAAAGAGTATTTCATCAGGTCTGTAATGTTTTTTTTATTATTTAGAATGAATTAAATATGGGCAATCTTGGTTTTATACTTTCTAACTTAAAGGCAATTAATCTTTTAATAATGTGGTGTCTTAACTTGCATTAGATTAGCTGCTGTTTTTTTTTATATAACAAATTTTGAATGGTGCTGATGGACAATTCCAAAATTGCAGAATGTTGAACGCTTGATTCATTAGAAAAACATGTAAATATCTTGTTTAGTAGAAATCTGCATATTGTTTTTTCTTGTAAAAATTAAAGGTCTAAGGTAAAAGTCCATAGGTTCACTGATTTGTAGAGCCAAGCTGAAAGAACATTTCATATGGATTTATTTATTGAATTCAATCATAATTAAAAACATTATGGTTCATATTTTAGTGTATGTCGTAATCTTCATAAATGATCCCTATCAACCGGGAATAAAATACAAACATTCAATTAGTCCATTCTAAGAGCAAAGGCTCAAATTTAATTTTACTTTTAATTTAAATTAAGATTTTTATCAAATCTTTGGACTCGTTACAACCTGGAACTGTATGTTCTTCACAAATAGCCTCGTCACAGGAGTAACATGTGTGAATTTTGTCATCCTGTGCTTCTGATAGGAACAAAATACGTAAATTTTATGTTTATTCGATTGTGCTCGAGAAATACTTGACGTAATATCTTCAATTTTCAAAATATCTGTGATACTTGCACTGATATCTCTTCTTAAAATCACAGTATTGAATCCCTCATGCAACCACAGCTCAGTAACAGCATCAGTCAATCTTTGGACAGACTCTAAATTTCAATGGTTTTTATTGTTGTCTTACCATATTAGACATATAAATTATATATGTATTGACCATGCATAGGTTTAGGATGTTATAAAGTATACATTGTGGCTATCTATTTGACGGTTGATCATGTCAATAGCACTTTTGTTACTGTTGTAGAAATGTATTATTTTGACTTTTTGAATTTGGAGTTAACCTTTCCTCTACTATGGTGTATTTACTACACAGAGTCGAGTTGTAGTAAAATTGTAATAATGGGAATTTTTACAACATTACTACATTGAATCTTGATATACTATCTATATCAATATATATACTATCTATATTGATATTATATTATCGAATATTAATATGAAATATAATAAATACAGGGTTTTGGAATGTCATATGGTGTACTAAATATGTAGCATCGTAAGGGATAGGTTAATACCTGCTGATGACTGGCTGGCATTGTAAGGGATAGGTTAATATCTGCTGATGACTGGCTGGCATCGTAAGGGATAGGTTGGCACTGTTTGTCCCTTTTTCTCAAATTCATTGATGTAAACACGCAGTGAATATGCGTGGGTCACTAATTTGCTTATTTAGAAAGGTACTAAGTAGAAAAGGGCGGGGAAAATTCAGCAACATGCATAAATATCGAATGTGTTCTGAGTCCGTAGTCTGTGAAACTAATGATTAGTGATCTAAGGTTAAGAATCAAATTAAGATTATGCAAGCAAATTAATTTATATTTTCTTAAATAATACAATCAGTGGAGAATATATATTGTTGGTCAATAAATATAATATCTAATTCCGTTATGAAAAATAGTGGGTTCTAGTCGACAATCGTTCATGTCTCAATTATTTTCAGGTTTTAAAGCCTCATCGGCTATAAAGAAATCAAAATCAAAAAAATTGACAAAAGCTGATATTGGTTTACCGCAAGATTTCAAACATGTTTCACACGTAGGATGGAATGCTAATACAGGTATTATTCACAAATTCATTAAAAAATAGTATTGTTTAAAAAAAATGAAATGAATCATGTGTATTTAAAGAGCACGAAATTATCATTTCAAAGAGGAGACTTTTATCGATATTCAAGAAATACATTTCTTACCAAATAGGTTTTGATGTAGAAAATCTTCCCGAAGAAGACATGAAAGACTTTTTCTCCAAAGCCGGAGTTTCAGACAGTCAGTTACGTGATAAAGAAACTAGAGATTTTATTTATGATTTTATTCAAAATCATGGCGGAGTAAGCGCTGTAAAGGAAGCACTCGTAGAAGAAGAAGATAAAATAACAAATACCATTTCAAGTGAGTGTTTTCCCTAGCTATGCTTAACTTTTTTGACTTGCATGCTAAAATTACTAAACTAACCTAATAATATTCGATATTCAATAGTAGTTTGTATATAAAGGGACAATATATTTTTTCAAAATAGTAACCATAGTTAAAAGGCGATTATTTGACGACGAATTAATTTTGTATTTTAGCTCCGATTGGGCGACCTCAATTACCACCTCCCGTACCTATCCGTAATGCTGCCGCACCTGTAGCACACGGTAAGTTTTCATTTTTAATATTTACTATGTTCATATGTATTTTTAAATTAACTATGATCTGTTTCCGCGTTACCTGATCCGATCTGGACGTAAAGAATTAACAAAGATTGTATTTTTATTGATTTTGTATTTACAGCATCAGTTGCGAGAGAACAAAATGGTCCGCGTCTTGCTCCACCACCTCCAGCTAGAGCACCGCCACCACCACCACCTCCAATTCAGAAACAACTTCCTGCGCCACCACAATGTAAGTATAAACATTCTGTTGCGATGATAATAAAACAAATGTTATTTTGTTCAGGCTAGTTTTTGAGTAAAAATATGCTAAATACGTTTTAAAATTGTACCTGGATCCGATGGATCTAATGAGTCGGCATCTGCGTCACATGGCCTGCTGAATGGAGACGTTGGCGAAAGACAAAGCTTGTGAAAGACATGTCTATCACCTCTCTAATTTGGACCTTGCGGATTCGAAGCCTGAGTTCTCGTTTCGGAGGCGTCCTATTTTTTTTAAATTCATTTCTTAAACCTTTCGAGGCGCTCTATGCGTCGTAAATGGTTATGGTCCATGTTTCATCCCCAGAGATTTATTTGCTAATATATTTTTCAGACCATAATAACACCGATTACTGTGTTGAATCTTGAAGCTTATTTTGTTGCAATAATTTTATTATTAACATTCACGAAGGTTTAATTTCCAACAGTTCACCCTTGATCTGAAATTGCATCGATATTCTCCCGAAAATTTTTGACAAAGTTTAAATGCCACCGTTTAAATTCTACCTGGCAGTATTTACAGTAGGAGATTTAAATTCATACTGTAATGGTAAACGTTTCTAATATATATTTTTTTTATGCTCAGCTGCTGTGCCACCGCCACCACCGCCTCCTCCTGCTCCCTGCGCATTAATATCTCCTCAACCTGTAGAATCTGCAATACCAAAAGCTCCTGTATCTCAAGGTCAACCTGATATGCGTGCTGCTCTACTGGACAGTATTCGCGGAGGAATATCATTAAAAGTATGAAATAGTGTTGTTTTTTTATTACGTTTTTCCTATATAAACAAATATTCTAATGCATCATGATTTTTTTTAAAGGCTGTTGAACCTGATCGAAGAGTTCCAGAAGATAAACAAGAACACAAACGAGGTGATCTTTTAAGTGAGATTCGCCAGGGTATTGAACTAAGATCAGTGAGTAATTTTAAGAATTTAATTTAATTAGATTTTAAATATTCCCAATTGTGTTATTTTTTACACTTAATTTTCTTAGGTAACTACAAAAGTTGTCGAAGAGAGAAAATCTGTTCAACAAGCTGGCTTAGCAGGGAGCATTAGCGCGCGCTTTAGAAGAACGATCCAAAGTAATGCACTCTGATTCTTCTGGTGACGAAGGGGATACTACTAGCGACGGAGACGAATGGGAAGACTGAACCATGTATTAACAAAAATATATTATGTGATATTTATTCAATTTCAATATCATCCGATAGATCCATTTCACTTGATAATTATGACGTTATACAAATACTAAGTAATGTCAATTGTTCAATTAGATAGTTTGAAATAGATCATAATTCTAATTACAAAATTTCGTTGTTTTGACATCTTTATGTAAATCTTGTATGCCTAAGTACAATATGGATCTTATCCTACCATCATTTAAATGCATAATAAAATTGTCATTAAATCTCGATTCATAATTTAAAGCCTTATAATATTAAATTAATTTGTTTTTGAATGTTGCTACAAAAATAATCAATATCACACCCATCACATTCAATATTTAATATAAAAGTGTTATATTTATGATATGCATTTGTATAATATACAAGCCATATATTTATAAGTAATTTATTAGTTTTCTTTTTGGGCTGTATACAATTCTTAGTTATTTAGGATCAAAATTATTTATTTTTGATTAATAATACGTCTTTATATAAATTCATATGAATTTTCAACCAATAGTTCACCAGTATCATGTTTAAACACATTTTTTGCATTAAGAGTCTGAAATTGTATTTAAATCATTGATACACGAACCTAGTGTATTTTTTAACCTGCTAAGTTAATCTGCATATTATTTTAATTGGATGTATATTAAATAATTGGTATAAAGTATAATTTAGATAATTTCACAAATTAATTGATTAACAGATGCATATATGACGAATTACCCTGTTAAAAATTAATTTCATGCCCTCTGTTGTAATCAAACTTAATTCTTGCTAGTGAAAGGCTTCCGTTGAAGATTGTGTGTATTATTTATTTTTATATCATTTTAAACGTTAACTTATATTAGGTGTACTGGAAAGATTGTTGTTATTTTTACATGAAACAATTAACATAACAAAAAAAACCTGATAATTTGTATATAAATGAGGGTTTATTAAAATTTAAATGTGATGGATCGATATAATGACAAAACATATTGTATAAAAAAAACCGCTATTGACCATTGAAAATTATTAAAAATAACGGCATCACTTTCTGGTATACCTAAAAAGTATTTATTTTTTGTAATAGTGTATCAAAATAAATACCAGTGCAATATACAAAAAACTATTCACATTAGTTGGGTTAGTTTTCTAGAAATTAATTATTCATTATTGTAAAAACAAATACATAATTTTTGGCAATATTTCATAATAAAAATGATGCTATATTGCTCAATAACGACAAAAAGCATTAGTTATTTTAAAAGAAAAAATATTATGCACATGTCTCTAAAATTTTTGGTCTAATAATGATGCAATTGTTATATAAGGCCATCCAATTGTAACACCTATTTTTTTTACTATAAAACAGTATAAAAATAATTGTTTTTTGGGATGTAGAGATCTTTCTTGAATAATACGAGGATTTTCATCACCCCCGATACAAAAGTTTTGCTTGAAAAAAATGGATCGTGTGTCGTTCAATAATAATGTAAACTCATTATTGCAATGTAAACCTGTCCATGATTGAAATTGTACTAATTTCTACTGAAACAAAATGATTTATGTCATTTGGAAAGACATCCATTGTAAACATTATTCAATGCTGACATCTAGACGTCACACTCGGATGACTATTATAATAAACCGAGTCAAATATCACAATATTTAGATTATCAAAGTAAAATTAATCGATTAAATTATCCTACATTTTGCTAACAAATCAACTAACAACATTTTTAAATACTTGGATATATAAATGTACATGTATCCACTTTGTAAAATCATTAGCTTTTCTCATAAAACATATTTTTGTATATTTATACGTACAATGCCTTTTAGATAATTGCGTCAAAAGAGCATTACTTATAATGTGTGTTAAAAACAATTTTTTAACAAATGCAATCAATGTACCCTAATCTGCCTAAAGTTACACTTGTAAATATTAGTGTCGCATTCCCTCTGTAATACAGAAAAAGCAAAAGAAGACAAACCTTATAATAAGCAAAATTTCTAGAGAATATCAGCCTAAATGCATGATATTTCATGAATACCCTGAATGAAAAGTTATTTTAAACATCTTTAATTTCTGTATATTTTTAAATAATTGATTAATTAATATGTCAAATAATAAGTTATTAAAATTAAAATGTTTCATTTTATTTCATTGTCAATAAACAATAACTAAAAGAAGGAAACTAAATAAAAAATATAGTAATTTAAATTGCATTTGATTCATTCAAAATAACTGATTACGAAGTTAACAATCATTTAATAGTTTATTTTTGGATACACAAAATCTCGCAAGTTCGAATTTATGTTATTAACCTTTTTATCTTGGTTTGTTTGCGAAGGAGGGAAGTCTTCGTAAGACTACCATCATTCTGGTGGTAGTGTGGGATTTTTACTCACTGAACCTCTTCTCTTCTTCGGCTGCCACCCGGCTACTAATTAAGTATTGCACAAGAATGGCAGCGATGTGTCCCTCACGGGCTCTCCATTTGTCTCTTCCCAAATGTCATTCTTCTGCTGTTCATCGTCTTGTACATTCAACCTTCTGCCAAATAGCACTTGATATTTGGGGAAATATCCGAATAGTATTCGTATACATTTTTAATAGAATATTTTAAAAAATTGACTGAAAGATCACAGAAATACTGAGGTATTCACTACCGTGGGCGAAACCATTAATCAGGGGTAGTTTTTGATCCTGTTAATAAAATATTGGCGGATATGAATATGGCTATTGTTTCTGAAAGTGAATTAAGGGTTTTAAGAAATTTACTTGATGTTCTGACTCCAATAGAAGTTGCTATTAATGAACTAAGTAATAATAATGCATTATCGGACCGGAAATCTTGAAAATCTTGCGTCTCATGCGTGTATCGATGGAAAAGTTGTGCCATAAAGGTAACCCTACACGTCTAAATATTTTCAATATATGTATATATATATATATATATATATAAATTATTTTAATTATTAAAATATTAATAAATATCCGGGTGTTCGATCGCGTTAAGGTTTTTGGTAAAAAATTAAAAAACGAATTTTTTACCTTATCCGATATTTCGGACCACTCGTCGGGACCATTTTCAAGGATTGAAGGATTAAAAATATATAGATATATATATATTTAATAGAAACTCTTAAATTTTCATACTTACTATTCAATAAAAAATCCTACTCTAAAGAATCATTTAACCGTCATAAAATTGGAAATGGAAAAGGAAAGAAAAAATAATCAAAATATTAAAAATAATAAATTTATATTCTTAGTTAAATAAAATACTGTAATTTTATGTATTTTTAATTATATGTTTGATTAATTTTAATGTATTGTAATTCAAAAATAAATGCGCAAAGTCACCCCAAAAAATTGTTGACAATCAATATGGTTGTACGTAATAAGTATTATTAAGGCCAAAAACTCAAACGTTAAACGTTTGCCGTTTGTATCTGAGCAGTTACTAGGTTTTTAATTTATTTAAAAGAAAGTTATAGATAATAATATTGTTGTTTTTGTAGTGCGCCTTGTAATGCTAGGAAATATGATTTATTTTTAAATTATTCGCACAGTTATATTGGCACTTTGCAGTATCTTTTAAAGTAGCTTGAATTACAGACTAACTAAAAGCTAAGTTTACTGTCAATTGCTTAATATATAATTTTACATTTTAGTCCTTAAATATCAATCATGGACGATATAATAAAGAACTGGAATGCCACAATACCTGATTTTCCATTGACAGCTGAGAATCTCTCCAAACCAAAGCCTATGTTTTTTATTGAAGCTGTTTTGAAACTATTTGAGTCTATTGATATTCAAACTGATTCTTTCATACGAGTAAGTTCGATTAAAACTTTATAATAGAGATTTACTTGAAAGAAGAAGAATGTCTTTGAACGAAATTAATCTAATAATCATGTTTTTATTTTAGTCAAGACCAGAAAATATTAACTCATGAAAATTTGGAAGCATTCTGTGAACTCATTCCTTTGATGAACTTAACTGAGGCTATAAATTTTATGTTAATTGAGACTTATTCAGATTGTAAACCAATTACAATTGTTGATTTACTATCGCCCACCCAGGCTACTGTGCAGACAGTTTTGAGGTTGTTACACAATCTTGTTTTGTTTATCAGCGAAAGACGGTTAGAAATCAGGCAAAGAGAAGAAGAAATCGATGAATTTTCTCAAGCCCTCAGTATGATGGCGTTAGAAACAGAACAAATAAAAATTGAAATTGATGATACATATTTAGATAATGCCAAAACGGAAAAACATATTTATCAGGTAAATTTTTATATACTTTTTTGTCAATGTTGATTCTATTATATCTCTCTCCCGTACTTTCACATTATTCTATCAATGTATGTTTATCATCTATTAAATTATCCAGTTAGGAATGCCATTTTTTTCATAGATTCACTCTCGCAATATCTGCTGTGGACTGTTTGTAGCTGCACTATGATGATGATGATTACGCAATTTAAATGCATAAATTTGACTTCAAATTACTTGTTATCTATAATGTGACCACTTTTTATTCATACCTGTGATTTTTCAGTTTTAAAAAATTTCCAGTGGGTTAAAATGTTCATTTATATATTTTTTTATTGTGCATTAGATGGAAAAGGAAAATTTACAAATGAAAAAAAATAACATGGAACTTGAAAAGAAGGGAAACGAACTAAAAACTCAATATGATCTTGTTCAAGCTGAAATAGAATCGATTCAAGCAAATTGTTTGCACGAGCAAAAGATTCAAGATGAAATAGAAGAAGAAATGGCCAAGTATAATTATGAAATTAAATTACATATTAGTATTCATAAATATGAGCCTAAATTGTTCAATGATTTATATTTAGATTAAACGCTCAAGATTTGGCCATTCAACGAGACAAGGAGCTAAAAGAAAAACTGGACGATATTTGTAAAAAACTTTGGAAAAAAGAGGCAGACATAAAAATATTTCAAGCCGATGTTCAATATTTATCTGAATCTCAGGCTTTATTGGAAAACATACAAGAAGTATATGAAAAAATAAAGTAATTTAAATACCAATTGATGTTGTTCTTTAAATAAAATGAACATTATAGTTTGAATAATAGGTATTTTCGTTATTTATAGGGGCATAAAAAAATCTAATAAAACTACATATGAGGAAGAAAAAGATTTGCGTCGTTTACAAGAGGAAAATTTTGTCTTGCAGAAAAAAATTGACGAATACAACTTTAACAATAAAAATCTTTCAGATAATCTCAATGAGTTAAATACACAACTGGATAGTGAAGAACAAGAGATTTTGAGGTATGTCTCGTTTTATTCATTTTATATATAGTCGATCCGCATAATCCGGCAAACATTTGACTTATCAGCTTTTAATAAATCAAAATAAACTGAATTGTTTTGTTGTATCTTTAATATTAATTAGGAACATCTTAATTTTGTGTTTTATATTTCAAGGGAGGAAAGTGTCGCTCTAAAAGAATATGAAGATTGTAAATCTGAGTCAAATGAAGCTTTGAAAAAAGTTGAATGTTTACAGTTAAATACGTTAAAGTATAATGCAGAATATCAAAGATTAATGAAACATTACATTGAAGATATACCAACGACATACGATCGAGAGGTAAAAATATCATTAAATTCATTGCAAATTTGTTTTTGGTTTAGCAAGAATTTGCTGACTAGGATTTACTTTAAAAAAAAACCAATAATATAAATACAGGGTGCATTCAAAAAGTAACGCGTTCAAATCCATGAAAAATCACGTATTGAAGATATTTATCCAATTAGTAAGAAATAATCAAAATAGCATCTTTCCGCGTTGATACGCTTATGGAGACGGTGTTGCCAGGCCTGGAAGGCCTCTGAAATATCCTTTAGAACCCATATAACATGAGCTTGGATGGATTCAAACGTGTCCCAATGTTTCCTTTTCAGAATTTCTTTTAAGCGAGGAAACAAAAATCTCAGGGAGCCAGATCGGGGTTGTAGGGAGGCTGTGGAACTAATGGGGCTGGAGTCCTGGTCAGGAAATCATTTCTTCGGAATATTTCTTAATGTTCAACTTGCATGGTATCTGCTTTTTGTTGTTCAGCTATTTTTGCCTATTTGTTGCGAAAATAAAAGTACAGGGTTACCGTGCAAGCCTGCCGGTTTACATCCGAAGGAGTGGATTTTGAAAAAGAGTGGTGATACACAGCTAATGACGCCACTCCATAACAGTCAAGGGGGAATAACAAAATTGGTCAACGATAAGAATCATGCGAGTATCTTAATTATCAAAACAAACGGCTGCTCTCAAGACAACATGAACGAAAGTCGTCTTATCTTTGTTGAAAGAGCTTAATAGCTTATTTGACGATAGTGATTTCAATTAAACAACTTGATTTCCCAAGTTTAATGCAAAATTTGATAGCGATCCATTCTTGTTACATTGCTTCAAAAAGAGGTTCACGCATATTATTGAACGCATCCTGTGTTATAATTAAAAAGATGTTTTTATTTCATGTTATTTATATATATATATATTTAACAAATGTTTCAGATTGAAAACTTTGTGGACAATATAGAATCAATCTTGGACGATGTTAAAAAGGATATGAAGAATTTTTAAAAGAAAACAATATATATTTATGCATCAACAGTAGTTTTAACAAAAAATATTTTTTTTACATCATTTAATAATATAATACATTTACATAATTACGAAAATATTGCTCGCTATCTTTATTTATGTTCCTTTGTTCTTAAATCTTTCCCATACCGTTCATCCAATTGCCATAAAACTTTGTCAACTTACTGTTTACACTTGCGGGAATAACATAGGCATAGTAAAAATATTGTATGGATGCACCGTGTTAACGCATATTGGTCCTGGTGAAATGAAGTTTGGGGGACGGGGAGAGAAAGGATGTACATGCAATACGGTGATTAAGTCGATCTTCAAGATGAGAGCGAGTGTGCATATGCTTTTGGATCCCAGCTCTTCGGTTACACGTGACCTGAAGCAATAAACCACGTACTGCGTTTCTTTTCAAATAATTATTAAACGCTTATGGCATTGTAACGCATGCCGGGTATACGTTAGTGTTTTATAAATTTATATTTTTGTCAATAGATGATCCTAATATATTTTTCAGGTCATGGTGGCACTGATTACCGTGTTGAATTTTGAAGGTTATTTCATTATTCATTAAGTTCTTTGTGAGGATGGATCCCAAGTATTTAAACTCATGAACCTTTTCAATATCTTTATTATTGGCGCACTCACGGAGGTGCAATTTCCAGCATTTACTCTTGAAATCGTCATGATTTTAGTTTTTTCATAATTGATGGACATACTGAAAACAGCAACAGCTTCTTCGATAGACGTAAAGCCAAAGATTAGATACATTGTATCGTTTTTTCATGGTTCTGTACGTCCTGGTCTATCAGTGTCCTAATAATTGCAACCAAGGCAATATTAAAAAGTAACGGAGAGATGGAATACACTGACTAATCAGCACATGCATTCTTGACAGCCTCATTGACTTACCTGGGTTTCCCATCTCCTACATGGTCTACTAGAGCTTTTCCCGGTTGATGTTGTCATAAGCTTTGCAAAAATCGCCACACGTTTATAGATTTTTAATACATAGATAGACGAATTTTAGATTGTAATGGAATTAATGCTAACTTATTATTCATTCATAAATTTCTGAATTTTATTACAAAATTACGGACATATTACAATACAAAACATTGGCTCCGTTTTTATGAAAAATGTATTCGTAGCATAGGTGAGTACTTGCGTTGATTTTTGATTGTCTTGTGTTATAAAAAATATTTATATAATATTTGATAATCATTTACTTTCAGAAGATGCAATGACGACATGGCCTGCCAATATATTTTTTCAATTTTCAAACCCTTTATTTTTTCGGTATCTATCAATCAGTTAACATTTTTATTGATTCTTTTGAATTACTCATTTCATCCATGTGATATTTCTTATTATGCCTGTCTAAATGATATTTTTGAGTAAAATATTTTGAGCATGGTGAGCAACTGTAAAATAAACAAAGTTACATAAATATCAATTATTTGCTGCAACAATGTTATTAAATAAAGTACATATATAGGGCACATCCGTAAAGTAAGTGTCCCATTCGTCGCACAGTTAGCAGATCTTTTATTGTGTGAAAGGACTATAAATACGTGATGAGAGTTCGTTATGTCAGCAGTCTGAAAAGCGGACTGGTTGGGCACTCAGACCTTGTGATCACTCAGTCCTCTTTTAGGGCTTTTTACTGCATTTTCGGGGATAAATGCGTCACAAACGAGTATAGACTTCCCACCACCCATAAAAACTATATATTTATCAATCTTATTCATTTATATTGCTTAGCTAGTTTTTTAGTTTTAAGTTACAAAATCTAGCTAGTTTCTCCCCCGCGCTTAAAAACGCTTATTAAATTTAGGTTTTGCACCTTGCTGTGCACTTTTCTTGGGTGGATTAACATGGTTTCAAATAGCGGAACCAATAAACACCATGTTCTTATGCCTCAGATGTGAAGTGACGGACCCATATTTCATCCTGAATTGATCCAAAAACTCAAGAAACTTACTTTATGGACGAGCCTCATACAAAAAAAAATGTTTCAGATTTGAAGCCGTTGTAAATGATGAACAACCAATTAATTAAGGAAGCAACAATAAAAATAGAATAAGGTGTTATATTAAGATAATTTCTATACTACTGCGAGTTGCACCGAGGTATTGTTATAAAACGAGTATACAATAAAATGACACTTACTTAAAATTTTTAGTTCCTGAATGTGTCAATTTATGTCTAGTTAAAACGTAAGAATACCCGAATTTTTGGGGACAAAGATCACACTTGTAAGGTTTTTCACCCCTGTGACATCTGAAACAATCGCGTAATATTACAACACTGGAGACATTATAATGCTATCTTTATTCACGTGCTCAATTCAACCTTTCGTGTTTAAATCTGCTTCCCCAATCGCCGAAATCTCTCTCACAGTATTTACATTTGTAAGGTTTCACCCCAGTATGAACTCTTGAATGTTTCCTCAAATCACCCAAACTGTGAAATAGTTTCCCACAATTGCTGAAAAAAATTACACGGATTATCATTATTGTGTTTCGATCACACGTAATGTTTATATTTTACAGAGAAATAAAATGCACGATTTATAACACTAATAGATGTTTCTCAATGTAATTTATTTTTTGTTATACCGCATACCTACACATGAATGGTTTTTCCCCCGTATGCCGTCGATGATGCTCCCTTAGGCTTTTGATAGTGCTGAATGATTTCCCGCATTGGTCACATACATTCCTTTAGTTGATAATACAAAACATTTTAATTACTAATAAATTGATTTGGTAAAATATTAAAAACATTTTAAAAAACAAATAAATGTACGCTGATGGATTTGGTTTATTGGGAAGTCTGCAACCGTTGGCATCATAGTATATTTTCTTTGGTCTCCCTCTTACTTTTGGATGCGTTTCTTTTTTCTTATTTTTTTCAGGCGTACACTCTAAGCTTTTATTGCATTTTGCTATTTCAACAACAGGTTGATTTGATTTATTGGTTTTATCTTTCGTCGTGTCGATTGATTTGCAGATTTTCTTAGCGAGTCTGAAATTTGGAGTTCTTAGATAGAGATAAAATTTACAATAACTGCACGGTAAGCTTATTAGGATTTATTATTTGCTTACCTTTTTTTCAGTCCTATGCGCTTTTTTCTAATGGCATTTTTTTCTGGAACCTCTCTATTTTGCTTTATTAACTTGACAAAACAATTTTGAATCTTATCATCCGAATAACTCCTTTCTTTTATGTCTATTTTGCATGATTCTAAATAAACGCAAGAAAAATAATGCATCACTATGCAATATTGATATATTGTAATTTATAAAAAATGCATAAATTCTATTTTTATTAGAATTTACACTTTTCAATGCTTATAATGGGCATATTTAATTTTTATATTATTACAATTTACAATTCTATCTTATATATAAAAATAAAAGACTGATTTAGTATATAAATCAAAGGATTTTCTTATATTATTTTTAAATATTAAAGAGACGTTTCTACGAAGACAGATCTGAATATATAGGATGGAAGAGTTTCTTAAGCGCAGTTGCTATTAATTGTTTGTGTTTGAAACCATGTGATTTGAAGGTTTTTGTATCCCCCTCGCCTATATAATTGGCAGATTTTACACCGCGAAACTCCTTGGATCGTGTAAACATTTTAATAATACCATCGATTTTCATTTTTCCATGGCTTCAATGTGTGCTTTTATATGTGGCCAGGTCACTCATCTTTTCCCACAATTAAATTTCCTTGTTTTAAACATTTTGCACCTCGGTTTTAACTTTGAAAATCGTCCATTACTCTTCGAGTTTACAATCGTACTGAGGACGCTTCTTGAGACGGATACTTCCGTAATAGATCTTTTACCGGGCAATTAAGTATTTCCAATGAATACAGACAATACAAATTCCTAAAACTTTGTTACAAAGGACGCGGTCCTAGCCTGCATTTGTTGCGGCTTATAACGTCGCGCTGACTCAAGCAAGCGCTCTGAATTTCATTCCTGCTTCAGCTTCTCTTCGTTGGCCTATAACTTTGCGCATTTTATTTATATCGACTTGAAACTTACTAAATGTATTCTTAAACATTGACTCTTTCTGATACATGAAGAAAAAAAAAAGATTTTTTTTGAACCAACAGGTAGAAACGTCCCTTAAAGAACAAAATATATTTTACCTATATTTTCTTTTTTATTCATGGTATTTAATTCATATTTATTATATATAATCACAGGAGTTTCCTGATCACAATGGTTATCGTCGGAACTGACCATACTGTTTGAATTTTCTTCAAATTCTGTCTTTATATAATCAGATGTGTACGTGTCGCTTATGATTTCATCATTCTTGGGTTCCGGTTTAACCATCAGGAAATATGAATAAACTAAAAAAGTAAAAAACAACAGCACAATGCAAAAAGGCATTATTAAAAAATGTGTTTATAGATCATTATAGTATTGTTAATGAATTTTAATAAACCATATATAACCATCTTCAGGTATTTCACTATAAGTCGATCTGGTTATTAAATAACTTTTTAGCCTGTGATCACTGTTTTCACAAAGTGTTTTAAAGCTATGTGCAACATTTAAATTTGTAGCACATTTAGGACATATTCTAGATGGAAGGTTATCTTCACTTGAAATCTAAAAGATGAGAAATCATTTTATAATCCTATTAAAAAATCTATTGAATCATGTAACAATCATCTTAATATTCCGACTATTTTTAATCTAAATATTCCCATTAAATAATATATAAAAAGGCATTTAATAAATTTCAGCATACAAATTATTTCAGATTATGTGAATTAAATGCATCGAATATTTGATATGTCAAATCTTCGGGATTAAGATATTCAAAAAAGAACAATTTAGAAAGTTTTGGTTATAAAATCCATCCAAATTTACCGATACTGTCGTACACTCCATGATTTTCACGCGGAATTCACGGTTATTTTCATCAATAGAAAGAAGAGATATTAAATCATCAAAATGATCGTGCTTTTTCAAGCAAACGCGGCAAAGTAGATCCATCACTAAAACACAAACATCTGTCAAATTTAGACTATGACGTATTGTTTTTTTTAAAGACATGAACCTTAACAGCTAAAAAACTTACCATTAAACTTTACGTTCAAATAATAATATTTATTTTATTATTTTTTCATTTAGTCTTATACATAATTTAACATCTCATAAATATCTATTCTGCATGTTTAAATTTGCAGAAACATTATGAACAAATGAGAAGTTAAAAATCATACAGATTGATTGATCTATTTCTCATCAAAAACTCACATCAGAATGCTATAAATGTCATTCAATCTTCATCAATCATTTACTCAAGTGCATATTACAATCTTAAGATAAAATAAACAATTATTATTATAAATCAATAAATATTTAATAGAATTCAATCACACTTTAAACTAAAATAGTGAACCGATTATAGTAAGTCAAACAATACTGACAATGTAAAGGATGTTCTCGTTGAATATCTAAAAGCTGGTTTTTCTTCGAGTGATATTTATTTTATATAATAATTATATTAATCCTTTGGGTTTGTATGGAATAAAATGAAAAAAATGATTGTTTATGAATTAAAAAAAACAGTATTTTGTTATGCAGGATGTTTATCAAGTATATTAAGCATTTTATTTGGTTTATTAATTTTTGTAATCATGTAATGTATGATATTTTTTGAACTAAGTTTTTATATGAACTTATAATCTCAACCTATACAATCCTTATCTTTTATGATACAAAAAAGAACCACAAGAACATCCAATAGTTCCTCTCCATGACTGATTCCACCAAGGCAAACTCTCAAGAAAACTAAACATTCAGAGATGGAGGAAGCTTTGTACAAGTGATTTCTTTTGGCAAGAAACAGGCATACACCTATTTCTGGGTCCAGATTGGCCATGATTTTACAAGAAGATAACAACAAAAGACTTCAAAGCTAGTAAGGGATGGTTGGAACGCTTCAAAAATCGTCATGGAATACGTTTGATGATGGTAACAGGTTTTTATTTATATAACTACTATGATCATTATGCTAATTGATGTTAATTCTATAATATGAAACCTGTATATCTCAACATTTTTATAATTTTTCAGATTGCATGTTATAGAAACCGTATTATAGATTTTTGAAAAGTAAAAAATGACAAAATTGGTGTCACATCTGCTGCTTCAGACAAATACAACGTGAATACCATACAAATTATGCATTGTATATAAAAAAAAAAACACGCTGTATTGAAAATAAGTCTTAGATATAAGATCAAGGTTTTCGAGATAATTGTGTTAAAGCGTACGATAAAATGAATTTATCATAATTCGGCATAAAAACGTCTACAGTTTACATTTATTTAAATATAGGCAAAAATTTCATCCATTGTTTCTAATCGATGAAAATTATTCAATATACATATTTATTTATTCAACATCATAGTTTTAGCTTTGGCTCACTAAACAATGGAATTAATTTTAATTAAATCATCAAGTTGAAATATTCAGTATATAAACTGCTATTGTGATATTTGCAATTTATTAGAACACTAAATATCGTCAACCTTGTTCATGTTATTTAATCTGTTATGTTTAATATTTAAACTAATTCTATTATATATATTATCATTGATCAATTTTCTTTGTCTACGTCTATAAAACTCTGATAACATGTTCATACCGTGAAACTGAAAAAGGAAGAAAGCGAACTTTCTTATATTTATATTTTATAATTAATGTACAAAAAGAGTGACCTTTTTTTGTGAATTTGTTCCATTGCGTAAAAGTTAATATGGGAAAAAAATTATTTTTAAATAAGAACCACTTATATTGATTACATCATTTATTTAAAAAAATGTTTATTGAATATTTACAGAAATTTTTATAACGTTAAATTTAATAAGATAACAAAAAGAATCTTACAAACAGTCAATTCTCTATGATTCGAGT
Source organism: Stenopsyche tienmushanensis (assembly GCA_008973525.1). Taxonomy (NCBI): domain Eukaryota; kingdom Metazoa; phylum Arthropoda; class Insecta; order Trichoptera; family Stenopsychidae; genus Stenopsyche; species Stenopsyche tienmushanensis. The sequence continues at coordinate 1,402,412 of WACJ01000008.1, read as the reverse complement.
CTTATCATTACATATTAAAAAAAAAACAAGAAAACATGTTTATTACGTCCTTAAAAAAAATCAAACGGTTACATGAACTAATCAATTCAAATGATTAATAACCTCCAATATTTTCACAATCAAATTATATTGATTGCTGTAGTAACAAAAAAAAAAATGAATAAAACAGCTTAATTTTTCGGAGCGTATACCAAGACCTTATGAAAATTCGATACTTCAAATAAACCGTTTGTTGATTTGTCGACAATAAAAATTTTAAGAGTACACAGCTGATATTACAAATATACCATCATTAAAAGACGTTTTCTTACGAGGTAATTTTATATAAAATTACAAAATCTTAAAAAACAGTATGGATGATATTATAAAAATATACCATTATAACAAGTATCTCTTTCTTAAACACACAGCAAAACTACAATTCACTCTTATCGCCGGACTCACCCTTCAAGTTTTCAGTTAAACATGAAGTGTCTCCATTCTTGAGAGCTCGGTCTGCACATAAATATTGCTTCAGTGGCAATTCTTTCTGATGATTCCAATACCAATCTTCAATGACATCTTCGTATTTTTCTACAAGCGATTCGCACTGTGTTTTCATGGCAGTGATTTCAACCGACGGTTTATCCCAAAGTTCATAAGGAATCCCTAGGTTGACATTGACTCCTTTATCTACCAATCCATGCAAGGTCTTGAACGTTTGGCTCATTCCTTTGGCGAACCTCGTACTATCCTGCCGCTCTTTGTGTATATTATATTCTAATATGCGATTACATACGCCGTCCAGAGATTCTATGAGTCGCAATTCGGATTTTTCATATTTGGTCTTCTTTTTTGGCTGTATTTCGTCCAGAGAGTATCCAACTTCTAGTACTTCTCTCGTCCGGCCGGTTTCTTGGAGTCGGTTTTCCAATTCTATCGCTAAAACTTTACATACTTCACAAGAATCGGCATAGCGGACACCGTGTTCTTCTTCCGCTAAATCACATTGTACCGATTTACTTAAAAATAAAATGACAAATGCGTACAAATAACGCATAGCGAACGTCTAACGAGCACCTCTCGCTGCCGCTATATTTTCAATTATTCTCTAAACAACATTTATGTCGAGCATGTCCAACTTGGGACACGTCAGAAAAAAAGAGATTAAATCGAATTTATTTTAAATATCACACATTAAATATATACGCAGAGTTGCACATTTTTCAACATTAAAACGTATACAAATAAAAATACTAATTGAGTAAAATGTTCAATTTGCAATACGATAAAAAATTCTAAAAATAAAATAAAACATTTTGATGCATTTTGTTGAAACATTTATTGATTCAAATATTTATATTTGGATTCTCTGGACCAACATTCATGATCAGTGTTAAATAACGTTTTAGGCACAACATGTTCTGACATCAGCGCAGCTTTTGCCGATTCAAACGCCACTGACATACAAATCGATTCATTTGCCCCTTTCAATTTTGAATAGATAAATCCAGCCGCTAAGCAATCTCCAGCCCCGGAGACGTTTTTAACATTTAATTCACTCTGCGTGTTGTACATCCTCAGTTCGGTATTATTTTTCTGGTTATGTACGCCTCCATCATCGTTGTTGTTGAGCTCGTTTAATTTTTTTCTTGCGTATAATACTCCATTTTTACCCATCGTTATGAGAACAGTGTCGATAAAATTTGAAAGATATTTGGTCATATCTAAAATGGCCGTCGTATTATTATTATTTTCTGCTTTGTATCCGAGCAATGAACAAATTGCATAGAGCTCGTTTAAATTTGGTGTGATGTATTTGATGGATTTCCACGATTTGGTCTTGAACGGCTTAATCGCTTTTCTAGCATCAGTAGGCTCAAAGAAAACTGAAACAATTAAAACATAATTATTAATTTAAGATATAAATTGAGTTTTTTTTAATAATAAGCTAGGATTTAGTATGGATATGTCTGAATCAGAGATGGTCGGATTAATTGGTGTTTAGCTTTGTTTGGGTGTTGTCAAAGTGGTGAGTCGTTAATCATGGGGGCCGGTGGCCGTTCTCGTACTTTAGTTTGGGCTTCCGCCATTCTCGTCGTCGCGTTTGTGTTGGTTTTTATATCTTTTGTCTCACCATGTTGGCTTCTTACAGACGGGAAGCTTGAAGATCCAAAATTCATAAGATTGGGTAAGGGGCGTGGCTTTATTTATAACCTTTATATGGATACAGAATTTATGTTATGGTATATTGTGAAATATTTGTATACCTAGTCATCATTTAAAATATATACGGATTCTTAAATGCCTATAATATTCTACTGGTCACCTTAATTGGCAAACAAAAGTCAGCAATAGTTTAATTTGACATATAAATCCAGTACTATCCAGTATTTCTGGTAAATCTGTTACTGCAAGAATCTGTATTAAATATTTATGCATAATACAGAGTTATAAATGTAATCATATTATCTGTATCAATGTTCTAATAAGATATTTATGAGCATGTATTTAAATACAAACACTATTGATACAATTGTTATTGAAATCTGTAAATATATGATAGCCTTTTATGTCTGGGTTCGCCTGTTGTAGATTATTAAAAAGGTGTAGAACGAAAAACGAACAAAATGTAAAAATATGCATACAATCAAAATAATATTGAATTACTGGACACAAATAATTTTCAAGATATTTACTGCACTACAACTCAACGTAGGCGTAGACCACAAGCACATTCCAGATGACAAATTAATGATCAGACAATAAGACAGTATTTCTAGAGTATTCACTTGATTCTTACATTTAAAAAAATATCAAAATCCTATTTGAAGTTTATAAAAACTGCCCAAGAAAAAAAATGGCCACACGTAGTGGCCATAGATTTTATACATTTGAAACATGATTAGTAAATTGTATTGTTTTTTTTACAGGATTATGGGAAGTATGCTTTAATGGATTCAAGCATCCCCGCCATTGGTACTCCACTGTTTTCAAAGACTGCTGGTGGATTTTCGAAGAAGAATATTATATAATCCACGAGATTTTATTGCCAGAATTCTTTGTTGCGACGCAATTATTCTTTACGATTGCATTTACGCTTTGTTTGATCGCATTCCTCACAATATTTTTGTTCTGGGGAGTCAGAAAAAATAACGACAAATATATCATTTTATTGTTGACACTGGGAACGCTCATCGTGGCTGCCGGTAAATATATATTTTAGCGTTTCTAATTTTCGTTATATCAAAAAATTACATGTGCTAACTCAATACTATTTTGTTTTATAGGTTTCACTGGTTTGATATCTGTAATTATATTCGGTGCTAGAGGTGATGGTCGAGATTGGATGCCCAATTGGGAACATAATGATCTAGGATGGGCATATGCCGTGGGAGTTGTAGGAGTATTATTACTTTTCCCATCGGGTATTCTATTTCTGGTCGAAGCAAGAGTCAATCGATACAAACGATTGAACGAAATCCATAGCCGAGAACAGTCTTCTTATGGGTTAGAAGAACGGAAGGTCGGATATTCCGGTGGTCATACTGATATATAAATTATTTTATTTTTAATATGAAATTTACTCATTTAAGTAATCTCTTTATTTTCAAATCAATATACATTAAAAAAGGCTTAAAACTGAATTTTATATTACCAATATTGATTAAAACTGATCGAGCCTACGTAGATATTGGTTCTTTTTAAGTTCATTTATATCGAAATTTTTATTTATATGTATTTTTTTTAATATGAAGAATGTATGATTACAATTACAAGGAAAATTTGTCAATTTTATACAATTTAATTTTACTCAGATGTGTGCATATTTATTAAAATTGTACATTGTATATTACTTCATCTATGTAAAATATTTACAAATTTCAATGTGTAATGTATCAAATGATTTTTTTAAATCGATACACAACTGAATCAAAGACGTACAATTTTAATATGAAACCACAGAGCTTTGTTATGAGACTGCACGCTCATGAGACAATTTTTCAAACATTTAGCACTTAAAATTGCATTTTGATAACTAACGTTGTAAGAATACGCTGCTTTTATATTATAAAATGTACAAATAATTCTAGTTATAGAATATGCGTACAATTTAGATCTGCATTATCACCCTTATGTATCGATTGTGATGTCTTTTACAATGACGAATGATATTTTTTATCATGTATGTTTTTAGAATTACTCATAAGAATGATCTGTATATCCGTCCGTAGAGTTAAGTTTTTTTCCCAGAAGAATGATTATGTTAATTAGTTTATTAATGCATTTGATATTTTAATAAAAATATATTTCGCATATTATTTTAATGATTTTCATACTGTCCCGGTAAGAATATCATCCTCATCACAGTACAGCCACAAACAGTCCACTGCAGAACTATGAGCCTCTTCAGTATCCATTCACAGGAAGGGGTTACATCCATCTCGTCCATATCATACATTCACCACCTCGTTCGCTCGATATTGAAGGTAGCATTACCATAGAGTTTCATTTTGAACGCTCGCCCAACGGATTTCCTGAATGAACATATTGACGAACGTTTACGTCTCTGGTTGTTAGTGACCATGCTTTTTAAAACATGCTTTAAAACTTATGTTAAAGTGGTTGGCAACGATCCTGTAAACAAAATTACCGAAAAACCAATAAAAAACTATAAATATTTAAATCAAACTGATTAAAAAAAATATGTATTGGAACGACATTAAAACGCTCATTCATATGAATTAATCATAATTACGCAAAGGCATTGCATATTAGCGAAATACTTCTATTTTGGAAGCTTTAAAAATGGATTTAAATGTTATTTGCAATAATTTTTGTTTATTATTTTGACTTGACTTAAATTTTATTCCAAACTAACGATTCTTTCGGGCTATGCAGAGTCTTAGCACTAAAAAATACGGTCAGCTTTATTTCGACCAAACTATTAACGGCGAAATATTTTGGACTTCTCGTGATATATTATACGCAATGGGAATTTATTTATTTTTTAGTATTTCGTAGCTTTTATTACGAATTTCCCGAATTAGATGAATAAAATGTAAAATTTTAATGGTCGCGATTTGTAGCGTTTAGATCTCGAATGATTGTGTTGTGCGTCAAGTCAGGGCGGCGTGCAGTGGTGGGCGTGGTGGCAGCGATTGAATCGCGTTATGTCCTCGGCTGCAGGTCCGGGAGCTACTTACACGTGAGTCCTCGTACGTAAACGTGAGATTACACTTTATTTGATTGTCGTTATTCAATTAAACGGTCGTTGTTGAATATTATGTGGATTGTTTGGTTTTGTTTCTGTTAGAATGCTCAACGGATTTATGACTAAGATAATTCATTAAAGTCGATTGAAAGCCCGCGAAAACTGACTTATTCTTTGTAATATACGTATTGCTTCTTCGCGATATACTTACTGCCCCTTAGGGAAGTCTTATTTGTTTACAATTTATTGTGGGGTGGGAGTTTTGGGAGTGACAGATGACACATAGGGAATTATGAAATGGAAATTTGAATACTGTAAAATATAAATGGATTCCAGATATTTAGGAGATTTCACCATATTCCAGATATCTTAGAGACTATCGATTGATAAAATTTCAATTCAATTATATTTAAATTATTAACGTACTGGAAGCATAGTAATATGTTCTAAATTGGCCGTTGGTTATGTACGGGAAGCATATTTATATGAATATTATGACAACATATTTATATTATGTTGTCTTGCTTTTAAAGTTATAACGCAGTGTTTATTCACGTCTTTTTAAAATTATTTAGCTTTATTAAAACTATTTTTTTTAATTGAGCACATTCCCAATACACAGACTAACCAATAACTATTTTATCCAAAAGCTAAAATAACACGTTTTGGTTGCTTTAAATAGTATCGCATACCGCATATAATTTGCTTATTGTTTGTGTGTATAAAAACATTTTTATAAGAAACATGCATAAAGAAATATATAAAATTTTCAATTAAAAGCTGACTTATATTGCGTTGTGTGTTTGGACTGCAATGGTATCATTTATGATGCAATATAGACAATAGTGCAAAATGTTTATTTTCATAAAGAATACATAGGTGCATCTATATATGTATTTATATTATTTTTAATTTTTTTAAATGCGTTTATGTGAAAAAGTCTACATTTTCTTGACTTTATTATTTCATAGTCGTGCAAAAAAAGCCCATGCAAAAAAGGGGATTGACATACTTGGTTTTCCCTTTTACCATTCATTGCCTGAGAAATAGGCTAATCTACGTCATTTTGATTGTTATGAAAATTTTCACATACATGCCATATATTGATGCAACAGATTATTATCAGCTCGATGCTTTTTATTAAATGATCGCAATCAAAATTGCAGATCGAACGGTCAAATAAATATAGTCTTGTAAATGCCTAGCGGAGCATATGAAATTACTCATGAGAAGTAATTGTATTGTCGTTTGTGTCATGTCAAGTCTCCCAGCTGATTTGTTGTATCCAAGGTCGAGTAATTGTAGGGAAAAGCCACATAATGTGAACTGGCGTTGAGCAATAACAAACATGGTCGTAAATGACAGCCTTTGTGAAGTAAGGCACTTACCGAAGAAAAAAAAACAAGACAATTACGTCTTTGTTTGTTACATGGGACCTTAGTGTTAACTTTTACTTTTGAGAAATCCATAGAGACTATTCAATTTAAATTTTGTTTGACGGTTTCATTTATGATGCAAATTTTAATTGTGTGATTATTTCAGATTTGAAACCAACATGAAGAAGAGGAGCTTAGCCGGAAATTGTGCCATAGGAGTGTTTGTGATCGCTCTTGTTTCTATTGCATTAGCATTTGCCACTCCCAATTGGCTAGTTAGTGATTATCGTATTACCGGGGCTAAGCTTGAGAGGTATTTTAATTATGCGTTTAGATGAAATCATCAATAACTGGTGTCGTTTTGCTCTGGTGCATGACTATTATACATAAACGTTTAATGTAAAAACTTGTTTCAGACTTGGCTTATGGACTCATTGTTTCCGTTCACTACCCGACCCTACAGATGTGAATCAGAAAAGATTTTTTGTAGGATGTCGATGGGTTTATGATCCTTTTACATATGGCTACGATCAGATTAGAGGATTTTTGTTGCCGGGTAAAGAGCTATTTTTTAATAATTGTTTATTGATGCATACCGTTGATATATAATCATTATTTTTCCTTTTTAGGTTTTATGATTGCAACACAATTTTTCTTCACTCTTTGTCTAATCGGCGTAATTATATCAGGTATTCTGGTACTATTATTCTTCTTGTGTTGTGGACCAGAAGATGAAAAATTTTTACTTTTAATTAAAGTGATTGGTTATTTGCTTCTTGGCTCAGGTAATTATAATTATATTGTGTATAAATCCAGTATATTACATCTGATTTATTTGATTAACAGTAATCATTTATTGATCAATAGGTTCGAGTGGTTGTCTAGCTGTTATTATATTTGCATCACTTGGTAATGCAAAGGGTTGGATGCCAGATCACGATAATAATTATTTTGGTAAGCTTGAAAAGATGCTCTGTTAAAATTAGGTAGTTAAATTCAGGGTTTTGAACTAGAACTGAACTGAACTGAAGTTACAAGGACTCCTGAGACCGGGGGAATTTTTTTGTTTCGAAGTTGGTGTGCCTAATGGTCAGTTTATTTGGTCCTGTGTGTTTATCGACTGTTTTGTTTAATCACAGTAAATTCTTCTGATGGAGAGGTTATTGCGCGCTTCCATCACCTCCCGTCTAGTGAGATCCGCGTCGTTATTTGTTTTTTAACTGCAGAATTAGGCCTGATCCACACTATGGTGCCGGTAACGGTTCGATCTCGCTCTCGGTCTCGGTCCGGTCAAATATTCTCATACAAAAAACGGGATTGGAACGATCCGATAGTGTGAATACTCTCTTTGTTTTATTTCTTCTAGTTATCATGATTTCATTCTATTAATTTAAATTTAATTTACAGGTTGGTCATTTGGCCTCGCTGTTGTCGGAGCGAGCACTTGCATTATAGCATCGATTCTTTTCATTACGGAAGCAAATATTCAAAGGAAAAAAAGACAAAGGCTCAAAGAATCTCAGGCCAGATTTGAAATGGAGCAAGAGACGAAAGCATAATTCTCGAAATGATCTGATAACATTTTCTCCAGAAATGAATCTCATTTTTTTTTTTTAATACATTTTTTAAAACAAATGTGTGGTGTGACCGCTTATTCACAACAAGCATTTTTCATAATTACTTCCATTTATAAGACATTCGATATTTTAATAATCTCTTTTTTTATAAGATTTAAGTGAGATATTGAATCAGCACTTTGGTCATTCCGATAAAGAGGGTTTGTTATAGCTTAAAAATATTAGTATTATTAACGTTTGTCTAAAAAGTGCCTATATAACGTTTTTGTCATTTGTGTAATTCTTAAGTGTATGGTGTAAATTATGCTTATGATCAGTACAACTAGGCTATGACTTATAAAGGGTTCTGAATAAAGCGAATATTTCTTTGTATCCTTATATAATATATCATCGAATGCCATTTGCTGTGCCTTTTTTGGGAAGATATTCACATATTTATACAATACATGGTTTTAAAGCAGGTACAGTAGAATTTTTATATAAATTAACGCCTTATTTTATTGATGTCAACTAGATTTAGGTCCTATTCCTTTATTCAGACCCTGATTTATTTGAATGCGTATGAAAAAATGACAATGAGAATATAATTTCATAGCGTACATTCCGACTATAATAAATTTGAAATTTTAAGTACATTTCAATAAAGAATCTTTCTACTTATTTTCTTACCGAAAATCTACGTATCAGTCATAAGTTATTTTGTGAATCGTAAACATTTATTGCTATACATGTAGATTGATTATGAATTTATAATAATAGATATAAGAATAGTGAATAGTTTAATATTTGTAAATTATTGTTATTATCCATTAGAAAAAAAGTAACACATGAACGTACAAAATGAAATGCTTATGTTTATAATTCTTTACGGTTCATCCTCGCTATTTCGCGCGATAGCAGAAATATTTAACGTCATTTTGAATATGCGTAACCTGTTATCGCACAATAACGGGAACACGGACTGTAAAGATTTAATAACGAATTAAAAATACATTTATGAGTAATTCTCGTTTTATGAATTCCTGAGTAAACGAATTTTCGTTTCATAAACGACTGCTGGGAATTGATTATTCACAAAGACAGGAAATGCCTGTACATATATAGATATATTGTTAAGATAAAAGCCAAATATCAAATAGGGATATTAAACTGACCGTTTGAATTAGAAACCGTTGATATTTTAAAAATGACGAGAGTTTTGTGCCTTTATTATTACCATGTAAGAAAATAGTTGACATCATCAGTAGTATTCGAGTATTTTTTATATTTAGAATATTGTCATTGTGTTCATATGTATAATTTACAGAATTTTGTGAATCCTAATTGAATCTCGCACTCAATTTTTTTGAAAGTTCGATTATATATTTTTTATATTGTATAAAATTTCAGGATTTTAAGATTTCTCAAATATTTTATTTTGCTCAAGTAGTTTTTGGAATCATCAATTTGCTTCCGAGTCTTTAAATGTTCTATTATTTCATATTCGACTGAAGTATTTTTTAAAGCATAGCTATTGGTTATTCCAGTAGTTGATTTGTATGCATTCATACTTATTTTTTTATATGAATTGAATTTCCGTCCATTTTTACTATTTTTATTATTAACATACTTATAAACGTACCATATTGAAGACTAATATATTTTTATTCATTGAAACGAATCAAGTATTTTAAAAACTGTCCATTTTATTTTTTTAGGATTAATGTTTTCATATACAACTTTGTTAAAGCTATTAAGTGTTTTATGTTATATATACGTGTATATATTTTGTATGCATATTGATTCATATTGCACAATTTAATTAATAAAAATATAATCATTTTACAACTGTTTTTCAGATATTATTTTCTTATCAGCTTTCTGATCACAAATTTGATGTATATATGATTTATAAATAATTTAAAATTAAATTACAAGAGGAACAATTTGTCTCTCTATAGTGTAACATCAATTGGTGCAATACTGTTATAAAAGGACAATTTATTTATATATCCATACGTTAAGCAGTTTTTAATTTTATGACTGTATATACAAATATATATTTAAATAAAAAATGCAATCAAATGAGAGAAAACTTATCACTGACATGCATTCTGAATGCATTGTGTAATTGAATGCATTGTGCAACGTGCATTTGTACAAATGAATATGCGTTGCATAACAGATAATGCGAATTCTCGCCTTCTTTCTTCAGTGACGTAATCAAGAAGCTTCCTATCTGATGTATTTTTATAAATCACTAATAATAAGCTTATACAGGAAAATTCCAGGATATATTTGAATCCCCAACTGTCATGTCTCTCTGAATTAAAGGAAGAAGCAAAACATTTTGTGAGAGAGAAACTTGGACCTACTAGAACATTTTTTGGATGAGGAATGGATGAATAAACACATATATGACGGACATATTTAGTCTATTTAATGACCTTAATCTTTCTCTCCAAGGCTTTTATACAAATATTTTTAAACTGAGAAATACGGTTGATGCATTTAAAAAGAATCTGGTTCTTTGGGATTGTCATGTAAGAGAGGAAGATTTAGAAATGTTTCCACTTTTGCAAGAATTTTTAATTGCTGCTGACGTTGACCGGAAAGGTTTTTTAAATGTAATAAGTCAACAATTGAAGGCATTGGTGCTAAAATGATTAAATCACTGTTATGCCGAAAATGAGGATCCTCGTAAGGGAAATCTTTGGATTAATAATCCCTTCATGGAGGGCGTCATTTCATGTACTCTTACACGAGTAGAGTAAAATAACAATGAATCTTTCCTTTACCGTAATATGTATTTGGTACATCATATGAAATTCTGAATCTCATATCTATTATATTTCTTATCGATATATCGTCAAGGGAAGGTTAATAAAGTTGTCTTCGGATGCCACTCTGATATTCAAACACATAACATTCACATTGCCTTAGTTTTGGATAACAGTGAAAGATGAATCTGGAGATCATGCGAAAAATATTTTTTGTTTATGTCCTTAATAAAATCGAAATAAAGGAATAGACTGGACGTGAATGCAGCACTTTGTTAGAGACAGCATTGCAGCCAAGAATATTCAATATACGAGGTATATTCAGAAAGTAAGTGTACTAGATTTTTATATTTTTTTAGTATATTTGAAAAATATTACGGGATATTTCCATGTCGTTCAATGCATGTGGTGAATCGTGGTACAAGCTTTTTTATGCTTTCCTCGAAGAAAACTCCGCCAGCTCTTTTCCCCACTTTAGAATCTCTTTCTGCGCTTGCTCGTCAGTTGAAAAACTAATTCCAGGCATGTTTGATTTTAAGAAGGTAAAAAGATGATAATCTGAAGACGCTAAGTCTGGGGAATATGGGAAAGTGATTCAAAACATCCCAACCAAATGAATTCAAGAGCACCTTGGTGGCTGGGCGGAGAATGGGCGTTATCGTGCAACAAGCATACTTTTCTCGTCAGCATTCTCCTCTTTTTATTTTTAATTCGCCTTTTGAATTTTTAGGCCGTGATTATCCGGCATGCGTTGCAATGTTACGTCTCGCATAACAAATGGCGTACACAAACAATATTTTTACTATGCCTATATTATTCCAGCAAGTGTAAACAATAAGTTGACAAAGTTTTATCGCAATCGAATGAACGGTATGGCAGCGCATTAAATACGGACAAACAAACATTGATTTTTATATATAAGGCTATGCCTGTTACTCGCGCAATTCTTAGAAATAAATGGACAGATATCACTGAAAGTGTAAATGTTAGAAATTCATTTAAATAACATCCATTGTAAGAAAATTTTATCTTATTTTACAAAAGATCTTTGTTTAATAATCTAAAATATAGTAAAAAACATTCCTAAATGGAGACACTTAAAAAAATAATGTTAAATTTTATGAAAATTATGTGAATTGTGTTGATAAAATTGATCAAATTATGTCAATTATTACATTTTTTTCAAATGTTAGTTACATATTGAGAATTGCTTAGAGAAGGTTTAATATATTTTTAAATGCATATTTTTTTATAAAACTTATTTTTAGACACGGGAAAATTTTTAGAATAAAAAAAATCAAATGTTATCGTTAAAATCGTGTCTATTATTTGACAATGGCAACACTGCAGAGGTGTGTCTGGTAGGGCGGCAGCTTGTTCCTCAACTGTCATCCAGTGGGCGGACCTCGCATTGTTGGCCCATTTCGAACGACGATCGATTTTATTTATTTAAAATTATCTAACGAGAAAACACAACATGTCTACGGACAACGAATACCCCAAAGCGACTAGTAAGTTCCCTTAGCAATTTTTCCATAAACTTAAATTACATTGTTTTGATGCTTCAAATACTTAATTTCCTGCGTAATGTTAATGAAATGCGATTCAGGCTATTTGTAAAATCAACACAAATGTTTTTATATTCATAATGAAAGAAAAAAAACCATCCAAATGATAACATAACAATGCTATGAATCATACACGGTACTCATGCTAATTTATTTGGTAGCATGGTTGGTATAAGATTTACACTGTTTTCTTTACAGACGCAGCTATAATAGGTGCTATTTTGGCATACATAGCAGGACTTTTCCTGTTAATGTCATTTTCCAGCCCTTATTGGATTGAATCATACCCTGAGATGTCGGTTACGTCTTTTAAAAACATGGGTCTTTGGGAATACTGTTTTGATCGATTCAGATATCCATATTACCAATTTCCCAAACTGTTCACAGGATGTCATTACATATTTAGTCAGGTATGGACAGTTTTAATTTATGGATGTTTTAATTCTAATTTCCTCGTATTTAAACCATGTACATTTTTAGGAGTACTATGTCATACGCGAATGGTTGTTGCCGGGCTGGTTAATGGCTGTGCAAGCATTTGTAACGTTAGCATTTATGGGATCGATGATTTCTCAAACTTTAATGGCATTGGTGATAATTCGTTGGCCCCTTCAGTCAGTGCTTCGTTATGAATGGATTTATACTGGAGTTAGCTTTGTGTGTGTAGCGTCTGCAAGTAAGTATTGATCTGCACATACATGATAAGTTATATTTCATGTGAATGCAATAAGTTTATATATATATAAATTTGTTTTCAAGGTTTCTTTTTATTCTTGGCTGTTGCAATATTTGGTGGTAATTGTTATCGCCAGGATTGGCTCAGATATCCATCATTTAATGTACTTTCATGGTCCTATGCGTTTGCAGTTGTGGCATTTATGATATTTGGTAAGTCTAAATTATGATTTTTTCAAATAAAAATACTCCAAATCTAATTAGGCGTTAATAAAACACAAGTCAATTAAACCTTTCAAACCAGAGAAAATACACACTACGCTCTAATGTAAATCCACTTTTCTGTCAGCTCTGCCGCAGCATGTAACAAGCTTGATAATGAATCGGGCTCAATAAATGAACCTGCTGATAGCAATCAATATTCATTCATTTCTTCGGAATATTTCTTAATGTTCAACTTGCATGGCATCTGCTTTCTGTTCTTCAGCTATTTGTGCCTATTAATGTGTTGCGAAAATAAAAGGACAACACGAACATTCCGAAGAAATGCTGATTTTGTCCATCTTTCATTGTTTCCGGGTAGATTTTGATTGCTGATGTGACATGCGAATTAGCGTTGTCATGCTGCAAAATCATATTGTCAAGTCTTTGAGCATATTGTGGCCGCTTTTCCTTCAATGCTCGGATCAAATGCATCAATTGCTTTCGGTAGAGATCTCCTGTGATGGTTTGATTGGGTTAGAGCAGCTCATAATACACTACACAGCTTATCCTATCAAATACAGAGCATGAGCTTGGAACCATTTATATTCCGCTTTGGCGTTAATGCTATTGTTTGGTTGGGTTTAATTCATAACGCTAGATGATGATTTTCATCAAGCAAGAAGCAATTAAATCAATCTGAAAGATTTTTCCGGTAGAGCATGATCAACATAGGTCTCCACGAGGATTCTGAAGATGCGAATGACGCATACTGATTTTGAAGCTCAAAATAGATGCGTTAACATTAAGGCTATGCGCACACAATTGTTATACTGCCATCTAATGGTGAAACGGCAGGAATTTATTCACACACCCAATATTTTCAAATATCGAATAGATTTTATAAAATCATACACTTTGAAAAGAATAAAAGTAATTAAATAAAATCACATATTCTGCGTATTATGCATTGATTTAATATATCTGTTTATAATAGCTCTCTCTGCATTATTCCTGTATTTCGAGACGAGAAGATCATATGAAAGTCGACGAGAGGCGAAGAATCTCGTGATGCAAATGCAAGAGCCACAACCAGCACCGTTGGGGTATCATCCACATCTTTCGCACCAACGTTCTGGTTATATATAAAGTATTCGTAATGCCATTGAATTGTTTTGTGGATAAGCATCTTATTTGTATGTCTTGAATCATCACATATAGTTTTAATAATATGATTATTGTTTATGACGTGAAATACTGCTAAGGGACCATGTACAAGATATTATTAGTATTTTTCTAATTATTTTGTTGTGAATTACATTAGCAGATCAGTTGACGTACACATTTTATTGAGCTGCGCATCAATTGAACTTTTAAATGATATTTTCTTAACATTTCGATTCAGTATGTTAAAAAATCTCAATTTTATGTTGATTAAATATCAATGTCGACTGTTAGGTATTATTGTGTGGTTTGACACTAAATGAAGTTCTGTTTAGGTTTTAATTTAATTTTCCAAATAACTCGTTAATTTGTTATGAATTTTATTCTTTGACACTGAATCTCAAATTAGTTATTCTTTCACTCGGTAATGGATTTTATTGTAGATTATGAATGAGTGTATCAAGTACAATTCTATCACTTTTCTGTCGTGCCTTAAATTGTCTTATACTTCTATTGTAAGGTAAAAACCATACCTTGATATTATTTTGACCTATGTGGTCATTTTTTATGGTCCATTTTTACAAAAATTATTGAATATCTATAATGATATTTTTTATGCATAACATGAGCTTATAAAAAATCTGATATTTTATCAATTTACTTGTACAAATTTATTATAGTTAAGATCGTTTAGTTACTTATTTAAACCAATACATTTAGCACACGTGAGCCTTTGTGCCTTTTATGCAATCTCATTATATTACGTCCATTTATTTTAATGATTTTCCGTCCATTGTGAATCTTTTTGTTTCAATTATTATAATTTTAAGTTTTATAATTAACATTTTATTATTAATTTGAATATTTTTTATACTTTGTATATGTAAAATGCATTTCCGCTGCAAGATCTGATTTATGCTACTTTATTTCTGCATTTTTTTGTTGTAAATATACGCAATTGTTTAATTGTAAATATTGCCTTATTATATTTACCATTAATCATTTTTTCTGATTTCTGATAATATTGGTTTGTTTATTTCCAATATCAAATGGTTTAAATGTTATTGCCTCATTACGATCCATATATTATTGAAACACATGATGAAAGTTTAGATATTTGTCATTTTTTGCATATTCATATTTAATGATCATTTCTATATTAGAATTAGTGACAAAGTTGTTTGTTAGAAGCAATTTTTTGCTTATGTTTTCAATCGTTGTTTAGAGCATATCTTAACATTTTAGACATCTTTAACACACTACAAAATGTAGATTTGTTTCTATATTTGAATTTATTGTGAAGCTTCATTGAATGTACATTTTATAGATACATTTTTATTAGTAGTGGGTGTTGAAGCTGTAATGTAAAATTTTTATGTTTGGCAATTGTGTTTGTTAAATATGTTAAAATAATACAGCTATATAATTTCGAGCTGATTAAAATGTCTATTGCCATTTCAGTTCAGTATTGATTTTTTCTTTAAATTTATTAAAAACTAACTATTAAAATAACTGTTCATTAAATGTAATATCGCAAACTAGTCTTTCACAATGAGTCCGTATTATGGATGATAAAACTACTGACTGTCCATATGGACCAATGAAATGCATTATAATATATTATATATATAAAAGAAAACATTATTCGCATACAAAAGCATTGAACCACATTTAAGATATGAAATATTTATGAAAATAAATAGCATTGTTTAATTATAATTTTCATTTCATTCTATATTGATATCATTCTAAAGTGCCTCAAAAATGTATTTAAATACGATATTTTATTGTTGACATATTGTAATAGAAATAGCACAAATTTAGTTGATATTTACATATTTTATATACATTTTTTCATTGCAAGAATATGCTTGTAAATGTAAGAGAATTTAATAAAGATTGTGTGTTTGAATTTTAATATTTAATTTATTCGATTAAAAACACCCTTCTATTAGTCAATAAAAGCGTCCCATTTCATAAAGACAACAGGATCATAATGATTTTGATTCTGGATAAAACTAAATTCCATCATACGCTCGTGGGTTAAATCTGGCCCATCTTTGAACCTATTTTTTGTCGCTCTTGAATGGAAATATCCAGGGTCGTAACAAGGGGGTGGCAAAGCAGGCGCCCGCCACGGGCGCAATTGGGTTTGGGACGCAAAACACAGAATACCAATCGAGCCGGCATAAGCCCGTAATAAAATAAAGGCAACAATATTTTCGACCGATTGTAAAATTTAAACAACCCACCAGATTTCTTCGAATAACTTCGTTTTGTAATGAGAGTTCGTAATCGTTCTGTAGACATGTTCGGTTATGGCGTCCGATCGCGAGGCGTTCATTCGTCATATCAGCGGTTCGATAAGCAGACCGGTTGGACACGCAGAACTTGTGGCCACTCTGTTCTTTTTTTTGCAGAGTTGTGTTTTGTTTCGTTTTCGCATTTTCTATGGTCTGTATGATCACTAGGGAATCCAATCCCGGGATCCCGGACAGTTTTAGGTGCTCATGAATCCCGGGATTAGTAAACGTAATCCCGAAACGTCGCCTAAGTTTGCCAATTATTAGTTTCGCCACTGTTTATATATATATATATATAGAGAGAGAGAGTACTTATATGTTTCTCAAATTGTTATATTAAACATTCCCTATCGGTGATGTATTTACTAAACCTCGACTCTAACAATGGGAATATCGATATGAAATATAATAGATACGGGGTTCAGATTTTTTGTATCATTAATATTTGAATATTTTGATTGTTTTATTTATCTATTTTTAGATTGTATTTTTATCTTTTCTTAGATACATAAAATTCTTTCACCTTTAAGTTATTTTTTATCTTAAACAAATAGACTTATTAGTAATTTTTGATCAAATTTATCAATGTAATTTCTTAAACTATTGAAAATCCCGATCTCGGGATCCCGGGATGGTCTAATGCAATCCCGAAATCTTGGGATTGAAATTTTGGTTCGGGATTGGATTCCCTAGTCCCCATGTTCCTTTGTTTCAAATGTGAAATGATGGATCCATGTTTAATCCTGAATTGATGTAAAAATTCGACTTTATTGTTATGAACCAGAACCAAACACTCGATTGAAACTTCAACACGACGCTGTTTTTGTTCCACTGTGAGCAAACGCGGCACCCATCTTGCGCACAGCTTTCTCATGTCCAAATTTTCAGTCAATATGCGATGTACAGCAATTTTTTTTACGATTTGGTCAATTTTTAAAGAGATCAATAATAATGTTATTTTTATAAACATGAAATATATCTTTTCGTATGGGAGAAGTACGAATTGAAAGAATTAATAGCAATTATTTATGAAATTTTAAGCGTCTGTTCATAAATGCGTTATAAATCAATACAAGAATTTATATTTTGAATGTGTTCAAATTTGCTTAGAAGAAAATACCATTTCTATGTAGAATTGATATAAGATAAATTTGCATTCAAAATGTTTGACAAATATTTCATTTTATCGAACTATGTAAACAGTGCAAATTATATTAGTTTATAATTTTAAATGAATATAATCAACTCTCAACCGCTGTAGAGAGTTGATTGAACTTTCAGAAAAATTAAATGTAATACTGATTCTATCAGTGCATAGATAAATTGTTCTTGATAAAATGTACGATGAATGCTCGGTTGAGCAAGTATTTAATTTAAAAATAGTCTCTTATTAAAATAGAATAGTACCTGAACGAAAAAGTTGTGTTTTGCTCAAATTTATGTCCAGTTGTAGTAATGTCTAAGAAACGTTTATCTAGAGATTTTTTTAATTGTGGAGCAATGAAAATTTTATGGACATTAATCGCAACGACTTTTCGCTAGTCTGACAGCTTGATTGCGATTAATTTAGAGTCACAGAGTCTGGTCGCGTGACTTTTTAGCATAATAAGAGTATAATTTGCAAGTTGCATGCAGCGAATGGTTCAAAAATCGCATTTATCGCAAAAATGTATTTTAAGCGGCGTGAAAATGGCTCCACATAGACGAGACACTATACGAGGCAAGACTTTTCAACGTAAATGTTATAAAAAATAAATTTATATTCTCAATTATACCACCGAAATATGATTTACGACCGGGCGCCGTTCATTTTCACGCATTGATCCAACCATGCGATCATAAATTAATTTTAATAACTGTATGTACTCACCGGGTTTGTTCAATTCTTCAGCAAGATCTAGGATGCATTCCATTGTTGGTATGGAAATGTTGCCATCCATTACAATTAAGGGAGTGTCTTTAAAGACGTTGCGGTTTTCCAAAATCTGCAATGAGATTAAAATATCAAGTTGTGCAACGCAAAAGGCAACAATGGTGGCAAATTATTTGGCTCGATTAATGACAAACATTGGTGGACCGACATCGAGCTGAAGAAAGTTACTTAGCGAGGTGACCAACTCCATCTTGCTCCACGGTGCACCAGTCTGGGCAGAAATGACACAGAAAGGCGGAAACATAAACTGCTAAGAACGCAAAAAATAAGCGCCATTCGAATAATATCACCCTATAGAAAGATCTCACTGGACGCAAAACAAATTCTAGCAGGCACACTTCCCATGGGCATCCTTGCTATGGAAAGGAAGCGCCAATATAAGAAAAATACAGGAAAAGAAGAAGCCCGGGAAGAGTCAATCAATCAATAGCAAAAATGCTGGGACACAGGAACCAAGGGAAGGTAAACATATCAATTGATCCCAGCGATACAAAAATGGACTTTGCGTAAACACGGAGAGCTCACCTATCACCTGACTGGGTGCTTCGGTGTTTACCTATTTAAAACTGGCAAGGAGGACTCGACAAAGTGTCACCACTGCGGCGAGGATCGCGATGACCCGTCTTCAAATGTGAGGTGTGGGCAGATGATAGGCGAGAATTAGCGAAAAAAATTGAAGAAACCTCAACTATATCCAACATGGTCACCACAATGACCAAAACAAAAGAAAAGTGGGAAGCGTGGACAAATTTCGCCAATGAGGTCATGCGGAAGAAAGAAAACGGAGAAAGAACTAAAAGAGTGAACACCGGTTCTATTTTTATGCACAAATTTGAATATTACCCATTGTGGAGTGATAGAATCGTGAATCGCCATGTCGCCCAATCCAATTCGACATTCTCCTTTATGATCCAAAACAGCACTATAACTTGCATTGCTATGGCCATTTGACGGAGGACTTCTACACTCAAAGAGTGAAAATGGCTCCACAGATCTGTTAGTGGTTTCGTCTAACGCCGTCAGAAGAATTGGATCTGCTCCGAGTCTGTAGAGACACTCGGCGATGTTCCTCCCGACACCTCCCCACGATCTGGTCACCTTCGCCAGATGTGTTGTTCCATTCATCTGTAAAAATAATATAGTTATGAATGTTTGGCTACTGCTGGACTTCCGTTCTAGCTGACATTTTTCATTGCAAGCGAAATGCACTGTCTGCCATAAAAGAGGCCGACATTAATTTAGCAAGCCGGCGCAGACGATGGCGTGCAACCAACGACACGCAAACACATGAAAACTATTCGAAAACTATACTAGTTTTGTGTTCAAAGTTGCTGCGGTGCGATTTGTCTGATAGTCGCTATCAATGACTAGCTACAAATAGTAGCTGCTAGATATTTGTTTTTACACAAAAAATACATAAATTCAAAATATACTAATAATATAATACTTAAATGGCTCTATCTGGGGATCTAATGTGTGATTGTATTGACGCAACCTTTTTCCATTCATATTAATCTACTGCCGTTGAATTTTACACAAACTTTTGATATAAATGAACCGCAAGTTTATCTAGAGCAGAGGTTATCATATTTTTTGAGTTTGATTTTTTTAAAAACATGGGGGCCGGACAAAAAACATTCTCATTGAAACCATATTCGATTTTATACATAGTCACGCGGTTGGACTTGTAACTCAATCATCTTGGAGTCCCATAAAAGTCAACTCAAAAGAGAAAGAAAAAAAATACATTATACTCCAGAAAAGGTTTATTCACATGCATAAATATGTGTTACCAAAGTTCGATATTTTTGATAGCGCATATTTATTTAGAGCCAACATATAGGCCGTAAGCGCGGGAAGGTATATACTTTCCGCGGTTTGCATATCCCCCATATTACACTGGTGTCAGATACGGCTGGTCATTAAGATGCTGATCCGTTCTGGATGAGAGGTAGAAAATAATATGAAGCGTGGGGGAAAATCTTGCTGATATATATTAGTAATTGAGTTTTGTGGTTTGCATCTTCGCTTTTATCGAATACAAATGAAAAAGTTGTAAAATCGAGAATATTTTTTTGAATTGCTTCTTTACAGATTCAACTACTGTCAATACACATAAATTTACAACCATGAAATTTTTCACTTTTCAGGACATATTTATTCAGCAAGGACCAAACAAATTTGTTTTGCAAAATCATGAGTATTCCTTCTTTCCTCCTCATCCGTAGTGGATTTTGGGTCCGGTCTTTTTCTGTCCTATAAAGCAGTGCTCCGCAACCAGTGTACCATGTATTTTCTGGATTTCCGTTAAGAAAGAATATCCTCGCATTTCCGACAAAGCCACCCTAACATTACTTCCATATACGACTACATATTCATGTGAGCAAAGTTTTTCAACTCTTGTATACATTAAAAATGAAAAACGGTCATGTTTGAAAGGTTTTGATCAAGAACTTCAGGTTGCGCTATTAAATATCGAGCCAAATATAAAACTTATCACATTAATCAGTTCTTATTTTATAATATTGATTAAGATTGCATAAAAGTAAATATAGTATAGTTTTTATGTACGAGGCAAGTTCATAAAGTAAGTGTACTGTGACGATAACGCGCTGTGGTTTTGTGTTTTTTAAGGATTGGCAATACTGAGTGGTAGAGGAACTCCTGACAAAGCGAACATAGGAGGAACACGATAGTACGTAAACTCGCGTTGTAGTGTTCAGGTGCGTGAAAGATGTCGGTAAGAAATTCCGCCTGGTGCAAGTGGGTCAATATCGCCTACAAGTTTCTTAAGTGACTTGAATTGGAAGGTGAGAATTTTCTGATTGACTAGGGATAAAAAGTGGGTGGCTTATTATACGTCGGAGTCAAAAAAAATCATTACATCAATTCTCCATCTGCCAAAAAGTTTAAAAACCACAATTTCAGGCAAAAAAAACATGGTCTCAATGTTTTGGAACCGAAAATGTATTATTTTGGTCGAATTTCTGCCCCAGGGGGAGATCATCAATACACAACAATATTTTGAAACCATAAAAAACTCAAAAGCAGCATTCAAAACAAAAGGAAGGGAACGCTGACAAGAGGAGTGGGCTTGTTGCATTCCACCATGGCGCTCTTGGACTCATTTGGTTGGGATGTCTTCAATCATATTCCCTATTCCTTTGACTTAGCGCCTTCAGATTGTCATCTTTTCACATCCTTGAAGGCATACATAGGCGGAATTAAGTTTTCAATCAACGAGGAAATGTAGACAGAGGTTCTGAAGTGGGGGAAAGAACTGGCAGGAGAGTTCTTCGAGAAGGGCGTAAAGAAGATCGTACCAAGGCTCACCATGTGCATTGAACGGGATGGCGACTATGTGGAAAAATAGTCAACAAGTGTATCAATAAAAAATCTAGTACACTTATTTTCTAAACATCCCTCGTATTGTAAAATTGGTATATCAAATCAAAATTTTCAAGTCGTAATTGCCACGTTGAATACAAATAAGAATACGTTTTATGCAATTTTGTATAGCAAGTATTATAATGACTCTTTGATTTTTTTTAAATTTTTGTATTAATATTCGAGTGCATTTTATAAAAAAACGAAATTATTTGTTATTTTTTTAAACATTAACCTGTATGGTAGGATGATCGCCTATTTGCGAGTGAATTCCAGTGATCCAGAAAGAGCACTCTTGTACATTGAGCTTGGAGGGACAGAGACGGATAAAACGTCTTGCAGTTTTTGATAACTGTGCATGAGAGACAGAGACGGAGAGCTTCCTGCGTCCATCATACGATTGTATAGATCGTTAATCCAAATGTGTCGACTAATAATGATATATGAATGATATAATGATACGATTTTAAGTGTATTGTTTATGTTTACTTGAAGAAATTACCAAATATTGTGTGCTATTGGGTCCTCCAGATAAATGGATTTGTAGGGATGATAAGTGACGGACAAGCAAATATAGCATCTAAGCATATGAAGATTTTAAATTACCTCACTACTCAAAGGGTTAAACTCAATAATAATCTCGATAATATAGGCGTTTTCATATTTATTGTCGATGCTGGACATAACAATGAAGTATTTCATGTATGAACATTGCTGCTGGATGAATCAAATAAATTGTGATTATTCTGTATTTGAAAGGATGAGAATATTACTTTTTGAGCGATTGCTTCGCTGTGCTTGGAATTTTTGATTTCGAATTTGTGTCTGTGTACACATAGTAATTACGGGTAATTGGCTATCGATTTCAAAAGTGACGATTTTGAAAGTCAACCGGGGGTAACCGGTATTGAAGATGGAGTGAGATGACAATGAAATAGTTTGTAAGGTAAACATGAATCTGTGTAGGAGAGGGGTCCGTGTTAAAGCCGTAGCCTCAATGGCGCCCTCAATAGGTCCGGACTCGATACGATTTTATATTTTATATAAAAGCTTCAAAACTATTAAGAGTTGTGGAAAAAGCTCGAAGAACACTTAGGTAATATTTTGTTATGTCTTGCAGTCAATGGTATGTGCAGCATGCGTCACTAGCGCCACGTCTCGAATACATCGAATGCAATGGTCTTAAATGCTTCCAGGGCATCTATTTATTCGATGCACAATTCTATGAAAAGACGACAGGATGCCTTCAAACTATCAGTTTATTGATATAAATTCTGAATTGAATTATATTAATAATCCGGATCCAAGAATTCGAATTGAATTTGCGTACGAATTCATCCCCAAAAGGTCTAAGTTCAGCCGAAGTTGACCTCAAACAAAAAAAGGTGAAAGCGTACTCATATGTTATCATGGCCATTGCTAATTGACAAAAGAGCGTTTTTCCATTATGTGAATTTCCATCGGAAAAAACATTTTTTAGGTGAAAACAACACCGATCTGCACCTGAAAATCGTGAGCTCCGTCCAAGGGGATGGGGGTCTATTTTTAGCACCCAATGTATTTTTCCTCCACATTAGTATCATTTGGATTGTGGGTCGATGGTTTGTACAAACTCGAACTGTCGATACCGAGTTTCGCCAACGCTTCAAACTATTTATATTGCACGCCATTTTAACGAAACAAACACACAAACCGAAAGAAGTGTAATAAATTATTCATTTGTATTCATTTTACCACATTCATGCAAATATCACTATTGCCGGCATACGAATATGCTTGCTGAATTAATCAAATGAAACTGTTTTAAGTCCACGACGTAGAAAATCATAATGAAATGTCACTGTGGAAAAGAGATGGTACACAACAGTATAAAAGATATAAGCTTAATGATTTTTTACATATTGCAGAGAGACATTTAAAGCTTTTATTTATTGCGTTTAAAAAATATATCATTAACATAGCCTCTGTTCTGATCAATTGAACAATTTCAAATGTAGTCCATCAAAACATCAAATAATCTTACTTTTTGTTCTCAGTCTGATGCAAAATCATCATCTAAATACACATACGTTAATGTGATTAAAATATAATCATGATGATGCGAATTTCTGTAATTAATACTAAAATGGTTTGTCGAGGATCTGTTTCGAAAGATTTCAGCAAGTCATTGTCGAATTTCAAGGATCATTCTGACTTGTGTTTATTTTTTGAACTTCCATTGTCCATTTTGAATCCTCAAAACTAAGATTGACATCTGTTCATCGTAGAATCCAATTTCAATGCTCTGTTAATGAATTTATCCACCTTATTCAAATTCAAATAATGCTGTATACAATATTGTGTTAGCATAAAAATCAATTTAAGCAATGACTATAATATAAAAAAAAGCCTTTTTGAAAATATCCACGTAGGAGAAAACTGATACACGCTACATTTAAACAATACCATGTAGAAATAATGGTTTTATTTTCGCCGAAATCTGGACGCTATGTTTTTTAAATTGTTATATTAACCTTTCCCTACCGGTGATGTATTTACTACACCTCGACTCTATGAATGGGAATTTCGATATGAAATATAATAGATATGGTGTTTAGAATTTTTGTATTCCTCCGTAATATAATTACGAATCACATCAAAGTATTATAGCATATAAGTATACATGTGCAGCGACGGAAATAAATAATTTGTCGGGAAATCGGGAATTTTGCGAGTTTTATTCCGTGTCTCAGTAGAAAGGAATTTTATCAGTCAAATCGATGGTGTTATACGAAAATGCATAACATAATCGATCTAAATAATGTTGCATAGATCCAAAAAGATAGATATCCGATGGAGAAATATCTGGAGAATAAGAATGTTGTCGAATTGTCTTCCATCCAAGGCTGTTTATTTTTTCCTGTTTTAATTAACGATTTAATCATTCACAATAAAGTATTGTATTTATTGTTTGTCCAGGTTTAAGTGTTTCAAAACGAATGATACCCTTGCAGTCCCACCAAAAAGACAAAATATTTTTGTTGATGTCAGGCTGGGCTTAGGATATGAAAAACCTAAATACGATTAATAAATTAATATCACTTTTCCTATAATGTTTCCTATGGAAATAGCCTACATCCTATAACGGGATTTTACTTTAATTGGAGCTTGAAAAATAACGACAATAGATTTATAATATTAATAAATACAAATGGTCTGAATAGTTTGAGATCTTTGGAACGATTCGCATAATTTATTTCTAATCAATGTGCGACAATGTCCGGGTTCAAATAATAATTGAACTGCTAACGTCGAAACGACACAAATAGACATTCTTGGCAGCTATCTCCATCCAAATCGGTTGCAAGATGTCTGCTTTCAGTTTTAGCAGTCCTTTTACTTTGAGAAAGTTTGCACGCCCATATTTCTACCTCGAGTTCTTCAGCGCTGAAACTGGTATGCTTGATAAGGAAAATCAACACTCGTCACATTGCATTGTATAATTATTGCAAAATAATCAATAAGATCAACAAACAAACATAAACAAGAGGAGGGTGATATGTGCTTTATTTACTTTTTTTTTTTTTGGGGGATGTTTTTATAGTGCTGGATAGACCTTGATCTACAAATTCTTATTAAGCTCCGGCAATAGCCGATATATGCCAGTGGTGCAACTATAAATTATTGTTGAGTGAGGACAGACAGCCAGACACTTGCGGTGGTCGGAAGACAAATTGCGTTGTTGTTAATTTGGCCGATGTCAAACGCCAACACATTTTGGTCTTCAAGATCGCCCCAAGAACGAACCGTCCATATGCTTAAAATAAGTTTTAGGGACTAACGCACGCAACGTCCTTAACGATTTGCTATTAAAGCCGAATCGTAAAACACAAATAGACCATCATTCGGTTCATAGTATTTCTGTCAATAGGCAGACGCTGAAATTTGTTATGGAAATCAGGTGAAATGGCGCAGTCGAAGAAGCCACCGTATGTGTGTGTGTACCATAAAGCAACCTACACCAGTAGCCAACCTATTTTATTTGATATTACACAAACATAACTCGATCTTTTAGAAAACAATTTTCGTTGACAAATCATATGACAAAATTAATACAGGGTGCTTTGCACATGGATCGACAATTTTTTTTTGGGGGTTAGGGGGATCTTTTGCTACGTTTCACACATAAGGTCTCTGTCCTAAGTGTCAGGGCTGTCAATATATATATATATACATATATATATATATATATACATATTAATATATTAAAATTTTGAATAAATTCCGTGGCTCGCACGATCTTCAGATCTGACACCACTGGATTTCTTTGTCAATAGACGTGTCCCATTCCATGACTCGCACGGTTCCAAAACCCGACATCACTGGATTTCTTTATCAGGGGGTGTGCCCTATTCCGTGGCTCACACGGTTTTTATATCTGACACCAATGGATTTCTTTGTCAGAGGACGTGGCCTATTCCGTAGCTCGCACGGTTTCCAGACCCGATATCACTGGATTTCTTTGTCTAGGGACGCGTAAATCAAAAATACGTTGCAAAATATAAAAACAGTTATTTCTTGCTATAACGATCACAGATTAAAAAGTAAAATTTTGGATATTTTTCGAAATGTTGAACAAAAAATCTATTTTAACAACACTGATGCTTAGGACATAGAGCCTATGTGTGAAACGTAGAAAAAAATCCCCTTAACTCAAAAAAAAAAAAAATGTCGGTCAATGTGCAAAACACCCTTTATAACTCCCCTTGTTCTCATTTTAAAATTTGAAATTTCTGTAGCTTTAGTTTGAATTAAAATTTGTAGATTGTGTTTAATTTTATGTATGTCAAAATGTAGTCCTTGCTAATTTATTCATAATTTATATCAGAAAGGAAGTTTAAACACTTTGATTGAAAAATAATACAAGTAGTTTTAATCCAATTTTAATAACATTGTTAAAGGAGTCACACATAAGGATAAAATATTTTTTAAATTATTAAAATGAGATATTTTGCTCCTAAAATTGCCGTATTTATTCTAATATTTTCGCGTGCTATTTAAAATTATGCTACGAACGACCATAGCTTTCAAACGATGGTTTTGGAACCACTGAGCTATATTAGTCCATCGTTCACAATGGATGAGTATATTTCATTGATTTGAGACCGACAAGGGCATATAATAGGTCAAAGTTACAACCATTTATCAAAAAAATTCAATCTGGAAATAAAGGTAAACTTGGATTATTATACCACATACGTTTCAAAATCATAATATTTAAATTATTTAGCACGTTTGTATTTTTATTTTTTACACATGTCTTATTATCATTCCAAAACATAGCTCAAGTTGGATCAAAGATCAATCAAATGAGAAAGTTGAACTCATCAACGCATTTAATTAGTGAACTTAAATTGAGAATAAATGAAGAAAAGACACAATTGAAGATGATTCTCCTCTTGAGCATTTTGTGGAAGCGCAGAGAATACTGACTTATAGAATCCGCAACAATTCTTCTAATTGCTAGAATTAATTGCGCAGAAGATTATTGAAACACAAGAGACTTCCGCTGTCTACTAATTTATATTTTAGTGAAATGGCGTCAAAGAGAAAAGGCGATGAATGCTTTCAAAAAGCGTGTTAATCTTATATGATGCCTTAGGTTAGTGGCTAAATCATATATCCATATTTGGACATCCAGAATATAATATTAGGAGGGAGGTGCTTTCTGAACGATGAAGTCATGAAGAAAGTTGACCCACAGTGACGACCTAGTTTGTCTTACAATTGGAAGATTTTTTATCCCCAAGAGGATCAAATCGATAAAAGAAAAACGGGAGAAGTGTAATAGGTTATTGGGAGATATTGTCGAAAAATATTTATTTTGATAATTTGTTTCTTTCCTACACAGAGATACAAATCATTAAGCGCTTTATGTTATTAAATAGATATTAAAGAGGTGCAAAATTAAATAACATACTAGCATACATTCAAACCTCTTTTTGTGCGAGTTCGAAGTTATGCGGATTTTTAAAGCATTTTATTTTATTTCATAAAGAGTACGTATCGAGATATTTTGGATAAAATAGGAAATAAATCAACAATACTAGCCGAAATTTAGAAAAAAAAAAATAATATAATTTGGGACTGTGAAAATCATATTGCATCTGCCATCGCTGAATTACGACCACGCCCTTTATTCTGGTTTAGATTGTATATCTTAAACTGGGTACGAATCTTTTCTATAAAACCCTCTATTATTACAACCAGATTTATGTCAAAATTTAATTTTTAACTATTAAACTGTGACAAAATAAGGCCAAAAAATGACTTGACTGAATTTTTTTAATAGTCGCCATTTGTGATTTATTTTTATGCGAGTTAAGAACTATAGTGATATCTTTACTAATTATTAATTATATTATAGGAAAGAGAAAATCCACACAGAAAAATTATTACATTAACACTGGATATACAATTTCTTCCGAAGAAGAGAGAATGTCAGGGATTTAAAATGCCTGATATCAGACATCCTTAAAATTTTACCAATGATGTAAGACGTCCTTTATATGTTACTAAAAATGTTATTTTTTATTGTCTTATTGTTTTCCCGTTTTTTTTATTAACTTTTTTTATGCGATAGCTGTTTCAAAGTTATGCGGTTTTTAAAATCCATGGAACGCATCTTCACTTTTTCTATGTAACTCATAGCTGTTTTTGTGCGATTTTCCGCGGAACGCATCTACCGCACAAAAAAGATTAAAGTGTACATTTAAACCTTCTATTTATTGAAGAAAACTATTAGGACAATCCACAATAATTTATAAATTCGACTTATACATTAGAGCTTGCGTGAAAACTGCGAGTATGGGATCTACTTTTATGCTACCAACATTAAAATTATCTTATTCATATACTTTTTAAATTGATAATTATATGTATTTGAGCTTTTCAGGAATAATTTTATTAAACGGCAGTAGTCTCACTTTGTAGAATTAACCTCATTAATTGTTGGCCTGGAAATAAAATGATTTGTTAACATAAACGAAGAAGTATAAAATAGCGGATTTCTTAGGCGAGTGCATTCATTACATCATAGCATTTTTACTCTTATTTCAGCAAATAAGTCCTTGTGTAATTCCTAAATAAAATCTTATCTATGCAAAATTATGTACGCATATTAACGAATGTTATGATTGATATTAGATAAAATATTGAATCAAACGAAAAAAAGGCTTATCTTTTAGATTGCATTAAAATCTATGGAATATTTATCCGGACGGCAATTTACAGTCCACACGTTAATTTCCATGCGAATGAATCAAATTAACCTTTACAATGCAGCTCTCGTTCCAATGATCCCGAATCACGCGATTTCGTATTTGCCTTTAGCCCTCAATCGCCGATGTTGTATTTGTGGAAGCACGATACGCCCGCTGGAATAATTCAAGTATCCCAAATGTCAAGGTGGACATAAATAATTGGATATATTAATGAGGCGGCATGAGTTATAATGCTCCTCCTATAAAATGTCCAATTTGTATAGGTCAGTAGGGCGTAGAATGTAACCCTGAGGGTTGGCGATAAAAAGGGCATTAAGTAATAAAGCGGGGCACATTAACGCGTTAATTTGACGCAAAGAGGCAATTTTCCGGCTGAAACTGGAGAAGAAATTACCCCAAGAATCTTGAGTTGCACCAATCAATTTGGTCGAGGTAATAAATGGCAAAGGTCATGGTTAAAATCTAGTCCCATCTAACTTGATTTTGCTTTACGCTACGGCTTTATTAGCAGCTCCAAACGGGGAATCCATTTTCCTGCCATCGTTTTTGTCGAAAATCTGGAATGAGTGTGAAGGTCGTTTCGAAAATGATAAGTCCCTTGTAATATATATCGGTAATCTTTCATAGGTCCTTTGTTCGTCTTGGATAACGAAAAAGGTTATTTTATTTATAAGACTTGTTTGAAATACGTATTTAGTTAATAATATCTGTTAATGCAAATTTAACCATAAAAAGAGCTTAAGGTAATTAGCTAATGATGATAATTTGTTGTAGAATATATAGGGATCTTTAAATATGGACGCTCGATCTTATTTGGTACTGGTGCATCTTTTGTGGATTGGTATCATCCCAAATCCAACAATTTTGCTTGTTCACAAATCTATTCATCCAAAAATGGGCCTCGTCGCTAAAGATGATTCTGTAGGGCGAAATCTAGGTTAATTTCCAACCGCTTCAGCGTCATTTGCCGCTTCATTTATCTCAAGTTCCTGGGTCATTTGGATTTTATACGACTGCAGGTTCATGTCAAGATTCAAATTCGCGAAGTTGAAGTAGCAGAAAGACCAAGTTCTTATAAACGACGAGAAATTGACTGCTTCGACTTTTCCCGTACACTCTCATGCACAGCGGCGATGTTTTCAGCAGCCTTGCGTTTCGGTATATTGGCTGAATTTGGCCACCAAATGTTGAATAATCGACTCGGCAGGATGGAAGAGGATACGATATGAATTAATCATTTCAAAAATATCTTTACATTACGAATCCGACAACTTTCACTTGACGGAAAGATATCCTACTGAGAATTTATGGTCGATAACTTAGAACTGATAAATATAATCGGATACTGATGATATAACTGCAATTTTATCAATTAACCATATTATAATTTAACTGTGATCATCTTACATATTTGCTTATGGCGTACATTTCCGAATATTCCAAAGACATGGTTATTTTTCTTCTGAACATTGTATTTCACCATAGATTGAATTTAACAGCTGCAGGATCGTATTTATTCTATAAACCATCAATTAAACTTTTTGCAAAAAATGCTAGCCGTTTTCCAATTATTTCCACTACGCGATACTACGGAAACATGCCAAAAATGGTAATACCGCTTGGCATGCACTCTATATGTTTTGCGTTCGGATGTCATCACCAGAAAATGAATTTATTGAAGGCTAAATAAAAGGGAACAACACAATACTCCGCTTTTCAATAGATTACAATAGATCAAAATTCAATATAGAATTTTAAGCGCAATATATTGTAGGATAAGTGTGTGAATTCCGCAATAAGACGCATCGCCATCAGCATCCCTTTAACACTGCTTATGCTTTTGGAACAAATCTGCGACATTATTTTCAGGGAAAAAATTTAGTCGAATATTTCTTTATATTCACGCATTGGGATGTATTATTTAAAATGTATTTTTATATGTATATTTTATGCAATTTTTTGAATTTTCATTTTCGATTCCTGGCTATGCACATACACGTCAAATTTATAAATTGCATATGCATGCAATATTACCATATTAACAAAACTACTCTAAAATTGCACATGCATTACAAGCTATTAAAAATGTATGTCAAACGAATGCGAATATAAACAAGAGTTCTACTGTGGTTGATAAAAAATGTGCTAATTTACGTGACCAGTATACTCATACGAATACCACGCATTAATACAATCTTAAGTGTGATTGCTAATAATTCTAGCACATTTTTGTGCGATACGCGTTAATTTAGCATTAAATCTGATTAAATGAACAATAAAGCTGTATGTTCACGTTGTATTATTTCAGTTGGAAATTTGGTATATAAATTGTTTGCGACGAATTAAATATAAAAGTTCTGTTGGTAACCTGTCATTATTTTTTCGCTTTTTTAATTTTAATATTATGATTTTGTGGCATAATAAAATGTAACGAACTTTAAATGGTTGTAAAATATTTTAATTCAAAACTGGGCTATCTCAATGCATTCTCCAGAACGGAAGCCACCTTAATGATATAAGTTTTTAAACTTTAAATGTCTCTCTGTTACATTGAAAAAATAATTAAACTGATGTCTATACTATGTGTTTTCCATGTTTAAAATAGAAAAGGTAAAAATACAATCCAAAAATAGATAAATAAAACACTAAAAAATTCAAATATTATTTTGAAAATATTCCCCAATTTTCCTATAACACCATCAATGTGACTGATAAAACTCCTTTCTGCTGAGACGCGGACTAAAACTCGCAAAATTCCCGATTTCTCGACAAATTATTTATTTCCGTCTCAATACTTTGTTCTTATAATACTTTGAAGTGATTCTTAATTATATTACGGAGGAATACAAAAATTCTGCACCCCGTATCTATTATTTTTCATATCGATATTCCCATTATTGAAGTCGAGGTGTAGTAAATACATCACCGGTAGGGGAAGGTAAATATAACAATTTAAAAAACATATATGTATACATAGATTAGACAGTTACTGCCCCTAAGCTCGTCATTTAGTAGTTACGTCACTGTTTCCAAGCGTCCAGATTTCGGCGAGAATATCTCGATTTAGTAGCTTTCAATATGCTGTTGAGGTGTACGATTTTTGTTAGATAAAAAATTAAATCCCGAATTTTTCAGGATTACGTTTTACTAATCCCGGCATTCATGAGCACCTAAGCACATACACATAATAAATTATTTTTTATTTAAAAAAATCAATAATTGAATTTGCCTTTAAGCTAGTACTTATTTTAGAAGCTGTCAAATCGCAAATACTCTTAAAATATATAAGTTGTCCTGAATTACACTCTTATTGTTTCTTTCGGTTGGGTGTTAGAATCCACGATGCCCACCCATAAAACCCTAGGGGAGGGGGAGCCAACCCTATGCCCGTGGGCAACGGTTTAACCCCTGGGGTAATGATGTGGAGTATAGGTGTGCGAAAGTAGTCTCGTCGGTTTGCTCATCAAATGCTGCTGGGGTGATCCAGCTAACTTGAGTTGGGTGCGCAGGTCACCCTGTGCTGTGTACCCATAAAGGGGTGTATGGAACAGCCGATAACAGTAGTTGGTGGAGACTGTGTCAATGGCTCACCACTATCCCCAACAGCCTAGGCAAACAGGGGATAACGGTTTTAAGCTGTTCGAACGGTGACTCGTCTCCGTGGCTAGGTACTAAGAATGACCAAACCGATACAAGTACCATGGAGAACGGGTGGCCCTTCAAACTGAGGTTAGACTCGTGGTGGCGTGAATTTAGCATAATCTTAGTCCTTCCTCCTACATCGCACCTTTGGATGCACATGGTCTGAAGCTGGTCTTTCCCGCGGA
This sequence comes from Stenopsyche tienmushanensis, assembly GCA_008973525.1. Lineage (NCBI taxonomy): Eukaryota > Metazoa > Arthropoda > Insecta > Trichoptera > Stenopsychidae > Stenopsyche > Stenopsyche tienmushanensis. The sequence continues at coordinate 1,369,186 of WACJ01000008.1, read as the reverse complement.
AACCTCGCCTTTTCTGGAGGGCGTGGAACAAAATGGGTGGGCGGCTAGAGATCAGTGGAAGACACTCTTTGTGTGGCTAGTCCGGGGTAACCCAGAACAGATCATACAGCAGCACAGGAAATGGATTCGATTTATAATGAACCCCCAATCCAGCCAGTCGCTATCTGATGTCTGTCGTCTTGTCTTCTTGGTTCTCAATCCATTTCATTCAGCGAATTTCAACTATCTGCTGCGATGTAGCAACAATCTTTTAAATTTATTTTCTTGTGGAAGCTGATATCTGTTTCTTTGTTATTTTCGTCTGCTAGCAATAGTCGTCAAAGCATCTTATTTTTCAAAAATCAAAAACGCTTGAAATTCTAAATAATATTCAACATTCTATAATTGATGAAAAGTGCTCTGTATCCTGATTTAATCTAAATATATTACAATCCACAAATTTCTGGAATCTACACATACAACCTGTGTATCGTCATTAATTTTGATAAAATCGGGAATGTCAATGAAGAATTATAAATTTGACATATTTTTCGGTGATGTTATACAGTAGTCATAAAAATAGACGATGATTAAATTGCATTGAAGAACTATAGGAGATCTCCGCATATCCCCGGATTTAACACATTTCGGACCACTAAGGGAAGCTGGAAAAAAATTAATGATGCAGAGGTGGGAGACTTCGCCCGCAGTCAATGGGAACAATGCGACACCATATAATACATATTTGGACTACTTTGGAAGCATATTGATCGAATATTTTGTTGAAAGCCATCTCGTTTATATTTGATCTAAGACTGCGTCTTACTGTGTCAGGATTTGTCTTGCTTACCCAACTGACCCATTACTATTTCTCTTTGTGCTGTGTCTATTTCAAATCGCCGAGGGCGCCATAAAATTGTTTATAGTTATAGAAAAAAATCACATCGCCATCGTCGTGTCGTGTGACTCAATTTCATTCATCTGGCGCCGTACAATTTTGGTAATCTAGAAATATTACATGAACTTTTCCATAGAGCGACATAACTCGCGTTTTATAGCGTTTTTGGCAGGAATGTAATATATGGCCGTAATAGTTGTACTTTCATAAGTGGGTAATATTATTGAAAATATTTTGCAAAAGTAATTGCTTAGAATAATATTTCTACAAAGCTGCTTTACAGTTATCTCAAAATCAAAACCAATAAGCACTACCAAAAGATCAATTGATTAATGCACCAAAGACACACATTTAGGCAACAGTTTCTTTGAAATTATATACAACCATGTTAGCTTTTGTTTGCATGCCATTCAAATATAATATGATTTTAACTGTTTGATGTATGAGATATAAAAACATGTAAAATACTGCAATTTAAGATCCAAATATTTCACAATAAATCTGAAAGAATTTTTTGGTCTACAAAAGGATAATCCCTAATGGTTTTATCTTATTGCAAATTAACAAGGTTATTTTATTTACGACCAAAAGCTACATTTACTTACATTCTCATTCATATCATAATTCTATCTAAAATAAAATCTAAACTGTTATTTTATCAAAAGTTCGATAACTCAAGCGATTTGAATATAAGTGGGCACAATGTCAATTGATCACTCGACGGTGATATTGATTATGTTCTCCATTTAATTTTTAACACTTTACGATTAATTTTATGATACCGTAATGTACATTTGATTCGTCTCAATCAAGAAAGTTTGAGTTTTTGCTGCGCCAGCTGCGAGGGATGCATGGTTTGGCATTATTTAATCGTTTGCGGTCGTCAGTTCGTGCGGCAACTAATGATTTGGCTTCAACACTGCTAATCACCAACATATATGATATCGATATAAAATCGAAGTTGCGGAGTTAAGTTTAAAGAGGAATAAATCTCGCTGTAGATCTGTGTTCTGATATTCAATTCTATATTCTGATCTTCATTATATTATGATGAATCATACATATTATTTATATAATATTATATATTAAGATCCTCTTGCACTCAATGTAGATGGCAGCATGACAACTGAGTTTTCTTTGTGAACGTTCACTTGACTAAAGTGAGGATTTCAAAGGATACATTCGCAGCCATTTTTATTGTAGTAGTATATTTTATATAATTTAATATAAAAATATATTTATAATGATTCCATCTTATTAAGCGGGGAAGCTTTAAGCTCCTCTCTGTGATTTATTACTCTAGCATCCAAATCAAAGATCGTTTTCCAAGTTTAAGGCATTCCATGATTTAATATCATGAAACATTTAGATAAATTTTCTGAACGGGTTATATTTAAAATTAGGACCAAGTTCGCCCCAAGTTTTGTGAGGGGGGAAATGTGATTATATATTTGTTCTTTATAAACTGTTCATGCGTGATATCTTATCGGCTTCTCCATCTCCATGGGAAAACTTAGGAACTTTAAGAAGCCATAATTTACTTAGCTGCGAATTAAGCCTTGAAGTTTTAATTTAATTTTTTGTGCCGATATCGCTGGTGGTGATTCGTAAACAAAATTATTTTTAGATTAAATTATGAAAAACAGTCGGATAGAATGTTTTGTGTATTCAAGTGCTTTTTTATTACATCCGAGGGGAGGCAAATGTATTATTGATTTACTTCCCTTATTTTATTTTCGTCATCGTCCCCCCTTTCCTGCAAACTCGGAGCCGAACACTTATTATGCCATGATGAAAATATATTTTCATATTATTAAATGTGTTAAGCAAGCCCGCGTTTATGTAAGGCAGTGGGAAACCGCTCCCAAACCCACCCCTGTGAGATCGCGGAATCGCTACAAACAATCGTTGTTTATATGACCCAATATCAAATATACCCCATTATTTTACGGCTTCTTCGTCAGATTTTTCATTTCATCCAAAAATGTATTCAAAGAATAACAAAATCCCTACAGGAGTATTCAAATATACGATTATGTAGCATGGAGCAACTTCATTGATTGTAAAAACTAGGTTGTCTTCTAGCAATTTTGCATCACTGACTTTTTCAAATGCGAAATAATATTCTATTGCATATTGCAATATAGCATTAAATTACTGTTGAGAGCATCAAAAATTAAGCATATTGATGATAGTTTATTGGGACAGTTTACCATGTTACTGTTTGGGCACGCGTTTTCGCACATAAGTGAGATTCATTTTAAATTTTATTCAATTAAGATCCATTAAGGCTTAAAAATATATCAAAATCGAATGTAGAAATATATGGAATTAAATTGAATTGAATGTAAATAATAAAATATAGATACATTTATACATTTGTGGCTTTAGTTATAAGGAGTCCCCGCCATCGACAAAGAATTCTACTATTTATGTCTGTCCTGAACTTCCTCCATCCAGCTCAGACGTTCATCGTCCTTGTTAACTTGTTCATCCTTGCGTAAACTAGATCTTCCGATGGGTCTACTGCTATTCGGACCTGCATTTAAGATGGCTCGAGGAACTCTATACGATGGCATCGAATGGTCTGCATAAAGAGAAAAACAGGCACGGACGAAACTTAAAATCGATCCTTCGCCATACATACCAGGCCAGAATTTTTTTTTGAAGCTTATCGTTCAAACTTTTTGAGGTGCATCCCATTGTGAACGGCCATATGTCCTGTTTCACTCCGTAAACCACACACAACCACAACTAGCCATATCAATGTTTGAATGTGATTTTTTCCTAATATACTTGCGGTCCATAATAACATCAAGACAAGACCAAGACTTCAGCAAGACACCACGATTCAAAATCATGGTAGTGTGGGATTCTTACCCACTAAAACCCCTACCCTTTTTTCTCCACCGACCCCCTTGGAATCCGCTTTCGCATTGCTTCAACGGGGTGGGTTTATTTTTCTACGAACTGGTGTTCACTCTTCTAGTTCTTTCCCCGTTTTCTTTCTTCCGCATGACTTCATTAGCGAAATTTGTCCATGCTTTTGAAGACGGTGTGTTCTGCGTCATCGCGATCCTCGCCGCAGTGGTGACACTTTGTCGAGTCCTCCTTGCCAATTTTAAATAGGTAAGCACCGAAGCACCCAGTCAGGTGATAGGTGAGATCTCCGTGTTTAGGCGAGCTCCATTTTTGTATCACTGGGATCAATTGATATGTCCACCTTCCCTTGGTTCCGGTGTCCCAGCGTTTCTGCCATTGTTTGATTGATTATTCCCGGGCTTCTTCTTTTCCTGTATTTTTCTTATATCTGCGCTTCCTTTCCATGGCGAGGATGCCAATGGGAACTTGTACTGCGTTCAGTGAGATTGTTCTATAGGCTGATATTATTCGAATTGCGCTTAATCTTTGCGTTCCTAGCAGTTTATGTTTCCGCCTTTCTGTGTCATTTCTGCCCAGACTGGTGCACCGTAGAGCAAGATGGAGTTGGTCATCTCGTTAAGTAGCTTTCTTCGGCTCGATCTCGATCCGCCAATGTTTGGCATTAATCCAGCCAAATAATTTGCCACCATTGTTGCCTTTTGCGCTACCACATCAACGTGTTTTCTTAAGGTCAGTTTGTCATCGATGTGTACGCCGAGGTACCTGATACTTATGGAGTAGCTAACACAATGCCTCTGGATAGCTATTATGCGGTGATACCCAGCTCTTCTGTAGTTTTGGCTTTTATCAGAACACCCACGTCGTCGGTAAAGGCGACTAGTTTTGTACCCTCGGGAAGTTCTTAAAAGGTCATCGTACATCATATTCCATAGAGTTGGCTCAAGAACTGAGCCCTGAGGGACCCCCATGTGCATTTTGCATTCTGGCCTATCTCGGTTCGCATAATTTATATTCGGGAGCACTAATATTCGGTTATCGAAATAGTCGCTCATTAATCACAAGATATACCTTGGAACGCTTTTTTCCTCCATGGCTTTAAGTATTTTGGTCCAGCGGACGGTGTTGAAAGCATTATTCACATCTAAGGTGACCAAGACTGCCTTTTTACTTCGCTTCACTGATCCATTCTAAGCGTTTTTAATCAACTCTACGACGGACTGAATTGCATCATTGGTCGATCTGCCACTTCTGAATCCATATTGTTGGTCTGAAAGTTTTTCCGGTTCCGTATTTTCTTCGATTCTGGATCTTAACAAAGCTTCAATCAGGAGAAATCCATTGGTGTCAGGTCTGGTCAACATAAAAAGTATTTTCTTAGTCCTCGACCCTGGACAACTGGTAACTCTTCAATTTTTACACAACAACAACTTATTGAATGACATGTAGCATTGTGTTGGATAGGGTATAAACAAGAGATATTTTTAAAATTAAACTATATGTATAGGGTATTATACCTTATCCGATATTTCGAACCGTAAAAAAATCGTTTTGAACTATAACATTTCAGATCGATGCTTACATCGCATTGGCACTCCCTGAAAAGTTACTTTACAGTTGGCGACAGTCGTCTGATAAGAATTAGTTGAAACATAGGAAAGTATTCTCGTTTTTATGTATTAAGCATATTAAATCTGTATTCCACTTATAGAACATAATTTTGGTCTGCCAAATAGACTGAACGAGTTCATACAACCCCCTATGTAATGATACCCTCCACGTTTCCAGAAATCCGCCGGGATACTGTCCACCTCCACGGCTTTTGCTTCTTAAAGATCACGTATGCATATCTCAAAAATAATTTCAAATGACAATGTTATTTCGCATGAAACCAACGGGAAAAATGAGAATTCAGCTGCAAAACGCGACAATATCACGTCCTATTCATACAATCAATAAAAAATAACTGTGAGGATCATATATATATTTATGATAAAGCGGCGAATTCCATCCTTCTCCGTTGCTTCTGCTGTATATTCATCAATTTTCGGACGGTCCGAAAATAAATTTACTCTTTATCGTAGCAAGCTTGACTATGTACATTAGTAATGTTCACTTTGCGACATTATTAGACGTGCATGAATAATTTATGCGAGCACAATTCGACGTACGTTTTTCCAGGTCAGTTCTTTTACTCGCCATAAGGACAAAATGACATTAGTTTCCGCTATTCCCAGTCTCTTTGTAAATAAATAAGGCCGGGAACAAAGCAACAGATCAGTGCAGAGACGTGAATGGGCATCTTAGCCAAATTCGCTTTTAATATGGCGATTATTTCTCATTATTTAAAATGTCCGCGTTTATCGATTTTGGGGCGCAGGCGTCGTATAAATACTTGATCAAACAACCACCGTAATGTTTTGGAATTGAGCAAATATCGGACTGCTTCTCACAAGTCCCGTATGCACGCTTGCAAGATGCATGCCGGCTTATACAGTGTTTAAGTCATTTATATACGCGCAATTTCACGCGAATTAATATCCAGATATATTGTAGATTAATTTCTATTATCAACAGAATTTGATGATTTTGAGAAGAAATTTATCGCAATAATCGCTTAAAAGATTTTTTAAAATCATGAAATACTTTTATGAATGATTTTAAAGTAAAATTTTAGTAAAAATATATTTTTGTAAACATATACAGATTCAAATTGTTATATTCACTTTTCCCTACCGGTGATGTATTTACTACACCTCGACTCTAATAATGGGAATATTGATATGAACTATAATATATACGGGGTTCAGAATTTTTGTATTCCTCCGTAATATAATTACGAATCACATCAAAGTATTATAGTATATAAGTATTCATCTGCATCGACGGAAATAAATAATTTGTCGGGAAATCGGAAATTTTGCGAGTTTTAGTCCGTGTCTCAGCAGAAAGGGGTTTTATCAGTCACATTGATGGTGTTATAGGAAAATTGGGGAATATTTTCAAAATTGTATTTGAATTTTTTAGTGTTATATTTATCTATTTTTGGTATGACTCAAAAACACTCTTTTCTTCGAAATAAATAGTATACGATGTGTTAATGTCCTCATTTTTATGTGTAAATTTTCGTTTTCTATACCTTAGAGAGTTATATAGAAAAGATCAAAACTTGCTCAATTTGAAGTAAATTAGTAAATTAGAACTTGAGATATTATGTCAATCGTGCTAAAAAAAGCGGTTTCAGAAAAACGCATTTAACGCGTTCGTGGACACGTCTGCAATTGCAGACGGATTTGATTATTAATTTCTATTTATTAATATTTTCTATTTTTCCAAAATATTTCGATACGCATTCTTTATGAAATAAAAAAATCGCATAACTTCGAAATCGCATAAAAAGAGGTTTGATTGTTTGTTAATCAAATAAAATTCGGCAGGTATTTGTTCTACAGTGGACCTCGAAGAAGATGATGATTTTTTCAAGCCATATATATTACATAATACATTTTTTGATATTTCAATTAATAAACACAAAATTGTGACTCACAGCTTCAAATAAAATACAAAATATATCTTAAAATAGTATGGAGCGGCATTTGCGTCATTGTAAAGTGCGTCTCGAGAACGTCAAGTAGGTCGTTCGAATTCTGATCTAAAAATTATTCAAAATACATTTATCTTCAGGCGGTTTTTTTCAGGAGGCTGAAAAATATTCCGGAACAATTGCTCGAAATTGGTAGCATCGTTCGACGTAATTTGAATAACAAAAACATTGTCGTTTTATATGAAGACCCCGACGAAGACATTAATTCTGAAAATCAAGTGTTTCATATTCAAATTACGATCTTAATGACTCAAATTACGTAAAAGCACTTTGGACTTGAGTCTGTTATCAGGCCACATTAAGAAACTGCGGCCAAATGGGGCTTTTTAAAATAATTCAGATATATCCTTATCGAGTCGTAAATAAGTGCAGATTATTATCCATTAGAACAGATTGTATATTGAAAATCAAGCCTGAAAAATGTATCTATTCTTATTTAGTCACAGATCAACTACTTCCCACTGCCCAGATAAATAATATCTAAACTAGGTAGAATAAGGGTGCATAATATTACAGTGTGTGTTATAATTTTTATGTCGGAAAACCACGACTTCCTAAACATACAATCTATTAAATAATCAATGAATTTCCTTGTACACATTATTATGTAAGATATGGTAAGTCAACAGTATTTAAGGTCTCCGGTATGACGTAATAAGTTAAGGGCTCGATACAATATCATGGAAAAGGATACATTAATTTAATAATGTATTAATAAGGTTTGCCATTGAAAAAACATAATTTGATTCAAAAATTTATGTTTTACTACAATTTATAACATAAGTTTTGAAGAGCTTTCTATAAAATGTTGCTTTTAAACATATATGAATTTAAGGAAAACTTTTCTTTACTTTTTTATTGTGAACTTTGTTAGCTTCCATTATTATATAAATGAATTTGATACTAAGTATAATACTGAATGATTTAGTTTGAGGATATGCATATTTTCTGCTTTTATTGCAAACGTTCTCAGCATTGTCTATGCTTCTGTGAGAACGCTTAAAAATAAAAAAAAACCTCAAATACAGATACGAAACAAGTAATGTAAAATTTAATTAAATTTACTTTTTAATTGAATTCTAAACGTGTTCATAACAGGGATTAAAAGTCTCTTTTCACATGACACTCCCTGGATGTACACGAACAGGGAGCAGTGGATGGTGCGAGGGATAGACGGGAAAAATAAAGTGACATGAGGGAGCTTGTGGGAGGCAAGTGCAATTGAATAAATTGAAAATATAGATGTACATCACAAACGATACGAATATTTTATAAATCGCAAGTGCATTTAATATTGCAATAATGCCATGTTATATTAACAGTTTCTCCTTCATTATGCTATGAAATTATTTAGCGAACTATTTTGGATTTGGGTACGTTTCCATAAATAAAGATTTCAATATTTTAGGATTGTTTGAAATTATGTACATTTCATTAGAATAACTTATTGAATATAATTTGCATCAATATATAGTATTTATTGGAATAATATTGTTTAAAAATATATCAAAGAATACATAAAAATGTCTGTCAAACTGTTATTTTTAAATGAAAAACACACAATTCGTTTAAATATATTCCAATGCATATTAATATGCATTCCGTTTTATGATGTGACGTCATTGTATTAAAAATAAATACTGCAAGATAGTAATATTTTAAAAATATTGATCATAATGCGAAAAAGTGGAAATATAACGTTGAAAAACCTGATCAATTGGCAAGTTCGCAAAAATCAGCGGTTGGAAGTTAAGTATTTGATTTTTTTCAGGCTTCGAGCAGACCACGTTATATAAAATCAGCTTTAATCGAGGAAACGCTAAACGAGATCTGACTGTACTGAGGCGATCAATAAAGTCATTAAGGGCTGATAATTTAACTGTATGTCAGATAACAAGAAATCACGATATAAAAAGCGATTTTCATTTCCTTTTCAGTACCGATTGAAAAACTAAATGTAAACGAAAAATGTCAATTTGAAATGGTGTGAGAAAAAAATCATAGAATAAAAGTAAGAATGATATTATATTCTACTAATTATTATTAACTTCCTAATCATATTACACACAAACCTCTTTTTGTGCGATTTCAAAGTTATGCGGTTTTTTTAAGCAGTTTTTTTTTTTTTGATAAAATAGAAAATAAATCATCAACACTAACCGAAATTTGGATGAAATATAAAATTTTTGACTGCTTAAATCATGTTGCATCTGCTATTGCTGAATTACGACCGCACTCTTTAAAAGGGGGTATTTTAGCCTAGAATTAAAATAAAATCGATTTTGTTTCTTTACATTTTTTCAATGCGTAGACTTTTAAAAATGTATTCTCCAAAGAAATTTCCAAAATTCTAATTACTTACGGAGTTATAGTTATTTTAGTAAAGCGGCAACTAAGCCGGTATTGCCAGAATTAAATATTTAAATGCGTTTTTCTTGAAACTACTTTTTTAACACTTAATGCGCATAAAAAAAATATAGAAGTCATCCACATTTAGAACATCCAAATCCACTCAAGACGACATGTTTAATTCAGTCACTAGATCAGGGTATTATTTCCACTTTTAAAAAGTATCATATTAAGAAACTAGAGAATGACTCATTAACTGTATCTGAAGTTTGGGAAAAGTTTTCCAATTTTGACTGTTTAAATAATTTTTCAAGTGCAGTATCTTCACACACTTTAAATTAAAAAAACGAAGACGAAGTGGAAGAAACTCTTTATCCCCTTACAGTAAAAAATATACAAGAAACTAGTCAATCTATTTATTGTTCATGAATCAAATTCTGAACGAGCTTTCAAATTCCAGCGCGAGCTTAAGAATTGCATGTCTCCATATCACGTACTGCGTAAAAAAGTACTGGTTAATCTTCGCAAAGTTTTTTTTATACGATTTTTGATACATTTCATCACATTGATTTGAAGTTATGCGGTTTTTAAAAACAACGGAATCTACCCCTCAGTTTTTTTTTATATAGTTCAAGTCTTTTTTTATGTGAATTTTTTATATGCGACTCCCCGTGGAACGTATCTATCGCATAAAAACAGACCCAAGTGTATTTCTTTTGCGGTATGCTATTATCGATTTTTTGCTGAATTTTGCTATTTTTTTATCCTGATAAAAGCTTCCTATTTGTCAAGATTGTTTCTGTCAGGTGGCATTTCAATTTTAATAATTTTTCAGCCAAGACAAAGCTCGTATCCGCATCAAACCGAGTGGTGAGGGAGAGTCACCTTCGAGTGCAAAATGTTAAACAGTCACCATTTTGTGAAAATGTTTTTTTAAAGAATTAAAATAAATATTAGAATTTTTTATGCCTTATTGTTTTTCTGATTTTTGTATTAACTTTTTTTGTGCGATTTTCTGTATATTTTATAAAGCTATTTCAAAGTTATGCGATTTTTAAAATCCAAGGAACGCATCTTCACATTTTCTATGTACATTGACAGATTTATTGTCTATTCAGTTGATACTAATTAATCTTAATAAACTTGCAACGACACTTACACTTTCATTTAGAGAGCTTAATATAGCATTTTAATAAAGTTATTTTTAAACAGAGTTATCTCGCGATTTAAATATAAGGGCGCCTTTGGTAACAACGAAATATCGTTGTCCGACACTAAGAGGGCTAAATAGGTCTCATATGGAGATTATCTACATCGGATAATATTATAATTTTAGTCTCCAGATTTTTTGAATGATTTAAAATAATTTTAAATTCTGAATGTTTCCGGGATTTATTAAAATACCTGCGGGAATGGTTTTGAGCTGGGCACTTTGAAGTGTGCTTGCAATCGTTGGATGGCAGCACTTTGCATCCAACACTTGCAAATTAAAATAAATGATTTGCTCAAAATATAATTCTACATGCAATTTAAAATAGACTATATTTTATTTGCAATATTTATTTATGTTTTTTAAGAATTTAAGATGTATATGGCGTCCCATTAATGTTGCCTGCGTCGGCGAGGTTTTGATATATTCCTACAAAATGTAGGGCTATATATTTTAATAAAACCTGTATTTGCGAAACTTTCAAGTCATACATTAAGATGTAGAAAAAGCCATTTTTCATCACGAGAACTAAAAAGGGAAAAACAAGGCGATCAAACTTTTTTTCTGTGTGCATTCCCTCAGTCACCCGGCAAACTACCGTTCCACACCATAAGAAAAAAGGAGAAAAATCTATATCGTTTCGTGAAATTCGTTTGAGTTTTCACATCCCTCGCAGGTTTCTCCACTCCGAGGGAAGAAAGGGAAGACACGTTGGCCTTTCATTCGGCTGGGGGCCCTCTCCCTCTAGCCGAGGGCCCACCTCCTCTCAGTGTCTCGTCAGACCGCGAACGGGCCGAACCGTTCCAGGACCGGCGTCGAACCCGACCACAAAATAATGAAGACACTATGTGATCACCATTCTGGAAACGTGACCATTCAGTGTGTTACATTCAGTGAATCCTAAACGTGAAAAGTGAACTTCCCACCCTTAAGCATATCGAAAACACCAAGAATCATACTATTTAATTATTTAATAAAATCTAGGCGAGTTGTTGACATGTATTTCAATGCCGGGTTGTCGGCAAGCAATCGATCTAAATCCAGAACTTAGAACACACCAAGTCGCCGAGTGTCTAATTGGATAACAGGTACACTTCATACAGGTGCGATCTACATATTTTATACGAAATCTTAACAATTTACATGTGCTTTCGCTTCAACAATATGTCTGTTTTTGAGCCGAAATTACATTTAAATGCCAATTATGCGAGAATACGCTCACGTTTTTAAAACGAGATGCAATCTGATCAATCTGAAATCAATGATTTTTGTACGCCCTCCATTAACATGGAAAATCTTTAAAAATACCCAAAATCATTTAAGCGAGCAAATTATTTCAATCTATATATAATATGCTGCAAATTTAAATATTCACTGCATGATTTATATTTATTATTGATTTATTAAGAATTTATTCAAAAACAGACATAGATGTGATGTGATATTTTAGATTTATTAATATGACGCAGATGAAATGTCATACCGGCGTGCTTGTAATTATTTACAAATTTAAAGGACAAAGACCATCTAGAACAATTTGAACGTTCCATATCTATCATATCTTAATGAATATATCATCCGATCGCCACGCTGCATGATCTGCTTAATGACATTAATATCTCCCGATTTATTCCGATCGAACGCTTCCATATATTTGTATTTATAAGGCATACGGATCAACACTATTTAAATGATGAATTTATTCACAATTTTTATTGAAGGTCCACATAAAATACCAACAACCCGCGATTAATTGAATTTATGCGATATGTCGTTTTAAATTTGTGCAAAATGTGAAATTGACGATTTATAATATTGTTTCCATGGGATAATGCGCATGTCATAATGGTATGTCCTTTAACGCGCTGCCAGTCTGCGCTTTATGATAGGTAGTACGACATGAAATTGCCGATCATTTTGATTGATATATAATATGAAATCCATCCACAACGATCGGGCAAATCATTTAAAAATCATCGGGTATGATCTAAAATTTGTAGTGTCGCTGGATATAGACATCAGACACATCAATATAATTCAATTTTAGCTATAAAAACACCCCCAATATATGACAATTTGTGAAATGAGCTTCATCGCTAAACAAATTTTTGCTTGAAACCAACGGATCTCTCGTTCGTTGTTCTTATCCATTTCCATTATATTCATGGTTGAAATTGTACTACCTTCTACTAAAATAAAATGATTTATACCATTTGAAAAAATGTCACGCATAACCATTATACAGTACTGACATCTAAGCGTCGCATTTGGATGACCACGACTTCATAATCCGCAAATTTTTATACTACCGTTAAAAATACAAATGTTAACAAAATTAAATTCTGCTTGATTTATCAGCATTTAATATATCTTTCAAAATTTAAGCTAAATAAATTATAACGTATATTCAAAGCATACGATAATAAATCTTCGATTTTTCGCTGTAATGGCTAATTTTAACCATCAAATATAGACATTGTTAAATATTCAAAGCATTCGATTATAGCAGCGAATTTCGACTATAGAATGTATATTCAGTCATCATAATTATGTCTGTTGATAAATTTAAATATCGATATAAGATTATGAGATGGGATGAGTGTAGTCAGGCGTTACTTAGGTTTAAATTCATACATTTCCGATCCATCATTTCCAATCAGATTTAATACTAGGTTTAGCTATTTTTTAACTCGTTCGTCGCTGCGTCCACTAGATAAGCGCGACGGGCGCTCTTCTGCGGGAGCCCGGTCGCGTAATTTTGATGGACGTTTTCTTCCTTCGCTCAAATGCGATTTTACAAGTTATCGCTAAAATAGTTTAAATATATATGAGGTAATTTTGGACAATTTCGTTTCTGTCGATCAAGAATTTGTCTCATCTTTTTATAACAGAGAGTACAATTCCTTCTAATAGGTTTGACTTGTGGATTTTTACGAATTTCTAAAATGTGAAACGCTTTTTCCGCTTTCTTCTTTTAACCATTCTTCTAATAACCATTCTTTTACTAGAAGTTTCCGAGATTTGAGTATAAAAAAATACTGATATGGTTGCTGAAAAAGAATGCTTCTAACCGAAAAAAAGGTTTAGGGGTAAGTGCAGTGAAATCTTACAACAATTTCCGAATAGCGAATCTAGCGTCTCACTGTTACGTATTTCTATAACGACTTACAAATGTTAACTTTATGAACGTCTTTCTATATTGTCTTCCAAACGACAACTGTCTGAATATCTGTATTTTTGTTAATTTGACTAATACCAGAGTCAAGCTTATAGATCTAATATAAAACAACATATGAACTTATACAAAAAGCTAGCGGGTTTTTTTGTTGACGTAATTCTGTTAAATAATAGAAATAGCAAAAATGACTCAATATTAAAAGGCAATTGAAGAATATATTAACCTTGTTAATTTTAAATAGTTTAACTTATAATTTCTCAATCACGGTTGATCGTTGAACAATTGGAAAACGCGGCACCTTTAAGATAAAATCAGTATGTTCCTAATCAAATGGTGTTAGGTCTAGTTTTCGTGTAAGCTACAGAATAGAGCACGTCTTCCATGTAAAGAAGTTCAATGGTGTCAGATCTGGAGATCGAGAGAGAAAAATACAATTTGTAAAATATAAAAACAGTTATTTTGTGCTATTACGACCATAAATTAAATAATATGACAAATCAATGGTGAAGTTTTTGGTGTTTATTCAAAATGTTGAGAGTCAGAGTCTAAGTGTCAGGGTTGTTTTTTTTAAAAAAAAGACACCCTTAACTCTTTAAAAAATGTATGGGTCCATACGCCAAACATTCTGTATATAAAATATTCGATTATTTAACTAATTTCATATTCGTTATTCAAATAATTTAATTTACGATTATTTGGAACCCCTAGTTATAATATTGCATCGCTATTAATTCTGTTTACGCTCCGACTATCGTATTTGGGCCTCGTGAGAAACAACACTGATTCTCGTTGGGCGGTGAGAGTGTTAATATACCAAATTTAAATGAGGTAAAATTAGCTGAATTTTATTTAATTTAATTATGTCAGTCAATATATACATTAAACATGAAGTGTATAATAATAATTTTATGTAAGACATAAACTATAAGAATAAACCCTTCCAGATGAATCGTCATTCCCTGACTCGACATCCACTCCCATAGTAAACTGTATTATGCAATTTTTCATAAAATATTTAATTTTAATATCGGCTATTAACCAAAGTTTTATGCCATATTTATATGGCATTTTGGATATACATTTGTGCAAAACAGAATCGTTCCATATGAAAATATTTATTTTACGCTTGGATATTGTCTATAAGTTTTCTCCATGTTTATGATATCAGGGTAAACTTATTTGTATGTAAGCATATAGATGGTTGTTTTTTTCTTGTAAAAACATATGGGTTTTCATAAATGTATCTTTAGCATTGCGTTTGAAAAACGTTCAAATTTCGTCAAATTGAATTTAGTCTTAACGTACTATAATTCTGAATAAGCTGCTCGTTCATATTTACAATCCCACATAATAATTTGTACCAATTTTAGATACAAGTATATATTAATTAACAACGAAGATCCATCATTTAAAAGATATTTCTTTCTCGAAATACTTTTGAGGGGTAAGACTAGAAATGACCAAGTCTGCGTCAATTCGCGCAGCATATTGCTTTAATAAAGAATTTTCAAGGGAGGTTCGAGGACTCAGCTTCATAATCCATGGGGTGGCATTCGGCAAAACAGTGCTTAAAAAATTCAAATCGAAAATATTCGTTTGAGAGGTTTCTTATAAACATGGCGTCATAATAGGGCTCAAAAATGGCCGCCCTTTCACAACGGACACGACCCATGTTAAGCTCGAATTTCAGGGAAGTTATTACACACATTGCGGGGGATGCCTCCGCGTTATTTGCGAAAAAGGATAATAGGATAATATTTGTGAATGTATCACTAGACATGATTGAGCGATAACCTTCGGGCATTTTCACCTTCGTATCACCGTTCAAATAACAAAGGTCTATATAATTCAGGAGGTCGATCTAAAATTAGATCCTCGCTGACAAGTGAGGGTGCTGTGTCGAAGGCGCTCCTGTGCGCTGTTATTATTACGCGACCATGTTGTCGTTTAAAATGCGATCCCGATTCCCTTTCAATGTCTATAATAAAAAAAGGGGTGACCATTCCTTTTGTGTGGATTGCTGGGACATGACGGGAATAGTAATACGAAACCGCCGTAGAAAAATATCAAAACCCTTCCTAGGTTCGTCTTTCATGGCGCAGATTTTTATTGCAAAACGTATCGTATATATTTTTGCCTTTAAATTATGTTTATACATTTGGTATTCCATATATTGCCACTTATGAGACACTTCCATCTAAAATATTTTTATAAATTCATATATTCAAGCTACCTTAACACTTTCGTGGCCGGTGATGCATATGTTGCATCGTCACGGGTTTGATCATTGGCGACCGCATGATGCCACATATGCATCACGATTGTTCAATAATACGTTCAATGGTTTGATCTTTTGATGCGGCCACGATAGTGTTAACGTATATGAAACCAATCAAGCGAAATTTTAGCAAATAAGCTATCGAGGATATTTTTATAATGCATTATTTAAAAATCTACAAATTAGTACACATCTACAACTTAATCAAAAATGTATGTTAACCCTCATGCCAAAATGAATTTTGGAGATCAATCAAAGATGTTGATTATTGTTAAGCTCATATTTATTATACAAAACTGTTAACTTGGAATATTGATATCTAAAAAAGCTGATTTCATAGGAATATTCAGGATTTGATGATCCCTATTTACCCTTATATCTGTTGATTATACATTGTGCTAAATCTATTTCATAATTTTGTTCGTTGAAATGTTATTTAGAAAATAATGGCGGAAGACAAAAGGCGTAGGCTTGTAAAATAATACCTACATAATGTAACAATGGTATAACCATGGGTGTATCTTTAAAAATACCCATAATGAAAAGCTTTTTTGCGCCCACGCAAAAATCTAAAAAGGAAACATCCCCTATATCAATCTAATAAATATTTCATACCTCGCAAGGTATTCCAATAAATATTTTGTCTATTAATATTTATCTAATACACGGACGATGAGTAAGTGTCAGTTCATATTTTCAACATCCCACTGCTTGTCAATATCGCTTCATTAATACATAATATTGATCTCGTCCCTTGAACAAAGACATAACAAGACTTCAGGCACGTCTTACTGTACACATACAAGCGACAGCGTCATTAAAAATTAATATAAATACACAAAATTTGATCGATAGTTTCAAGCTGGAATGGTGAAAAAGAAGCTCAGCCAGGTCACAAACTGAAAATTTTCATGATTAAATTTGACAAATTCTAATCATCAAGCGAAAAATGGTGCCAGATTAATGCGAATGTCCACTATAATAAATGACCTTTGAAAACATATCCACTAGTCATAATTAAAAATATATTTCTTTGTGACTTCCATTTGGAAATGGATTGACCATGATATATAGGGTTGAATTAAATATTTGAATGATGTCTGTTTGAAAAAAAAAGTGGGTTAATATTGCCTATCCACGCATGCAATTTACTTTATATTATTAAAATGTATTATATACATGTCGAGTAATATTAATACAAGTATAAAATATACACATAAACCCTTTTTTTTGTGCGGTAGATGCGTTCCGCAGGAAAATCGCACAAAAAAAGTTATGATTTGCATGGAAAAAGTGAAGATGCGTTCAATTGATTTTAAAAACCGCATAACTTTGAAGCAGCTATATAAAATACATCCAAAATCGCATAAAAAAAGTTAATAAAAAAATCTTACACAGTCCCAAATTATAATTTATTTCCAAAATTTCGGTTATTGTTGATGGTTTTTTTAACTATTTTATTCAAAATATCTCGATATAAAAACAAAAATAAATTGTTTTAAAAAAATCGCATAACTTCGAAATCGCACAAAAAAACGTCGCACAAAAAGAGGTTCGAGTGTATATAGAATTGGCATTTTAAAATGTATCTATTGCAAAAGGGATATTAATACATCTAATATGCGTTTAATTAGGTTTTTGTAGTTAGTGTATTTAGTAAACGGTAGATATCGCTTGGATATGTTCGAAATGTTATAAAAGAACATTTTCGTTATTTTTAACCCTAAACATTTCGTAAAGGCGAATCAGAAGGTCTTCGAAATGTTAAGATGTCGAGTTAAAGGTCATAATTGAGTTTGATCTTAGTCAGAGTACACAGGTTAAATTGAAAATGCCATCCAATAATATCTGATTATGGTTTATGCGACTAAAATAAAACTTTTGGATTCCTCATCGGCCGATACACTATTTCAAAATGTACTTACTATGATCAAATGATATCTACAAATATATAATATTATATTATATTCTAAAGATAAAAGGATTAACTATTTTAAATACTGAAATCCTCCATAAAAATGCAAATCTTTACGTTAGATGAGATATATATAGTTATTATTATGAAAAAACAAAGAGTTTGAGCAAAACATAATTATGAGCAATTAAAGTAATTAAATACTGCTCTTGTGTAGACTTAATTGTTGAGCAAAGAGGGGTTTCTTTTAATGAAACAACACGCGACCACATATGGCAGTGATCATATACCTACAAGTTAATATTATTAATCAAGCTGTTATGTTATTAATATTGAATTGTTTAGATCAAAGTATCAACATTTTGAATGATACTATTAATATAAGTACCGACATTTTGCACTTATTTCTACAAAGCTAATTTTTGTTTCAGTCAGTGTTAATCCAATTTAATCAGAAAAGTGACAGTCTACCAAGCGTTTAACGTTGCGGATACTAATTAAAAAAATCGAAATCTGTATAAAGGTGTATACTGGCATTATATTAAAATCTATAAAGCAGCTTTTTTGTGTACAAGTAGTTTACGCTATTTTTTATTAAATAAACGTCGTCTACTTTCGATACAAAGTGGTTAGGGTTTTAGTAGACGTAGTTAAAGTTGTAATGTGATTTTTGCAATATTTGCATTAGACTGACGTTTCGTTCACTCACAATATCGAAACAACAAAATGAGAAATTAATCAGCTTTGTAAGAATAATTTCACAAATAATGTCGCTACCTCCTGTATTATAAATATAGTGAGTGTAAAAGAGTAAAGCCTACCTTCAGCTTGTCAGCAAGTCTTCTTGCATAATATGCAAATGATATAATAATTTCCTTATTTCTCTATGCTTATATGTATTCATTTAAATGACATGTATGGTATCATTGTTGGAAAATTTGTTTCTTCCGTTTGCCCCACGTATACCTCCGATTTTTACTGCTCAAAATGGCGGCATAAATTCTGTTAAATCGAGATTTATGTTATACAATCGGATGCGTTTATACGACACATTCTACGTCGAATGTATATTTTAGTTCCAGCCAGCAATTTTATTCATATACGAAATTATGCATTCATGTATTCCCTAATAAAATGTCTTTTTAATGTTCCTTGCCTGCGTTCTTGCCGCATTTTTATGAGATATTCAGTTTTTTCGTACTTTTTGACAGTCTCGCGAAATGCTAAACACCAAATAAACAACTACATTATGCCGTTATTCAAATGCACGAAGTAGCAAATTTGTAGTACGAAGTGCTTACATATTCAATGGAAAAGATTCGTTACGCCTCAAGTTCAATTGCTAGAACGTATTCGGTTTTTGTTTCAACCACCCCCAAACACCCCAGCGCCGATTTTAATCCAGGGCAGTTATTACATTAGCGGCAAACACGAAAATTATCCCAAATAGCAACAAATCATATATAATAAACAGGTTTTATTAATATTTTCTTATTACAAAAATAGATTGTTAAAAATAAGCCGCTACAAATTCATCTTCGCATGAATATGGCCCAACAGCCCTAATGGCAGTATCAACATAATTTTGTAATAATCCCAAATTATCCATAATTTTCCACTCGTTTATGATTTATAGCCACGCAAAACTCCACATTTTTATGCGTCCGTCTTCTTTGATATCACGCTTTTTTTTTAAAGTAAAATATTAGACGCCGACGTATCGTTGTTGAAAGAAGTCGCCGAAAAAAATGTATGAAATCAAGCATTTACTCCGACTAAATAATTTTTCATACGTCCGAACAATCGATAATCGTCGATAAAAAATGGCAGCAATCTTCGAAATATTACGACATAATTAATATTGAAACATCAAAGAAAATTTTCATGGATGTAAATCCACGAAAATGTATTTATTCCAGCAAAAATACACAAGAAACGCTTAATTTAAATCACTCCCATCCCACAAAATGAGGTTTTACCTTATTGCGTTCCAATTCGGATTTATATTCAAATATTAATAATTGAGGAAAAATACAAATGTAATTGGATATTATTGATTAAATTATAAACATTCAAACTATTAATATAAACATTTTCAAATAAATGTGCACTATCCGTTATTGAAAGTAGGTGATTTCCAAATAGCATTTTACATATGGTTAGTTAAACTAGGATTAAACGATTATGAATTTTGAGTAGGAGATAATCTATTAAATTATATAAATTACTTCTAAATAAAAACGATCGATTAGAAATAGATATTTAAAGTTCTTAAATTGTTTGTACAGTGAAAATATTTTCCACAATCAGAATTTGAGCCCGAGCTTTTACAATAAGAGTTCATGATTCTAAGCATTCTTTGTTTTTGATCTGTATCCGAGTATTGCCCGAAAAGTCCAACCTCAGCCCGATTTAAGCCCGACGTTTTCAACTTCGATTATCCTTTTTTAAAATTTCATATTTATTTCAAAACTGAATTGTGTATGGCTAAAGCTTGCCCGAATTTAAAAATATATATTAAAATACAAGCATAACCCGCCTCGGGCCTACGCAGACCTTTAATACTTAAGTACGTGTACTAACTACAGATCCATTGTAGAAATTATGAAGGCGTTTGACATTTGAACATTTATATAACTACAGAAATGTCGTCATTTAAAAATGAAATATTATATCATAAATATATTCATATAAGTACGTCTCGTTAGCTGTAGTTTGAGTTCATGATATTAATAATTAATATGCATTCAATATTTGCTAAATGCCATAAAAATATCTATCCTATTTTTTTATCTCGGATGGTCTGAATTAATTAGGATGAAAGATGAGAATAATCATATTTGTTCATGATATTTCAAGTGAACAGATGCTGATATAATTATATTTTTGCCCCAACGAAATTATCGATTTAGAACACATTGAAAATGGTATTCGATAACTTCGCTTTTGTGGTTCTAAATGTTTAAATTCGAAAAAAAAGAGGTACATTAAGATTTTCATTCCGGATGGTGTATACCGTCTGTAATAAATTGATGAGCGTGAGCAGCCCACATACAGCTATCCATGTGAGAAGCATGCACGCATACCCTGTGTGCTTCTGTTCTTTGTTGATGCTCACACCGGAAACCGCACACGTTTCAATTCGAATAGCATATCAGTTGGAATCATTGGGACACAACATCTTCTTCTTGAAAATCTTCAATTCAAACTGTAGCTCCGATGATATTATTCATCAATTCTTTTAACTAAAAACCTGGTTGCTACACGTCGTGGTGGATTTATATTTCGGAGAAGAATTATAGGCACGCCAATTTTCAGTGTTAAAATACCCAATTCAAATATATTTTCATATAGAATGATAAACTAACTAAATTTTGTACTTATGTTTTGTTAGTGTGTTTATGTGTAATTTAATCAATACATATAATTCACATCAAAAAGTCACTTTTTGAATTTTATCACGCTGATAAACGCATCACATATTGAAAACCACTCTTTTGTTTAAATATATCGGTGCAGTAAGCTCTTTTGTAGGCACCACTACAATTTCGTTTCAATCTATAAGCTGGTTTAAGAATTATATCAATTTTACGGAAGAAGTAGAGTTTCATGAATTTCTTACGAAGTCTCCCGCACTTTAGGCGAAGCTTAGCGCGGATTCACCCGAAATGTAAGTTGTTAATATTTTTTTTATTAATTTTGATGTTCGTTTTCGTCGGTAGTGATTTTTTACCTAATATATTTTTCAGGCAATAATAGCACCTCATATCGTGTTGAATCCTGGAGTTTATTTCGCTATTCATTAATTTGTTATACGAACCTCCCCGCCCCTCGATCCTCCGCCCGTGGCCACGCTTCACTTCACGAGAGCATACCATTACCGCCTCTCGGCATAGTTGACTAAAGACTTCTTTTACCTTAGCAAAACCGGGCATGGCATTATCGCCTCTCGGCATAGTTGACAAAAGGCTTTGTTTTATTTGAGTTTAACTTCTTGTGACGTTTAAGCTATTATTTGGAATCTAATTCCTTTTTCCTCATAATTTTAAGGTGATGTCGGCCTAAGGTGAATTTCTTTGTTACGCTTTAGATGTTCTTCTTAGAATTATATCTACACTTAATAATAAATAATATGGTTTTAAAATAAAAAGCATGTATGTCTGTCTGTTCTCTATGATCTAAACTATATTTTAAATGATAACTTTATTTAGTCTATAAAAATAAATAAAATTTGAAAAAAGGATATAATTTTTAAAGCAATATTTTTACAGACAACGACAATGAAACGTTGATGGTCTTACTTTTGAATTAGCTTCAAATAGAGTCCACTGAGCGCTAAACTGCGGAACCGGAAACAGATGTCGCTGACAGACAACACGAAGATAAATTGCTTTCGTAATAGTCGAACAGACTAATAAAAAAACATATATAAATGCACCGGAAATGAAACTCTTTCTTTCTGGGAAATATTATGAAAATATTCCTCGACTCGATCCATTCATCGGAATTGAGGCTTTCAATGAGGCAGCTCGCCATTGTTTCACATTTAGAATGCAGACAAATAGTTTGCTACAGGCGATAATTTCAATCTGTGACATTTTAACGAATTGTGGCTGACTTTGCTCGACAGCCTTCGAAGATTCCTCTTGGCAACAAAATCGGCAAACGTCTTCTCAGAATGGATCGATGACATTACTGTGATAAATTCTGAGAAACGGCTCAGCCATGAATAGATTAGCACAATCGAATCTATGTGTAATGGGACAAACATAGACACGTTACCTAAGGTGATTCATTATAAAGGTTTGATTCGATGTAATCAATTTAACAATTCAATTTCAAATAAAGGCAATATTCTAAGAAGACCCCAATCAATACTTTTATTTAACGATACAACCCAAAATGTTCGCAATTCTTTCACTTCTGCGTCATTTGATAATATTTACAATCATAAAGCGTCCTTAATTATTAAACAAGTTTTCTGGCTATGACATTAAAATGTTAAAAAATCTATCTTATATTTAATTATATTAAAATTGTTTGTTCCAAATATGATAAAAAATATACAGTAGACTCTCAATTATCCGAGAGACGCGGATAAAACACGGATAATCTAAATCATCAAATTTCTACTTGGTTTTGATTATAATATCATATTTACAATACAAATTTTTATTTAATAATTTTAATACTCATATTAGGAAAAACGCTCATAGTTAACCTGTACGGTAGGATGATCGCGTATTTGCGAGCGAATTCCAATGATTCAGAAAGAACATTCTTGTACATTGAGTTCGGAGAGAGACAGAGACGGATAAAATGTAGCGCAGTTCGCTAACTATGCATGAGAGACAGAGACGGAGAGCTTCCTGCGTACATCGCACGATTGTATAGATCATTAACCCAAATTTATCGAAATATATTGATGTGTGATTGATATAATTGATCGATTTTAGGTGTATTGTTTATGTTGAAGAAATTACCGAATATTTTGTGCTATCGACAGTGTTTATTTATTTAACTCGTTCGTCGCTGCGTTCACCAGATATGTGCATCTCCGAAAAGCGAATCCAGCGTCTCATTGTTACGTATTTCTATAATATCTAGCATGTCGCCCACAATATACCCTGTCTTTCTTCGAGCTCAACGTACAAGAGTGCTATTACTGAATCACTGGAATTCGCTCGCAAATACGCGATCATCCTACCATACACGTTAAAGTTTTAGTTATCAAGCCATGTGAATCACCCCGGATCCATTTTCACAATCTTACTCTCTTTGTGATTTATCAAGATAGTAAAAATCATTTATCAAACTGGGATACATGGGTTTAAAAGCGTAAAAAATGCATATTTTCTCTAATTTTTTACAAATATAATAAAATAAATATTCCATTCAAATTTTAGTGGATATAAAAGAGCATCATTTAAACAATACTTTGTAAAATTTTCATTTAAAAATGTTGAAAATTCAGTCGCTGAGACTTGGTTTTCAGAGACCCCTTAAAAAAGTATCCTTATATGATATTAAAAATCTAAATATTTTCTATTAGTAGGTTAATACAGCTCGTGATTGAACGAAGAGTTTAATAAAAATTGAATTTTTGCCACGGTTGTATGCAAAAAAGTACAATTTTCGTTAAAATCTACACCATGTATTGCCTTATAAAATAAGCAGTAATCAAAGAAAATGAGTTCGTTTGATCATTAGTCAATCGTATCTATAAGAAGTATGCAAAATTTCAATAAGATCAGTGCATTCGTCTTTGAGAAATCGTGTTCACCGATTTCAAAAGTAAAGTTTTGAGCAAAAAGCGATTCAAGTGCGACGCTTCCAGCCGGTCGAACCTATTGATCGGACTCTCAAAGGCTCTCTCCTGGAGTTTTACTCCAATTGACTTGAAACTCTATATTAATGTTATTGACATGTTGTAATATTAGGTAAAATATCGATTTTTTTGAAAACTTTAAACTCAAATAATAACTTAAAATTTAAGTAGGAATAAAATGATCTAATGATCATCATAAATAAGCAGTAAATGTCAGTAATATCTTCGCTCTCATCATCATCATAGTGATTTAACCCGAAGAGTATACACTTGGGCTTCGTATAACACTATTATATATATATATTAAAGCTTTCTCTGTTTATACTCCTATTCTTGATACTTGATTCAAAATCTCTTGATACAGATGAATGTGCAAATCTTAAATGTAATACTTTTATTTGATGTTTTCTGAAATCTCGTTATAGAAATACCGTGTATTTTAAAGAAATATTTTTTTAATATCATTAATTATTTAATGTTTTAACTAGAAAATATCCACGCAAACAATATAGTATAAGACTACAGTAACAATACTGAATAAAATATAAGGCTTCTACATGAGCGATATCCTATATACAAGCCCCTTTCTTCCCTGATTAAATGAAAAGCTTTATATCACAAATCTTCCTTGTATGCTCGGGATCGCAGTTTCAATTCTCCTTTGAAAGGCGTTGAAGTTGTAAACGTCAAATCGAATTTTCCGATCAAATATATAATCTGCGCATTAATCTTCTCGTTTCCGTTCTTTCACGAGACACTTTGAACGAGAGAAAAGAATCAAATATTTGATAGAAGCGGCTGAGTTTTTCCACTCCCATCTCAACCCCCAAAACGTTAATTGATATCATACAACCTGAAACCATGCGGAAAAAATGACCTTTGAATCGTAATACACTCTGCGCTTGATATTGGCAATGCGTAAGACTGTTTTAAATGCACGTTTTGTTTGGTGCTCAGCGGAAGGAAAATAAAAAAGAAAAACCGAGGTGGAAATGGAGGAAAACTAAAATTGGTTACGATTGCGAAATCGGCGTCATACTTGCATTGAATATAAATAAGCGGATGCCGTATGAATCTGAAAAAAATTCGCAACACTGCGATTATTCATTTTCAGATTCAGTCTATACGCAATGAAGTAAAAACTTTATGATATACAAATATATTAATACAAACAGTATTCAAAGTATAATAACTAGTTGTTTGATCATCGACACAGATATATTATTCTCTCATGCCATTATTTATTTTGCTTGTTTAAATACTGATTTTTTTAAAAAAAATATGACAATGGCAATTTGATAGCCAATGTATTCATGGGGGGGTGGAATCAAAATGATGAATGAGACTGGCGCGGAACAGGAGCATAATAATACCCAAAGAGACGGTCGTTACATATTTTTTTATGATTCGATAGCGCATGATTTGTAGATTATCTCGATCCAGGTTAACCCTGATTTGCTGGATTTGAAAAATTAATACTGCTGCTATTAATAAAGGCCTACTCACTCATACATCATATCCAGTGTATCCTATTCAAATAATTCAATCATAATTAAACTGTACACCCATGTACATCCATGTACATCCATGTACATCCATGAAAAAATATTTCTCTAGAAAAGCTTCTTATGGAGATCGATTTAATTTATAAAGTTGCAGTTATGTTGATATTCGTGGAATTTATCAATCAAATGTTATGAGTTTGGCATTTTTTTTAGACAGAACTATGTTACGATTGTATCAATACAAATATCCCATAAGAGCGCTTAAACGTCGAACACACAGGCGAAAAGTCTCATATGGGAATTTCATAAAAATGGGTTAAGGTCTTCTTGTCATCTGTCCTTTTTAAGAAACAGCAATTCTCGCCATAATTGAAATAAAAGCCTGTTGAAGGGCTCACAGAGCGACGATAGGAATTTGGTCCTTAAGGCTACACGCAAAGAAACTGTTTCATCGGGAAAACCTTTTTTTAATTTGATTCGCCCGTTTGATCAAAGGGACAGACGATTTCATAAATGAAAGGGAAGCATTAATAGGTTCATTAATTCCATTAAATGTATTTAGAAAGTTTCATAGCCTTTCGGCTATGATGAATTTCGAACGGACGATTTTCGGCCGAATGTCCGACCGACCGAAACGGACGTGTGTGTATCAACTACAAAATTTAATCAAAGTCACTATTCAAATTCGATTGTCACAAATTAAAAAAAGGCTCTTTTCCACCAAAATTTGCATAAAAAGAGAGGAGTTTGCAATTTGAATTTCAAATAAGGGAATTGAGCCGAAACAAGTCGATAACTTGTTTAGTATGCTTTAATTCGCTGGAATTTCGGCATAAATCGGATTTTGGACATTTTATATATTTATTTACATTTCCATGGATTTGCATAATATTACGTATTAGATTTCATGAGAATATGACTGAGTTCTTCTACAAAAAAATAACATTTTTAAAGCTGATTATAATAATATGCTATGCAATGGTATAATGCCATAACAGCTTTGGCTTAAATTCATCGACGATATCTTTAACATGGTTATTTTAATGAAAATGATTACGAAATGTAATTTTATATTTGCATGGCTGGAATTTTCAATAAGCTAAAAAATTACATTGATAAATTTGATCAAAAATTACGAATAAGTCCATTTTTTTAATATAAAAAACAATTTCAGGCGAAAGAATTTTATTTATTTAAGAAGTGTTTCAACATTTAGTCTGGATCTGATAACCGCGTGAGCCCCCATTTACATATAACACCATCAATGTGACTGATAAAATTCCTCTCTGCTGAGACACGGATTAAAACTCGCAAAATTCCCGATTTCCTGACAAATTATTTATTTCCGCCGCTGCAGATGATTACTTATATACTATAATACTTTGATATGATTCGTAATTATATTACGGAGCAATACAAAAATTCTGAGCCCCGTATCTATTATATTTCATATCGATATTCCCATTATTAGAGTCGTGGTGTAGTAAATACATCACCGGTGGGGAAAAGGTAATATAACAATTTGAACAACATATATGTACTGTATATATGTATACATAGATTAGACAGTTACTGCCCCTAGGCGTCGCCTAAATTCGCTAATTAGTAGTTACGCCCCTGTTTCCAAGCGTCCAGATTTCGACGGGAATGTCTCGATTTAGTAGCCTTTATCGTGCTGGTGAGGTTTACGATTTCTGTTAGATAAAAAATTCAATCCCGAATTTTACGGGATTACGTTTACTAATCCCGGGATTCATGAGCACCTAAAACTGTCCGGGATCCCGGGATTGGATTCCCTAATTATATGTATGTTAGGCAAAATAATTTAAAAAAATCGATCGATTTGTGTTTTCAAGAAATTTATGAGGAAATAGGTTTATGCGGTCGGTGGCATATTTTTAGTCTAAAACAATCAAATTAGAGGAAAATACCCAGACAATTTCCAAAATAAAAATATTATCAACATTACAAAATCATATATGTATTTGTATAGCAACCTAAAAATTGCATGGAAATATTTATAATATTTTATGAAGTCATACATATAACTGTTTCAACAATAAAAATGTGGCGGTGTTTCAACTACTTACGACATTTATATAATATCCACGATATGGATGTAACTCTTTCCCATTAATGGCTATTGCAGAAGCCTTAGGGCTGCAGTGTATAATACTACATGCGGCTGTATTATCATGATGATATAATAGCAAAAATGAGATTTGTGCTTTGAATCATTATCTTGATAGCAGTTAAAATGTTCACTGGATCCAACTTTATTGCTCTTTGTCTTGAACTATTTCATCCTTCAATCTATAATATCGATGTTTATGTATTTTACAGCCAATTTCAAGCTTCTAAAAATATTAAATTTGCTTTCATCGGCAAATATTATATCTTTTAAATCAAATATTGAAAAGTATAAAATATTCGCTAAATAAAATGATTCGCTTATCAAGTCACAATGAAGACCAATTGATTTTTCCTATAGGGAAATTTTCACAAGAAAATTTATAGATGGAAGCCCAAATGCGTACTCAAGTTATTAAATTGAATGCAAAAATAATAAATTTGTAATAAATACGCATATGAAACGAAATACTTACAATAAACAGGGAATTTTTGTCCCATGATTTTTGTGAGGTGAATTTAGTGTCCTTTTACATTTAGGCTTAATTAATTATTGCTAGATTTATTAAATAGAAGAAATTATCATTATATTTTATTAACGACATTTTTTTGGGGATTATGAATAATATGTCAATTTAATTGTACGTATGTTCAAAAATGCATTTCAATTGCGTGAATGAATGGCGATTTAGAAGTTATATTCTTCAAACGTTAAATCGCATGCTCGGAACGATTCTGCGATTTCGTGGATTACATCACTTTTCCGCCGAATAGTTTTATGGAATAAATTTTTCCAGACACTTATATGTTTATGGGTTGTACCGCACATGATTTTTTATGCATAGAAATTCTAGAAAAGGCAATAAAGTCATTCGAATAAAAAGAACGAGGCCGTTCCGAGTGTCGGCCCCTTTTTTTGTCACTCTGCGCCGAGAAAAATGGCAGGATAATAATTTTTTGCCCGACGTTTTATCTAGCATCGAAAATGACCGATAGCGGGAATCATAAATACAATGTTCCCTTTTTTTGTGTTGTGATTTAACCAATTACACGGCGTGTGATCCGCGTTCCCTCGTATGAACCGTAGAAATTTATGTCACATGATACGCCGGAATCGTGACAGGTAATTTTCACTTAACAAATGGTCTTTTGCAGTGATAAAGTTTCACATCAGCAAAACTGACAGATTTATTAATCACAATATTTTCTGCAGAAAGGGAGAAACAGAAAACTCGCTGGATTGTTACACATGTTAAACTCGAACACGCGAGAGGGCACGTAAAGAATTGCGGTGATTATACCACTTAATGTCCATGATTAAATGGCTTACAGTTTTTGATTTAAAAATGTCTCGTTATTGAGTCGGCTGAAATTAAATTCATCATCATCATCATTAGCTGAACGGAATCTACCACTACACAATTGATGGCATGGTTAATTCGCATCCATTCATCTATTGTGGGTCCTGAACTAATTTCATACTTTGTATTCCGATCATTTTTATTATGTAATATGCTTATCCAACTTCTGGTTATTTCATCGACCTAATTATTTCCATCAGCTACTATTTTGTAATAGTTTTCTGTAATTTTTTCATAGTTTAGGGCGACCCGAAAGCGTTTGAAAATTCAGTAAAAAAAGTTCAAATTTATCAAAAATATAATATTTATATACAGAAGTATGATCAATATTTGTTCATATTTTTTATTATCTGCATTTTTAATATACATAAATGCTCCATAAACTGAAGTATGAAAATCTAAGCGTCATACATATAAAGACCGAGAGCTATCGACTTAATGACTATATTTATTTCGAATTTACATAGGACAAAAGGGTTGAAATTCCCCAGCCAAAATCAAAGAACGAGTCAGATGTCGGAAACTGAATCAAGATAAAACCATTTTCTGTGCTTATCTTTGCCGCAGTGGACACATTTCAAGTGTAAAAGAGATTTTAAGACTGCATGCTAATTTTAAGAGTAGAAAAGTTTGACTGTTATTAAATTCTATGGAGATTAATAAATGCAAATAGGATCCCTTAACTTATCCCTGTACGTCATAAGTTTGAGAATTATAAATAATTAATTTGATTAAATCATCATGTTATCAATTTAGGATGAATTTTCAAGTTCTATGTATTAAAATTATTATCTGCAGTGAATTAAAATAATTGATTGTTTGAAAATTTAGAGTAAGCAGGATTGTGTGTGATGATTCAAATTCGGAAAAATATATTTTTGTCTTCTATTGTGAGAATGAAAGAATATGCATTGAGATGTATATAAAAGATAGGATATACTAAGCACTCGCTCTTGGAATTAAGAAGATTGGTTTGCTCCTATATATTTCTTCCAGAAACATTGTCTTCGAGGATCGCAGAATTATGTAATATTTTTTCGCCACTTCTAAATGATCGCTTCATTATTTTTTATCCCATTGTAGGAAAGCATAAAGGCTCCGGAATAGAAGGGTAAGGCTTTTATTCTTGCGACAAGTCGTCGTCCATTAGTGCATGAAAAAAATTTCAGCAATCGACCATCCGTACTTGAGGATATAAAAGCATTCCCTGGTCGCAATAATTACTATCAGACCACATACGTTCCCGTTATTCTGTGTGTAGGCAGGGATTAAGGAGCTCCATTCTGGATTAGTCTGACACGTTTCTATAAACCTGTTTTATACCACGTGCCGTGGCAAATTTTCAGCAACCGAATAATATCCTTTGGCTGGTAATTTTTGCTCCAATTCGCAAATCAATTCTTAGGGCCATTCCAGCACGTGGACGAATGCCAATTTATTTGCATATTTGTAGCGCTTTTCAGGGCAAATTCGCGCTGTTTATTTGGAATAAATAACCATCGAATGAAATTTCGACGTAAGAAAGATGAAAATATTCAGAAGTATATTTGTGTTCCATCACGTTATATCTGGGACGAGGTCACGTGAACAAACAACGAAATGTGTAAAAAATGAATGGATATATTTTGACAGCAAGTTCATTTATCGTGGAAATCGTTCCAATGATACAAAGACGGATCAATCCGAGTTCATAGCTCTAGCACTCAAAAAATAGGTCATTTCAATCTCCCATTGTAAATATTTTCGCTATATCTCAATCAAAATGGCAGCAGATCTGTAGGAAGGTCTCGACTATGCTGGGCTGAAGATATCGACGCCGAATGTCTAGGCTTGGACAACTGAAGGGAAGATATGATAGACACACAAGGTAAAATGTATTGTTAGTGGCTTTCTGATATCTAAAATATATTTTAAAAAAATGAATAAAATCGCGCTATAAAACGGCAATTCTATTGTAAACGCATTTACGCATGTGCCATCAACACGAAGTATTTGTTTTTAGCTCCACCAAACAAAGTGCAAACAATGCCGAGGCATTTAGGCGATATTTTTGCACGCCACGGTTCGACGAAATTCAATCAAAAATTTTAACAGTCACGAATTGTTCTAAAAATCACCGATGAATCAAAACTGTGAAAACGAAAAGTTCGCAAATAAAAAAGCCACCGCAACAAAAAACTACTTCAAAATATCGTGACTGGCAATAATCACTCAGGCGGTATTGCTTTAACATTTCAATGATGAAAACTTCGATGAATAGGACTTTTGACGTCAAAGGTCGATTCCGGAAGATCGTTATTTAATACGGCTTTTCCGAAAATATCCGAAATTTTAAATGACCAACAATTACGAACATACCTAATAGCTGCGTAGGAAATACTCGCGGCATACATTTGTCGACGGAAAATTGTTTTAGGCACGAATTTGAACTTGAATCTGTCGCTTTGAAAGATATTTTCAATGCCATTATGTCTGAAAATTAAATTAAACATACCGAGGACGTTTATCGATCATTCCATAAATTATTATATTTGAATAAACGTATCGATGTTCGTGCATCTGAGTACATTAACACGCTCGATTATTAGTGCGTATAATTTACTTAAAGGTACTTGATTATCCTTGAATAATATTAAGAAATATCTGGATTAACCTTTTCGTTAGTGAGCAAATTTAAAATCGATGAAGTCGTTGTTGTCATAATCGCTTTACACCGATTACTTTCTGTCAGCTCCTAATCAGCGTAAGACAATCTTCTATTCGAGGCAGAGTCAATTGTAAATGAACACTTGATAGTGAATACAAGACCACGTCATTTCTTTACATAAACATTGCACAAAAAATCGATTCATTTGCTCCTCCTTTAGAAGGAAATGATAATTGAACAAAGACTCATTCAACACGCAGCGAAGAACGGCAAGCAGTTAAATAAACAAACACTCTCAATAACACACAATATTCGGTCATTTCTTTGCGTAAACAAATAACACACTTGAAATCGAAATCATTATAAGTCGATAAATTTAGGCTTAACGATCTATACAATCATGCGATGCATATGAAGAAGCTCTCCATCTTAGTCTCCCGAACTGCGCTAAGTTTTCTCTGTCTCTGTCAGCCTCCGAGCTTCAACGCACAAGAGTGCTCTTTCTGAATAGTGAAGGTCAAAACGGATATTTCCGTAAGTACTCCCATACAGGTTAAATACTGCAGAATATGGACTATAACCACGTATGACAAGCTTTAAAATTACTATTAATATCAGGTTAGTCCAAAAGTTCGTGCGCATTTTTAGGAAATTTTTAAATAGTATAAATAAAACACAATTTATTGTAGTATTGTATTTATGATATTTTAGGGCAATATCCGAATAGTAAGCAATCTCAAGTCAAAATTTCGATCCAGGGATTTCGGGATCGCATTAGACCATCCCGGAACCGGGATTTTCAATAGTTTAAAACACAATTCAAAAATAGGTAAATAGAACACTACAAAATTCAAATATTATTTTGAAAATATGCCCGAAATAGCATTAAAACATCGAGTGTTTCGTCATTTAGTCTGGGTCTGATTTTGGAAGCTAGGCAACTTGCTGCTGAAAATACACGCTCAGCCTCCACACTCGTTGGAGGTATCCTCATCAGATATTTAAATGCTAGTTCGAGTTGATGAGAGCGTGAGGCCTCATTTTCGTATAATACCATCAATGTGACTGATAAAATTCCTTTCTGCTGAGACAAGGACTAAAACTCGCAAAATTCCCGATTTCTCGACATATTATTTATTTCCGTCGTTGCGGACGAATATTTTTATAATATAATACTTTGATGTGATTTGTAATTATATTATGGAGGAATACAAAAATTCTGAACTCCGTATCTATTATATTTCATATCGATATTCCCATTATTAGAGTCGAGGTGTAGTAAATACATCACCGGTAGGGAAATATTAATATAACAATTTCATATGTACTGTGTATATGTATACATAGATAAAATAATTACTGCCCTTAGGCATCGCCTAAGCTCGCTAATTAGTAGTTACGCCTGTTTCCAACCGTACAGATTTCGACGGGAATGTCTCGATTTAGTAACCTTTATCGTGCTGGTGAGGTTAACAATTTCTGTTAGATAAAAAAATCAATCCCGAATTTTTCTGGATTAAGTTTACTAATCTCGGAATTCATGAGCACCTAAACCTGTCCCTAAAACAGGAACCCGGGATTGGATTCCCTACTAATGAATATAGTTTAAGACGCGAAAGGCTTGTGGGGCAAGTTCTATTGTAGATCGCGTCTATAGATGTTTGTATTATTTGCTAAAAATGTCCCACATGAAATGAGTTAATTATATTTAATTAGCTTAGAAATAATTCAGAAAAATCAAGGATGATTGGTCAATATTTTCAATTCAGTATAAATATTAATCCCAATATATCTTGCAAAAGGAAAGAAAAATAAGTTCGCCATAATGTGGTTTTTCCCACCGTACAATAATGTGATTTCTGCATTTATCGGTAAGAAACTCTCCATTATCATCATCATTTAAATCTTCAAAACCATTTTTTCCTAATGGAGCTGTTAAAGTTATAATGTGGGAACATTTCCCATTTTTTCAGAATAGTAATATCATCCCTTCAAACTATATTTTTGCTCGCTAAGCAACACGCTTTACAATGTTTAACGTTGTATATCTTTGATGAATATTTAACAATGAAAACATATATACATGAGTTTATATAAGGGCGAAAACTTTTCTGGAAGGTTGGAATTTAATAAAAAGGACTTTTTTAAATTCATATAGTCTTTTTCCCGCATTAATCTATGAAGCGCTTAAAAACTGCATCTCGAAACTACTTCTACTTTATCTTTAAACTGTTTGGCTATTGAATATTAAATAACTATGTTGATGTAAGAATTGAACCATTAACAATTATAATAATGCGAGAAATTGAATATAATTCGAATTTATGACAATCTTCAACGTTGTTAATGGGAGTCACTTAAGGGTGTGTTTAAGCATAGTTATTTTCACGTGATAATTAAATAAACCTTTGTTATAAATTAGACCTTAATCTTTGTCTACACGTACGTAGTTAAAGTTTGAATAACGAGACAAAGGGAATTTAAATCGGGAACGATTGAAAAGGAGCGACAGTATCCTTGATCCATTTAATGTCGCAAAAGAGGGCTTAAAAGATTTTATGCAGCTTAAAACAGTGGAATTAGGTATCCGAATCTTTTGTCCCGATGTATTTTGTCTTTTGTTACTTTCTTTAAGAATTTTCCTCCTTTCGCCTTTGCCATTTGTTCAATCTAATAACGGCAACCGCCAGTCATGTTAAAGAAATAAGGTGGCTCGCTGGCCTTCGAACAACAGAAACGTTTCTTCATCATATAACTTTTAATGAGAATCATGTTTCTTTGCTTAAATTTCTTCGCCGTTGAACATAATAAATATGGTCTCCTCATGGCTCGTATTTATTAAAAAACGTATTTAAAAAAACTTTCAACTTCATCCCTCAGCGGTGTAGGATACAACCACAAAACATATCAATGCAAAGATAAGGACACAAATGAATATTTGGCAAAAATTATTATTTGTTATATTATTATTATCTGATTAATCTATACCAAATGTTTCAGGTTAAAAATTTGGAAATCCCTGATCTAAACAATTTAATTACACAACAAATACATTCAATAAAAAAGCCTGGGTTTTTACTTTAACTGTCGTTGTTCATCTCTCAATCACCATTTTGTTCTGGATCGCGTTATTTCAAATGTGTCCTATATTATGAAATATACAAAAACAGTGTCTGAATGTAAAAAATAGGCGATATTTTTCTTTCAAGAAAAGACATAAGACCCATTTTATAACTGGACAATAAAATTAGCGATAATATCCGCAAAAAAATGTGCGTAATGCTTATTGCTCCATAGTTTGTCTTGCAAAAAGAGATTATTAAATTAAATAAATGTTCTTTACTAATCTCATTTGCCCGGCATATGCCGAATAAAAATAGCTCCAAGGCCTCTTTTGACAACTATATTAATGGTTCTATTTTTATGCGTATAATTAAGATGATTTAGTTGCAAGGATAAGAGGCCGGAACGAACGGGGAAAGCGGGACATTTTGTTCATCCCTTCTGGCATGGCTGAAGCCAAATAGCTAACTAGATTTAACTCCATAATAAAATCAAATAAGCTCATGATTCTTAATTAAAAAAATATATATTAATGAATGACAATACAAAATATATTGATATTCATCTATGCAACTGCATGCATCATGGGATATTAGATGATGTCAATCTGATCCCCAGTGGGAAATCGATCCATCTTTGACACTATGTTATGGATTTGACACTTCATAAATATTATTAATACACAATTCACCGAACCAAATACTATAGCTTTGTATTTATTTAGACAATATTCGCATGAAAATTCGCATGAGAATAATAATATAATTTCATAATAATATGAAGGTTGGTACTTAATAAACATCATATAGAATTGTTAATAGTGGCGCCAATCATATGTCATCCTACGAACTTATTGAGTGATGTATTACGAAGCATAATGACTATGTTGTGAAATTAAAAAGAAGACCTAAATATCGATATAAAATATTTCTTGCGGAGATTTCCATAGTTCATGCGTTAGTTTCCCAGTTGTATTCAGTCGATCTTCATAATTTGCTGGTACGATTAAAATTACATCCACAATCTGAATTTGAGCCCCAAATCTTTATAATAAGATTCCAGAATCACTATAGAAATACTTGGTCTTAAATACATATTTGTAATGCCAAATAATAAAGTGAAATATCCATAGTATTAATAAAAATATTTGGTTCACAATGTAAATCTTCTGAATGTATTGCTGATGTGGTTGTGATGTTTTTGTGTTTGTCGATCAAATTCAAACAGCTTCTTTATCACTATCATAGTAGATAGGGCGATATCAAAGCTTTTCAGATGATGGCCAGTTCGTTGGATATATGTATCTGATTTATTATTGCCAAGAGATATATTTTTCCATCTATATCTATATTATTATACGCTATTCCTTTTATATAAGGGGTACCGGATGAAAATTTCGTTTATTTATTAAGATCGTCCTTTTCGATGTCAATTGTGTTTCGGTTGTTAATCCATGTATGTCTTTTGTTATTGATCGATGACCATTTAAAGTATAATTTTCGAAATAAATTACATTTTTTGCAACCAACATATTTCAAATAGAATAATTGCATATTATACCAAATGATTTTGACCAAAAATGTGATATTTACGGAGACAAATTGGCTTTTCGGCGGTATTTGGAATTGGAAATTTTGACTTGGACAATTAGCTGTTAAGCATTGAAGTTGAAGCAAATCCGAAAAATTAAATGTTATTCAACAAATGTCAGATACATTCAAATGCTTTTGGTCTAGTATACAAGAACGTTTAAAAATAATTGGCAACATTCATATATATAGATTCATATAAATTCGTATAACACGTTAACCGCCATGTCAGTCACCGGTGGC
This sequence comes from Stenopsyche tienmushanensis, assembly GCA_008973525.1. Classification (NCBI taxonomy): domain Eukaryota; kingdom Metazoa; phylum Arthropoda; class Insecta; order Trichoptera; family Stenopsychidae; genus Stenopsyche; species Stenopsyche tienmushanensis. The sequence goes on along the minus strand of WACJ01000008.1, from coordinate 1,332,029 downwards.
CGATACGACATACCTAACTTTGTATTATGTATTTTTGACAAATAAAAATTAAATTAAATCGAAAGGAAAAATAAGCCTAAAGTGTATCAATGTACTTGAAGCATGTTAAGCAATAATGAGGTTCATTTGGACAATCTGAGCAATATTTTGTTACTCTGGCAGTTTTATTTCTGGCATAGTTTCTGTCATGTAGTTTCACGTTGTAACAACCCTTGCATGATTTCCTAGAGGTTCTAGCCGAATCTTCTTTTGCTTTAAGGACATATTTTGTTAGTTTTGATCTTGAGGTATTCATTTGATTTTGGTTGGATTTGATGCAAAGATATTCAGTGATTGCTTTCGTGATATCAACTTTGTAAACGTTTTTTTGGTAGTTATTTTATGCTAAATCTGGCCATTTACTATTGCAGTGTTTAACATCAATTCAATAGTTAATATTTTGTACCACTTCAAGTTCTTTCGCAAGTGCAAGGAATACGCAGCCAATTGATCTGAGAGATCAGCGCGCGGACAAGGTGACTGACAGGGTGGCCGACACGATGCCACCTATAATACTACAGTAGAACATCGATTATTCGAACTAATTAAGGATGAAAGGATGAATAACGAAAATCCGGATAATCGATAATAATCATAATTGACAGGGAAAGCATGAATAATTTTTATTTGTCTAGATTTACATACACATTTAGTAAATTATTTTTTATTACAAAAATAAATGATAGATTTTGTCTTTAAGCTAGCTCTTCTTTTAGAAGCTGCCAAAACACGAATACTCTTAAGATATATAAGTTGTCCTGAATTACACTCTTCTTGATTCTCAAGCCATTTCATGGTGACATCTAAATACTGAAAAAAATCAGAACGTGTAGGACCAAATATCTTCTCGGTCTTCTCGAGCTTGTTCTTCTGAGGCAGATATTTTTTTAATTTCAAAATATGGAATCTAGGATCATTTGCATTGCAATTGAATCACTAGTAAACTTCGTATTATGCAATCCATTACGCACGTGAGCAAAAGTGGACACAATTCTCCACGTAAAAATCAGCAAATTATATATATTTATTGCTTTATTTTAAACAATTTGGATAATCGAAAATCTGGATAATCGAGGTGCGAATAATCGAGATTCTATTGTATTCCATTTGAGCCGCGTTGTTCACCCGTGACAGATACAACTTAAATTAACTTAATTTTCATCGAAGTAAATTTTAAAATTGTGTATTTTTGTCTATTATATTACATAAAACTACATTTTTTTTCACAGAGTTATTCCAATAAATGTAAACAGTAAGTTGAAAAAGTTTTATTGCAATCGGATCAACGGTATGGAAGCGCATTTAATACGGACAAACAAACATTGATTTTTATATATTAGAAGATAAAAATGCTGATAAACCCTCAATAACATCCCATTGAGTACCGATAATAAGATTAATTTTAGCGTGGAAATGACATTGAAACTATGTGTTAGCATAATAATTTTAGCATGTATGTATTCAGCATTCGGTAGCAAATAGACAGCGCTTTGTATGGGTTAGGAAAGCCTAAATACAAGAAAATCCCAACTGTGGTTTCAGAAGTCCAGCTTTGTAAACCGCAACTAATCCGATTCTACTCGGACGGACAAACTCGTTGATCTCGTAACGGAATGTTTATAAACAAAGAAATTTGACATGAGGCTCAAATAGCCGGCCATAACTGAATTGAGATATTTTTAAAATTCCCGCTGAAGCATTTTATCCAATTTCGTCGCGTCGGTTTGTATCGTTATTTTACATTGTCAGATGTAATACAATGTTCGCTGTTACGCTATACAGAGTGTGGGAATCTGTTCCACGACATATGTGCGGATATGAAGTTGCCGGGTGGAATAGACTAAGCCAGAACACCAGGTTTGACAAATGGCCACTGCAAGTTGTAATGAAAAGTTCCACACGGCCGGATCCCAGAAGCTTGCAAATGAAAAATGTCTGAACCGTAGCGGAGAGCATTCCGCAATTTTAGCACTCTGTAGTGTGAGCGTTTCAATTTCAGCGACGTTTATCCTCATACATTTTAAGATTTACTTTCGCACAAATTCAGCACTGCGGAATGGCGAATAATTTAAAAAGCATATTGAACGCTCGAAATTTACGGCGAATATATTTTTTCGTCGAAGGCCGCTTTAAAGCGCGTTATGTTCACATCGAGCGCGCAAACGTCAACGTGACAGATGACATCCACATTGACGCCTCATTATACAATTTTAATCATGTTTCGTACTGACATATGCCGATGGCGATGTCTAAAAATATTTTCAAAACGATGTATAACAATTTTCGATCAGCCGAGAGCAACTGCAAAATGCGATTCCATACAATTTAACAAAGAGGATCATCAATTAAGTTTGACATTTACAAGCGACGGTCCACCATTTTTCTTCGTCCGAAAGACGCGCGATCGCACATAACAATTTTTGTCATGGCCATAACTGATTTGTTTTTGAGAATCTAAATCATAGCTTCGCAACCTTTTTCGGGTGGTAACCCCCTTTTTATAAAAGACCCCCGATGCATTTTTAATGAGGTAATTATGTTTAATAATTAATTTAATGCAATAGTTGAAATTGCATGTTATTATTCAACCTCAATTTTAATTTAGGAACTCGTAAATGCTCATACTTACTATTCAACAAAAAATCGTATTCTGAAATCGCTATCGTCGGATAAGCTATTAAGCTCTTTTACCAAAGATAAGACGACTTTCGTTCGTGTTGTCTTGAGAGCAAGCGTTTGTTATGAGAATTAAGATACTTGCATCATTCTTATCGTTAACCAATTTTGTTATTCCCTCTTGACTGTTCTGGGATGGCGTCATTAGTCGAGTATCACCACTTTTTTGCAAAATCTACTCCTTCAGAAGTAAACTGGCAGGCTTGCACGGTAACCTTGTCTTTTTATAAGCAAAAATGGCTGAACAACTGAAAGCAGATACTATGCAAGTTGAACATTAAGAAATATTCCGAAGAATTGAATGTAAGCTGTGTACTATCAACAGTGTTAAGGTTCATTTGATGATATATACCACACCAGAATTGTGTGAGCAATTTTCCATTTAACATGCCGAAGAATCATCTCGCAAATCCAAGAATTCATCGGAAATGATGACCAAATCAAGAGAAGCAGATAAAATATTTCGTGTCAATGGAGTTTCTTCTTCTTTCAGCTCAATGAAGTAACGCTGAAGTTCATTTTCAAGGGATTTAAGATGTCCAGTAAACTCCTCCTTCAAAATTTCATTTATTTCGACTTCAGATTAATCTATCATACTGCAGAGTTTCTCAAACATGGTGATGTTTCCAAGATTTATTTTTCTTCGCCAGTTTTGCAGCTGTGATAAAAATGCCCCGAGATTACTGTGAAATGCGATAATATTCGTTTCCTTTCTCTGAAGTTCCAACTTAAGTCTATTTTACTGTTCTAATATATCTGCTAGATATGCTTCTCTTTTCAACCAAGCTTTGTCGTTAAAGTATATCAAAAGGTCATATTTCTCTTGTACTTCCAGGAACAACTTGTCTTACTGGCAAGGGCATACTGGAGAATCATACAGTTTGCTTGGGGAGCTTGTTCTTTTACTTTTTTCTGAAAGCTCGATTTTGACCCAAGCATAGATGGTGCACCATCCGTACAAATCCCTCAAACGTTCTTCCACTTTAATCCTCCAGTCTTAAAAATGTATTATCTTCTTCATAATATCTTCACTTTTTGTAGTAGTTTAAAATCCACTACAAAATAGGACATAAGCTTACGTCTGTTGATTCAACAACTTAAAAAGAAAACAATGATGAAACCTTGATTTCATTAAAAATCTACCCTTTGACGTCAACGGACAGTCTTGATATACGCCACTGAATAGTATTATTAGATTGAGATATTCGTTGCATCTTTACTTCACTGGAATCCCAAAGAATTAATTTCACCATCTTCAACATGTAGGGTTTGATGAGCTTTTTTCCAATTATGTGAGGTTTTTTTTTGCTTAGCAATTTCCAATGCCACTTCATATGATGTTTGCACTGATGCTGTACTTGCTTGCTAAAAATGTTCTGTTCAATAAAGTCTCTGATGTTTGCAACTACATAGTTTCATGCCGACGAAAGAACTCTAAATCTTTTTTATTGTGTTCTGAATGCTTTGCCTTTAAGTGACGTTTGAGTTTTGAAGGTTTCATAGACTCATGACTGAGAACAACTTTGCACAATACGCATTATGGCTTCTCCATTCTATTGCTAGTCAAGTTATTCAAGTCGAATTTCAGATATTTTTCTGAATATTTACGTTTTTTTTTCTTATAAAATAAAAATTGCATTATAGTGAATATTTTTAGTGGTTTTCTGTGAAGTGTGAAGTTGAAGACTTCACAGAAAACCCCCTTGGGGGTCGCGAATCATTAGTTGAGAACCTATAATCTAAATCCTACATCAGAATCATATTTAAATATGCAATATTATGCAATAAATACGTGTTTCATCAACGAAGCGCGTTGAAATATTTTTGATTGGAAAATCATTATTATTCGGATTCGTTCGACAAAGGCGAATTTAATTTGGACTGATGTAATAACCGCAACAGTCATGTTGAATATCAGTTCATGAAAGCATATTATCGATGCATTAGTCAGATGCAGCGGGATTATTAAAGTACCAAAATAACAATTTCAACAGCGATGTTTTCAGTTCAATTTAAATTCAGCATCAATTCAATTTTGTTGACTAATCACAAGAAATAACAGATAGTGGCTTTTAATTATACGCTCGAAAATGTAATATTCATAATTGTCATACGTAATTATATGAATTAAAAAGACATTGTTCTGTCTGGTAGAGTTTTGAAGACTATTTTCATTATGGGGTTTTATAACCAGACGAGACAAGTTTGACGAACTTTAATTATATAAGGTGACTTCAATCATATTTGACTTTGATTATAATATGACTAAAAATATCTAGCTACTTCAGCAGGTATCCTTCATTGTTCATGTTATATTCAATATTAGATACACAGGGAATTTGCTCATTTGGTTTTTAGAAAAAACTCGAATAAATTAATAATAATATAAATAACTGTATATCAAAACGCGTTTAAAAGAAAGAAGAAATATTTATATTTATATATATATATATATATGCTGTTATTATTTATGATACTCTATTGTAAATAAAACTAGCCTCATCGACAACCGAGAGAGTTTTTTTCAACAGTAGGTTCAATAAAAATGAAATTATCCTCAAGTTTAACCTCTTGATGAGTACAGTCGCGTATTTGCGATCGAATTCCAGTGATTCAGAAAGAGCATTCTTGCACGTTGAGTTCGGGAAGAGACAGCGACGGAGAGAGTATCTTGCGCACATCGTACGATTGTATAGATCGATAGCCCAAATTTATCGACTGATAATGATAACCCAAATTAATCGATTTAAGGTGTATTATTTATGATATATATTGTATGCTATCGACAATGTTTATTTATTTAAATACAAGATTGACTTACGCTGCGCGGTCCTGAGAGATAAGTGGTGCACATACAAATATAGCATATATGTTTAAGTCATTTTAAAATTAACTCACTGCTCAAAGGGTACAAATGTTTATTGAGCTTTTATTTTTTAAATGTAAATATAATTTTGATGTTTTTGATTTTGTTTGACCTCAAAATTTCAATTGATATCATATCTTTGTATATGTTAAAACGCGTTGCGCAACAGAAGATGCTACTTCTCGTTTTCTTTCTTCAGTGACGGGACCAAGATCTTATCCATTGGAATAAATGTATTTCTAATGAAGAGAATAATGAAAAAGAGTTCAAAAAAGCAGGATCAGACATTTTCTTTCATATACGTTTAATAATGATCATACTTTTAACTGTCTTCAAATTTCTTTCTGTAACATGGAAAAATGTGTTATTCGCTTTTAAAATAAGGTAGTTTCCATGCCGCATCCTGTATAGCAGAGGCACGAATCGCGATATTTATTTTAACAGATTTTATTATTTTAAATTTTTAATAAAGTTAAAGAGTGCTAATCGTCTTTTAAACTAATTCATTCCAAAATGCGTCCAACTACAATCTGGATTTGAACTTGAACTTTTATAACATGAGCCATAACTAACACACGATAGCAACACTTAGTCATATAAGCGTTGAATTTATAGAAAATGTATTGCAATTCACTCAAATAGAGTAGACGTTTAATATTTTAATATTTAATGAAAGTGTTTGGCCATGGACACGCTGATAATATACAATTTCCAATCGTAACGACTATATCGAGCTTTCAGCCTAGGCCTTATTCAATTGTCGTTATCCGTTTGTCTTCGAATACATCCGAAGGATAGGAATGGGTACAGCAAAGCAATAATTGCTTTATACAAAGGAGAACCTGCCCCTCTTTTATTGCCGAACTATGCTCTATCTGTGACACGTAATGAAGTGAAAAGCCGAGTGCCAAATCCGGCCCTGTTGACAATACCATTTAGAGAGGACAACCTCTTTGTTGGAGCGTTAAATTTGATCTCTCGCGAACACGGTAATCGAATTTAATCCATGTGCCCTCTTTGGAAGGTTGATTGCATTGCCTGGACAATTACAGTGCCCCTCAATTATCGAAGTGTAGAATTCCAGCAAAGTATGACTAATCAATAAGGAGCTTGGAATGAGGACTTGGCACGGCTTCCACCGATGAACCGCCATTTCCCAGTAATTGTCTTGACCTGTGTGACTTTTCCAGATTTACATAGCCACTATTACACATATTATACTTCCCCTGCGCCCCAAACGACCCAAAACTTTGTCCGGCTTTTAAATTTTTCGAATGTACAGAGGGACATAAACTTTTATGGTCCAGAATAGCTGATATCATAACGAGTTCCGAAAAATAAAAAGTTTATTCGATCAATACAATAAGAACGATTGTTTGAACTATAGCAGCCATCAACGACTTACAATGCGAATAAACTACCACTATTGATGCTAAATTTTGGACTTTTATTATAAAGGGTTCAAATCTAGATTATGGGAAAAAAAACTCCATTTCAATAAATTTGGGAGATCGGAAATATTATTTTTGATCGATCATCTTGATTCAAATTTATCCTGAAAGAATGAAGTTATGCATGCAAGTATAATTAAAATATTATAAAAAAATATCACTTAAAATAATCCTATCCTTGTTTTATCACTTAAGAAATAGAAATGGAAAATATCCACATTAAAAAAGACTTTCGCTAGAAAAGTCTCCTGTGGAGATCGCCCATATCTTTAAAAACAAGAAGAAGAAAAAATGTTTAATTTCTAAATAAAAATTCATATTCTTAAGTAGAAGAAGATTTAAGGGATCATCTCGCTTTGATGGCCCAAAAAATAGGCAATTTTTAACATTTTTTTTCACAGTAAATACACAATATAATTAAATGAATCTTTTTGGAATTTATTAAAACACTTTTATATAATACTAAAAAAAATAAATTCCTAATTAAAATCATCATTTTTCATTCAGGCTTACCTGAAACGAAAAGTCAAAAAGATTCTTAATTTATATGAGTGTCTTCTATCTTTTTAGGGGTGTTTTTTAATGTAAAACGTAAGATAAAATAAACATTTTGACCTGATTTTGTGAACCATCATAGTTATACACGTATAAAATAATCTCGTAAAATTTCAGACCAATCGGCTACTTGATTTTTCGTAATTCTATAAATACGTCGCATGCAAAACTTAATTTCGAGAAAACACGCGTTTAAAGTTTTCAGTACTTAAAAATTGTTGAAAAGGGAAGTATACTACTAATCAGCCATTCCAAATATATAAAGCAATCCTTCAGCTATCTTAATCTTGCCTTTTTGGGTTGATCTGGCGTCTCTAGGAGCTGTTCTAGATTTTTTAGAAGATTCGGAGCATCGGCTGTTGGCCATAAGTACGCGTTGAAACTCTCATTGTTATTTTGTGCATATAAATCAAAGCATCTTTCCAGTAAATTATCGGGTGATAATTCTTCATAAATAAGCTTTAAGAATTGCTGAACTCTCTCGTTGACTTATAGTTGTCTTATAGTTGCTTGTTTTTGCAATTCCCACCAAGAATCTGCGCCTTTTGAACAGCGTAAAAAGGATTTTCATTTTAGATCATACATTTCTTCATAATACGAATAAATATCATTGATCTCAATTATAATTTTCATAAATTTGTATTAAAATAGATTAATTATCAGTTTAAGATATTAAATAAATGATTCATGTTTGATTTATCATCTAGAGTAGAAGAAAACAATTTTACAAGATTCTAAGCTTCGATCCATATATATTGAATTTCATTCAAAGAGTTTGAAACGCTCGACATTGGTTTTGGTCTATTTTTCCTATAAAGTGCAGGAATTGTGATTGAAAAGAAATAAATTACCAACAGGATGTTCAATGAGGAATAAAATTGGCGCAGTGTGATATTGGAAAGTTGGAAATTGGTACTGAGATCGCATCTATATTTATGTCTTTTACCATCTATCCATTTATAAGTTTGCTTATAGACAATCACAAATATGGACTCTATATTTAACCATAATTAATATAAGCAACCTAATACATTATTAATACAAGATAAAGTTAAGAAATTATATTTTTTAATGAAAAATACAAATTTAATAATACCTTAGGTGATGTATAAATTAAATTATAAACATCTGGAAGATGATAATGTTGGGCATATCAAAGGCTATTTCTTGATATAATTTGAATTAAAAATGTATATGCAAATATGTTGAATAATTTAACATAATTTTGAATGCAAAAAGGTTTCAAACAGATTTAAAATGCGTATCTATGCGCATATGTCGAGCTTTCCCAAGTATGTTTTTACTATTCCACAATTAAGTCTTTGTGGATATATTTCGAGGTGTATTTGCCGAGAAACTTTTCTCATAAATGGAATAACCGAAATAGAGATACTTCGAACTTAGGCTTCTTTTCGTGCGACGAGGAAATCATTAAATTTTGAAAGAAATTCATCAGGCGGAAGTGTAGGTTTACTCTTGTATTTTTTTCCCTTCGTTTTCGTGAAATATTCACGAGAAAGCCTCGCCTATGTAAATTTTTATTTATACAAAAGTTACGACGAACATCATAATTTATGACTTTTCTCAACAGTTTTCAAGAGAGTGAAAATGGCGAGGAAAAGGTTCTCTTTCAATTAGCCGAACTTGGAGCTAAATGGGAATGAATAACAATTACACAATCTGAGATTACATATACGTGCGAAAGCATTTGTGCTCTCGCAAGTGCTCAAATTTGATTTCAAAATTATAAATGCAATTTATTTCCTTCTTAAAATACCACAAAAAGATCTTCATTAAACAGATATTATGCAAAGTTAAGTGGACACTACGATTCAATAGCCAAAGAAATGAGATGAATGCAACCAATTGAACAATGGACATCTTGTATATGAGCCAATGATAAAAGCAGAATAATTATAATAAAATCCGATGATAGTATTTTAAACACTGAGATATTTTCATACCGACAATTAAAATTAAACACATTTCATATATTTATCTTATACAATAGCAAGTTTTGAATGAACAATGGGCAACATTCATTAAAATTTGAATACAATATAACGATGTAAAATAAGTTTTCAGGAGCGCAAACCATAATACAATTAATTACCCACTAATGGCATGGTAATATTAGTTTTGATTTTGTGCCAAAACTTTACAACAAATAATTTTGCAACGACGGTATCGTAGCCACATTGGTATCGTAAATTGGAGAAAATACATGATTTTGGATGACTATTTTCCATTTGATTGCATTAATTCGCACTGTATGCGGCCCAAAGTTATTATAACGGTGTTTAAAACATAGTCATTAAAATCGAGTCCATTATTATTTGCGAAATTCGTATTTTATAAATAGGATAGCGAATATGATGAATGCGGACTATTTTCATATTCAATCCAACCATATCGCACCCGAATAGCTTCGTATAATATGTGTTCACAATTTGCGATATAATCATCTACTTTTTGATGAGATTTTATAAAAGATCATGGGATCATATGGTCACGCTTATTTATAAAAAATATTTGTGTTTATATTCTGTTATCAAATCAACCTCTTTTAGATATTTCGAGTCTCCTGTTGGACTCATGGACGCGGGATAACTGTCATCGTCATGGTAATGCTGTCTATTGGATCCGGACACGTACATCTTCAACAGCCTCATCAGTTTATCCGGGATTTCCGTCTCCAACATGGTTTTCCAGAGTTTTTCCCAAATTACGACGGGTACGGATCAGAGTTCTTACGCAATGTTAAATTAAAGCAAAATTAAATTGATCCATAAGTCTTCGTATAAATTCTTATGTCAATAAATTAAAATATTTAATATTAGTCAAAATCCAGCGCGTTGCCGCCAAAAAAGCAATATTTTTAAAAATATCGTTTGTTAGTTTTATTATAAATATGAACAAACATTTATTTTTATATATAAGATCTACTGTATGTTGATTGTACTATATCTATATTATTTGAGAAAGTGCAAATAATAAGTTGGCAAAGTTTTGTTGCAATCGAATGAACGGCATGGCAGCGCATTAAATACGAACAAACAAACATTATTTTTTATATATTGGACTATGCCTATGTTACTTGCGAAATTTTTAACAATAAGTGGACGAAGTTTTATTGCAATCTGATGAACGGTATGGCAGCGCATTTCGAACGAACAAAACCCAAATCATTTTTATATATTAAAGATAACCATATGATCACGCTCGTCCGTAAAGAATAACAGTGATTGATCATATCGAAACATGTAGAAAAATTGCTTTTCGATTAATGTTTTGCGATTTGCATTTAGTTTTCTTATGGGAGGATTTGCTATTGACGACCAAACGAGGTGCTTGAATAGTTTGTATGAATTCATAATACATAATTTGCTTTCGTTCTCCTACTGCTTTTTGACATGGCCTCGTACATCATATTTAATAGAAGTTCTTTTGCGCCGCTTTCACGCCATTTATTGTCCTAGTAATCCATGAAAAAATATATGAATAGCTTTCGAGATTTATGGTAAACACTTCTGAATTCAGTATTAATTTATGAACTGAAGCTCAAAATTAAATTTAAGCCGTTTTTCTTATTATTCATAATATTAAAGCCTCATTCTTATATTTGCATTATTTCGGCGCCTTCTCCCGGTCGTTTCCCTTTTTTTATTGCATAATCCATCTATCCGAATCTCTGAATATTTCGCCACGGTCTTTAAGTACTCTCGCCTTAGCCGAAATATTTCATTATTCGTCCATGGGTTTATTTGTTACTAGAGGAAGCTTATTTTTATACTTGATTATGGAAGAAAAAGCGCACAATGAGGAGTAAATCGAGCATATATGGAGTTGAAAGGACTTTCTGAAGGGGGCGTGAAACGAAATGGGATGAAAATACTGCAAATGTCATAAATAATTCCGGCTAAAATGAATGAGCCGATTGATATTCAGCAAATGGCGATGATTTTTCATCACATATGCCAGGGTTATGCTTTCAGCGTGAAAAATAAACTCTTTTGAGGATATGCTCTTTATCTGTGAACACTATCAAAAGCTCATATCAATTCACATACATAAATAAATTCGATATCGAATGCAAATAGTACAACCATTGATTGGGGGCAAGATGTAAAAAAAAACATCATGAAATTTCGTTTTTGCCCATTAATTTCGTACTCGACAACATTATTCACTTTGAACAATATATGGATAAAATCAAAAAAAGCTTACTCATCGCAAAGAGTGAAAAATTGCTTATTTTGCATGGCCAGGGACATATTATTTGGTGAAAAAATAAAATTTATAACAGCATTGACACAGGTCGAAGTCTTTGGGTATCGTTTTTTATTCCATACAGTCATACACAGAGCAAATAATATATATTTCTAAAAATAATTAAAGTTTTAAATATTACGATATAAACCGAAGATCTATATCAAGATTTATACTTCAGTCATACGCAGTTCAATGCAGGACTAGAGCCTCTTCAATACCCATTAACGGAAAAAAGGTCACATCCACAAAATTCGTATAGTGGATTTTTGCTCTCAACATTAAAGGTATCATGACCTTTTTGAATATTCATCCAATGGGGTCACTCAGCGGACTGTAACAAAAAGGGCTTTCACGATAATTTCAATAAGGGAAAATGCTGTTTTTAAAGAATTAACAGTCTATCTTGGAAGGGAGAAAAATAATTATTCAAGACGATAGTGTTGTTTTCCTTGTGAAAGAGGGCGAAGACACAGTTGAAGAAGTGCATTTCAGCATTGTGCCTACCATCGTAATGGTATGTCCTCGACATTGAATACATCTTACCCTTGTGAATTTGAAATATATATATAATAAGATAATAATGGCATTTCTAAAAAGCTCAATGGAAGAAGATGTGCTCTAGAAAGTAGCCATAGGCCAACTACCCTATAAAAGCACCGCTCATATGATCGTGTACAAGAAACAGGCCTGCGGGCATAACAAAGACCGCAAGAAGACCACCCCTTTTTCATATCAGAATAAAAGCCCATATATTATATGGGCCTAAAAATAGATAATACCAAAAGAGGTTGTTCAGACCACCACAAACAAAACAAGGAGTAAGTGGCCACGGGTCTGATATTCTGTTTAAAAATAGGCTCACATGACTCGATAATTTCTTCAATATCTCCAGGAGCGAGAAGTCGTCCTCGCCGTTGAAGATCTTCAGCATAAACTTTATGCTGAATGACTTTCAACAATTATGGAGGAAAAATCGACTTTAATTTACTAAAATAGCACACGTGGTCAGCTTAAGTTGATTATTTGATAAGTGGGCTAAATTAATGAGCTTTTACATCATACCAACTAGTAAAAACTGAATACCCGAACAAGGATCTATAGGTTAGAAGAAAAATTAGTGTCCTTTTATTTTTTAGACGTAGTGCCAATATTACACTGGTGTCAGAAGTGAATGTTTTCAAATATTCGACCACATATATTAGCTCACTAAAATGTATGTTTTACATCGTACAATAGGACTTTATGATAGCATTGTTAGATATGGATATATTGGTATTATACAAATTTAAAAGAATTTAATTTGGTTGAACACAATGAGCTTATGTATGTCATATAATGGTGCGTTTTAGTTTTCATTCGCTAGTTTATTTTTTTTTTTCACCTTAAATGGTTAATAAATCAAATTGAATGCAAGATTTACGGCAATAGCAAAAACATTTGTACACACGACGAGAACATTCCTCGATTTTGACGTACGCCGTCAGGAGACAAAAGTCTTCTCCGTTTAGCAAACTGCTCTCAGAGGCTTGGAGAGGCCCTCGACAAGCTTACTTCACAAGCCACTACGAATATCAAATTGAAATAGAGTGGAAGTGATGGCTGGGTAAACATATAAAGTTTCACGGATCATTCGCGAATGTATGTGTGTGTGTTTACGTCAGCGTAACATCAAAACTTTATAAAATTTCTGAAGCTTTCTCAGCTTTGTTTCGATGAAGTTTTATCGAAATAGCTCGCCCATTGTTTGACTAGCGTTATATCTTTCCATTCAGGAATAAACTTTTACAATGTTTCATCTTACATAATTGATTATTATGTACATTATCGATGCATGAAATACAGTGAAAAAATTTAAATATCTAAGAAAAACATAATTTTTCAACAAAATTTATTTACACTATTTAAAAAATGCGCAAGAATTTTTGGACTGAACTGATACATACAAAAATAATAATATTTTTCATATTATTATATTTGTATGAATAGATCCTCTTCTTTTTGAAAATTCCCATTGAAATAACCTTATCATAATTTAACCCTATGCGGAAAGAAAATGAAAAACCACCACATAAAAATGCCATATCTCTAAGAAAATCTCCCATAGAGATCACCTATCATAACGAATAGGACACCATAAGAAGAAAAATAAGCCATCTTATTCTTTTTACCTTAAATATAAAAGTTTTACTTTCAGCCTGTATCTAAATATTCAAATTTCGTTCACAGTTCTTAGAATCCCAGTGTCTTTGCGTATTTTTTGAAGGAATATTTTTAATTACATCTGTTCATCCAATGGATATTCGATATCCTTTGTCTGTAGAATCACATTTCACATATTCCATTAAACATCCGTTCATCTTAAATATCGATTGCGTAAAAAATTTTTGAAGACGTTTTTAGATTGCTCAAGTTGATCGGAGCATCGGCTGTCTGGTTTTTTTTTTTTTTTTTTTGTATTTTTATGCCCGAGGTCCTTAGCCCGAGGTTTTTTAGTGCACGGTGACACAACGTGGCCCGTGTCTTGTCGGCGTTATTCCGGGTTTCCTGGTGGAAATTCCGCTCCAGTTTTCAGTGCATTGACACCGCTTAGTGTTTAAGTACTTTGTGTTTTTTATCCTGTGTCATTTGGTGAATTTTTAACGAAGATATAGTCGATTTATCGATCTTTTTTTCAAATCTGTAAATTGTCACAATTCTGCCGGCCGACGCTCCTCAAACGTGGGCCGCGTCGCCGTTCGGCACCCCCCGGGTCGGCTGTTCGTGTCTTTTTTAATCCGTTAGCTTCATTATTATCTGTGTTTTCTAGGCCTAAGTAGACTAAGATCTTTGATTTTTTATTTTCACGTATATTAAGTCGGTTATTGTAATATTAAGACACGATCGGCACCCCCCTTGCGGCCACACAGTTGGTCATTAGCTGCCTTTTGCGACCGATCTTCGTGATTTAGCCACACTCATCATGGTATAGCCACGATAATCCGTCTCCACGTCTCCCGGGCCCCCATCGCCGTCGGTGAGCGCCCGCTGTTAGGGCTGCGCCCTGCGGCGCCTCCGCCCCCCCGGGCCCCCCGGGCCCCATCCCCCCTCGATTTTTTTTTCCGGTTCCCCCCCCCCCTCATTTTTTTCTTCTTTCCCCTCACCCTAGGTTTTGTTCTGTGGACTTCAGAGAGTCTGGGACAGGTGGCCCCAATTTTTTACCGCGGTCCTCGGCCAAGTTATTTAAGGTTACATTTTTATTTTCAATTGTTTATATTTTAGTTTTTTTTCATGTTTTAGCGCATATTCTTAGCTTTATATTAATACGCTAGTTTATAAGATATTTTGAATTTGAATTATAGAATGAAGCTAGGATGGTGCGCCATTCCCCAAAGAAGGGAAGGGTGAGGCACTCTCCTCCCGCGTCGCGAGCGTCTACCGGAGCGCGCCTCCGATGATGGTGACCCTGGTGTGATATCTCCCCCGACTAGGGAATCCAATCCCGGGATCCCGGATCCCGGGATCCCGGGATCCCGGACAGTTTTAGGTAATTAAGAATCCCGGGATTAGAAAACGTAATCCCGAAAATCCCGGGATTGAAATTTTTATCTAACAGAAATCGTATACCTCGCCAATACGATGAAGGCTACTAAATCGAGACATTCCCGACGAAATCTAGACGCTTGGAAACAGTGGCGTAATTACTAATTGGCGAACTTAGGCGACGCATAGAAGCAGTGACTGTCTAATCTATGTATACCTATATAGCGTACATGTATGTTTTTCAAATTGTTATAATAACCTTTCCCTACCGGTGATGTATTTACTACACCTCGAAGAATAATGGGAATATCGATATGAAATATAATAGATACGGGGTTCAGAATTTTTGTATTCCTCCGTAATATAATTGCAAATCTGCAGCGACGGAAATAAATAATTTGTCGGGAAATTGGGAAATCGGGAATTTAGCGATTTTTAGTCCGTGTCTCAGCAGAAAAGAATTTTATCAGTCACATTGATGGTGTTGTATGAAAATGAGGGCTCACGCGATCATCAACTCGAACTAGCATTTAAATATCTGATGACGATACCTCCAACGAGCAAGTTGTCTGACTTCCAAAATCAGATCCAGACTAAATGACGAAACACTAATGTTTAATGTTAATGTTACTTCGGGCATATTTTCAAAATAATATTTGAATTTTTTAGTGTTTTATTTATCTATTTTTGAATTGTATTTTTATCTTTTCTTAAATAAATAAAATTCTTTGGCCTTCAAGTGATTTTTTATATTGAACAAATGGACTTATAAGTAATTTTTGATCAAATTCATCAAGGTAATTTCTTAAAATATTGAAAATCCTAATCCCGGGATCCCGGGACTGGTCCCGGGATTGTCTAATGAAATCCCGAAATCCCGGGATCGAAATTTTGGTTCGGGATTGGATTCCCTACCCCCGACCAACCACACCACATCAATATTATATTCGTCAATTGTATTAATTATATCCAAATCCTATGACCAACCGTTAAATGGAGCTGGGCAGGACATATCGCGAGAGTGAAGGATGAGAGAATGCTTGGATGTAGCATGGCTGTAACTTGACTAATACAATTTGACTAACACTCTGTTACAGCCTAACCATGACTAACACCCTTTTGCACTACTTACAAACCATGGCTTACCTGCCATTCTCTAGCTCTGACACAGTCGGCCATACCCAACAATATGGAGCACGACGAACCGCACCGGCTCGGAACCAAGAATTTTTACGAACAGAACGAGGACTAGAAAGACATCAAAGAGACGACCTCGACGAGATGCATATGGGGAACTGCACTTTGCAACGTAAACAGCACTGTCTTCCGTTGACTTCTATATCGTTTTATAATCGCCGAACTGAGAGGGGCAACCTGAAAAAATGACGAAACCACTCAGTCTCGAATTCGCTCGGGTAAGTTGTACGGTGACGGGGAGACACCCTCAGTTGGTGTAGGAGCGAATCCGAGATGCACTTAAGCGTCACGTCTGTCTTCACCCTACCCCGGCAACGCCCTAGCGAGGAAAGGGGGGACTGGACTCCTTGTACTCCAGAAAGCCCTTTCCAGTAGAGTCAAAAAGGTCGTCTAGAGTAGTTTTCCACCACCTCCCTATGAAAACTACTCGGTCTTTACAAACCCCCCAAACTCCTTATTGAAACGTTCGCGAAAGCGTCCGTCAATACGTTCACTCAGGATACCCGTTGGGTGAGCGTTCGAAATAAAACTCGGTGGTAATGCTACCTTCAATATCGAGCGAATGAGGAGGTGAATGTATGATACAGACGAGATGGATGTAATCCCTTCCTGTGAATGGATATTGAAGAGGCCCATAGTTCTGTAGTGGACTGTCAGTGGCTGCACTATGATGATGATGATGATTTATACATTATAAAATAGACGAAAGCCAAATATTTCATATTTTATACCAAATCTACTTTTGAAGCCAAATGTAACTTTTTTTTAATACTTTTCACACTTGTTATGAATTATTGTGCTTCGTTTTAAGAAACATTTTCAGAATTTGGCTCAATAGAGATATTGCACAATATTTATTACAGCGTTTAGTGCTGTAATTCTTAGAAATGGTATTAAATGTTGATTGTGCACGAACTTTTGGACCGATATGATAGTTGTGTATTTCATATTCCAGGACACACTAATAATAAAGTCCCGGAATAAATAGGCTTTTTCATACACAAAAGCTCTTACTCTCACTCTACCATTATCTAAGCTACTTTTGGGTGTTTCTTTGCATTTTAAATTAGTGCTGGTTTTGTTTGACCACTATTAGTCTGAGACCTCATCTGGGAGCACATTGGGTATCCTACGTCCGTAAGACTTCTGACGATATAATCTCAGAACCAATTTGTAATATGATAACACCACGACAGAATCCTATGATTTACGACTTTAAATTTGTAGAATAAATAAAATAATATGTCTTCATCATTCAAACCTTATAGCAATGTTTCTTCTTTACACCAACATTGATTATTGCAAGAAATTAATAGATGTGCCATTTCTTACCTGAAAATAAAAAAAAAATGTATTAATAGAGTGTCAATAGCAATTTGCAAAGTATACAAAATAATTTCGATTATCCGGTATATTAACCAAGGTAGTGAAAAAATTGAATTTGACTAATGTATTAGTCAATCTGTCACCAATTTTCGTTAATAATCAACACAAACGTGCTATGTTATATTTTTTATTTTCGTGTGGCGGATCTGCCAGATCTGCAGCGATAAAAATTAATGGTATACATCGTGAATCTCAGAAATTATTTAAAAAAATTAAAGTTGGAGAAAGCAGCATTTATGATGAACCCCATTCAAGACGTCCTGTTAATTTTGATAACGACGTTCTTAAAAACCTCATGGAGTCAAAGCCATAATTAACAGTAGATCAACTCGCAGAAAGGCTGGATTCATTTCATGGAACAGTCTTTCGTCATTTAAAGGAGATTGGGAAAGTATCCAAGCTTGAAAATTGGGTACTACGACTTAAACAACGCTGCAAAAATTTAGTGAATTTAATTGGGAGTTTTTTTCCGTATACTGCTTACTCCCCGGATATTGCCCTAAGTTTTTTTTACTTATTTCATGCCTAACATTTTTTTTTACTAGAGAAAAAGCTAAATTCTAAACAGAATGTACAAAATGGACTTTCAAGATTTTTTGCATCAAAACCAGTGTCTTTCTACAGCAATGGAATTAAAAAGCTACTTGTGAGATGGTATGAAATTGCATATAGTAGAGGGAATATATATTTAAAAAATTGGGGTCGCCAGTCAATCCAATCTTCGACAAGACATGAATTATGTATTAATTTTGAGGAAACTTGGGAGTGCTTATTTTTCTATACTAATATATATATATATAGATACATTTTTTTAAATGCACCATCACACTTTCAATATTTTATGAATGTACTTATTAAGTTTTTGCAGTATCATCAATTTAAAATGTGTGTGTGTATTTTAACACTCGCTAAGCGAATAAAAATTGCTGCTTACTTACAAGCAATAAATCGATTGTATGAGTACATTAAAAAAGGCATAATTTTCTGATGTACCACGATTAGATAGTAATTGGCCATTAAAGGATAGTAAACTACATGCACATGAGTTAAGTGCCGTTGTTATTGACAGTGAACATCCACGTTTACAGTTTAGTCCTCATTTGAGAGATCATAATATAGGGAGTTCATGGGGGTGTGTAACGCGAATATTTATTGGTATTTAACGTATTTATTATACGTATAATATCATGCACTGGTATAATTTGCTTCCGAGTGTCGATAATTGAGTCGTATTTTTTTGCAGCAATATATAATTTCAACAGCATAATTTATTTTAACGGGGATGGATTTAATTTAGAGTCAATTAGGTTGCTTTATAAATAAATCTCTTGTTAGCACAGTTGTATGGTATCATCCCCGAGCGGTTCGGCTGTATAATGAATTGCCAAAATGGTAATAATAAATTTATATGGAATATGGAATTAATAGGAAGTGGAAGGTATTGGTTTTGACCTACTTCCAAAAAGAATGTGATAATATTTTCCAGACCGTCGGATGAGGAAGAAATATAAGGTCAACAAGTTTTGAATAAATTTTCGACCCCAATAGCTGACTCGAATTTCTATCTCGGTCGAAATGTCCGTATCCATTCGAATATTATTCGATAGTACTATATGAATTTTTCGAATTTAATAAGCTCTGTCAGCTTCAATAGATTTATCCGAAAGAGAACGTAAATTAACTCTATATGTAGGAAGAGTTACATCGATATGTGTCATTTGGGTCTGGTGAATAAAGAGGCTGTGCTAATAAATATTTCGTAATGCAATGCGGATAAATTTGCTATTATTAGGCATTGTCATGTTACAGCATAAGTTTATGTCTACTGATCGATTTTATTTGTTTAGGTGGTTTATTAATGCTAAATTAAAATATGTCTCATACTAAGTCATACAAATGAGGAAATTGTCGTATTTCTCTTTATTTTAAATAAAAGAAGATACGAGGGTCATCTATAAAGTAAGGTTACAAGCTCCTGAGGCCGGAGGATTTTTTGTTTGTTTGGAAGTTGCCGCACCTGGAGTATAGGAGAGATAACAATCAGTTTGTTTGATCTCGCGTGTGTGTCGGCCATTTTGTTCAGTCATAGTAAATTCTTCCGATGGAAAAGTCGTCGCATGCTCCCGCTATCGCCCGTCCATGTGGGATTCGCGTAGTCATCCGTTTTTTGACTTTACAGAACAATATCCATCGGATCCGACGCGAATAACCATCGGAAGCACGACGAAGCAAGGAGTGGAAAACCATCAGTGATTTCTGACGAACTTGTGCAAAAAATTGAAGAACAAGTGCGAAATAACCACAGTGTTACGCTTAAAGACATTTAGGAATAATTTCCTAACATTTCTCCAAGTCTCCTTTGTCGAAAAACTTGGTTACAAGGAGTTGTGTGCGAGATAGGTGCCCAGAATGCTCACTCATCTCGTGAATTTTTGAATCGTTTTGCACAGAAAGAAGAAGCTTTTCTGAATTATATTGTGACGGGGGATGAGATGTGGGTATTTCACTACATCTTGGAATCCAAAAAGAGATAGGGGCAGAGGTCTATGATACTGGCATACAAAAACTGATGCCAACACTTTGTTCACCAACATCATGTTTGGCTTACAGTTGATATAATTAATTTGGAAAAAGTTAAACAGCCATATAATTTTATAATATTAACAGATCAAACAGACAACGAATGCACTGGAGAACATATTACAAAGGACGAAGCATGCAATCAAATTCGTTAAGCATGCTTTTGGCCGTGATGAGATTCACGTCAAAATAACAGAAGCTACAAAAGAGGATGATGAAATTATTCAGATTCCTAAAGCCTGTTTTCATATAATTTATCACACGGGCGTCTTATTAAATGGCTGACTGAAATCAACATTTATTACCTTTTCTAAGAATTACAGCACTAAACACTGTAATAAATATTGTGCAATATCTCTATTGAGCCAAATTCTAAAAATGTTTCTTAAAACGAAGCACAATAATTCATAACGAGTGTAAAAAGTATTAAAAAGGTTAAATTTGGCTTCAAAAGTAGACTTGTTAGGATCATGACCACCAATAAGTTTATAAATACAACGTTATGGGATGTTATGCAAACGAAAAATGTAGATCAAATGTTAAATTGAGCAATCTAAAAATGTTTTTAAACTTTTTTTTACGCAATCGATATTTAAGATGAACGGATGTTTAATGGAATATATGAAATGTGCTTCTACAGACAAAGGATATCGAATATCCATTGGATGAACAGATGCAATTAAAAATATTCCTTTAAAAAATAAGCAAAGACACTGGGATTCTAAGAACTGTGAACGAAAGAAATTTGAATATTTTGATACAGGCCGAAAGAAAAACTTTTATATTGAGGTAAAAAGAATAAGATGGCTTATTTTTCTATTCGTTATGATAGGTGATCTCTATGGGAGATTTTCTTAGAGATTTGGTTTTTCATTTTCTTTCCGCAGAGTTATTTCAATGAAAAATAGCTTTTAAAGTTTAGTTTCAATGAATAAAATACATTGTTTTTAAGGCTTTATACTGTTCTTAAGAATCAAAATTTCAAAAAGTCCAAAACTATATATTTCTTTATATAAAATTATAAGGCTGTTATTCGTATAAATCCACCCTTCGTAATTGTGCTCCATCTTTAATTGAGCAAATTTCATAGGGCACAACCGTTCAGAGAACATGAATATGCATAATTGTGCCCAACATATGAAGCTAATCGATATTTAATTTCGGCATGGTACAAAAAGCGTCCATTAATTTTATAAAGTCAAATCAGTGCAACGAATAAAAAAAGTGGAAATACATTATTCAAGTTTTCAAACATTGCGTGGCCGTGTTTCACAGTGTGTATTTATACAAGCGAATGAAACACAGTGAATGTTATACAGAACCAAGTGTAATCAGGATTAAGCAAATATAAAAACCATAAAACAATGAAAGTTCCGACATCGTACTTCATGAACAAACACCATTTCATTCTCACTCTTCCTTAAACACCGCTCGGAACAAATAGAAAACGCACATACTTCTCGATGCGAATTTTCCTGATATGTGTGCGGAAATACGCGTTTTTTTATTCGGTCATTTCGAGTTTTTGACATTTTATTATTTTTTTCCACTCCCGTCTATTTCATGCCCTTGTTTTACGAGGGTAAAATGTACGAACAAAAAATGTATCATCATAACGCTGATACGTTCAAACGCGTTTGATCAGAGAATGTACAAAATAAATTCGCGGGATTCGCTTTTATTCCATGAATTTATTCAATTTTCAATAATTCCACTCTACGTGGAGCTCGATTTTTTTTTCGGGGGGATATTTTCACGCTTTGTATATATTGATTCACCTGCTGAGCCTTAAAAATTGCGCCTATAAACGCGATTGAATGCAAAATTTCATTAACGAATAAGCGAAATTAGCTTTTATATTAGAAGTACTCCTGAAATGATAAATGATTTAAAACGGCATTATGTTTGATGCTTCAAAAGCGAAAAAGCTCGAAGATTTATGAACGTATCTTACACAGTTATCTGGGAAACTAAATTAGATTAGCTCCAAAAATTATTTCCAAATGTTGATTGAAATTTACTGCAGAAAATTTATAGAAGGGATCACAAGCGGATTAAGACCTTCTGGGATCCCTAGGCACTTACTGTCTCTGGGGTCCTTATGCATTTACTGCGCACGTAGACACATTTAACTAGGCCAAGCTTGGGAATCCTCAAGATTGCGAGCCTCTAGGCACGTGCCTAATATGCTTATACGATAATCCGTCTCTGGAGATGATCCACGGAACATATTATTAGAATGGACAAGGATATAAAAGATTTAGTGATTTTTAGATAAACCATTTTCAAAATAATCCCAACTCATTCAACATTTTACATTTGGAGTTTATGATATTTTAGAAAATTCACGTTTTTTGTCTAACCTTTCTAATACGTAGCGGTATTTAATGGGTTCATAAAAATATTTACAGTTGTAAAAGCTTGCTTTGTTACGTCCTGGTCCCATACGATTCCTTTTAGTATTGAATTAGATAATAGACGTCATAGATAAAGAAGATGGCCAAAAAACGAAAAGACAGTTGTTAAATTCAGGATATTTCTTCACATTTTTTATTTATCTTTGATTTTTTTATTATCTTTCTGATCAACGTTTAGTTTTGAAACGTGGAGAGAAATCCTGGGAAATTATATCCTATCGATAGATTTCTGCAAAGGAGTAGTGATTAGACCTTAGACCATCCCGGGATCGAGATTTTCAATAGCTTAAGAAATTACATTGATAAATTTTATCAAAAATTACAAATAAGCCAATTTGTTTAATATTAAAAAATATTTAAAGGCGAAAAAATTTTATTTATTTAAGAAAAGATAAAATTCCTTTCTGCTGAAACACGGACTAAATCTCGCAAAATTCCCGATTTCCCGACAAATTATTTATTTCCGTCGCCGCAGATGATTACTTATATACTATAATAATTTGGTGCGATTCGCAATGATATTACGGAGGAATAAAAAAATTCTGAACCCCGTATCTATTATATTTCATATCGATATTCCCATTATTAGAGTCGACGTGTAGTAAATACATCACCGGTAGGGAAAGGGTAATATAACCATTTGAAAAACATATATGTATTTTGTATATGTATACATATAGATTAGACAGTCACTGCCCCTAGGCGTCGCCTAAGCTCGCCAATTAGTAGTTACGCCACTATTTTTTAACGTCCAGATTTCGGCGAAAAAGTCTCAATTTAGTAGCCTTCATCGTGCTGGTGAGGCATACGATTTCTGTTAGATAAAAATTCAATCCCGATTTTTTCGGGATTACGTTTACTAATCCCGGGATTCATGAGCACCTAAAACTGTCCGGGATTGGATTCCCTACCCATGAGGTTCCATCTAATCAGCGGCAAATTATCAATAATCAAAAGGCGCTAACTGTCAAAATAGCAGCAGATTTTCAAAAAGGACCTCTTTGAGTTCAAGAAGATGCTCACACAAAGCGTTTACCCTTGTATAAAAAAAATAATATATTCGATTGTTCGACATTTTATTGATCACCTGCCTTATTTCGACTTCCATAACCAAGATAATTAAGTCATAAACGTGTTCTGTCGTTCATCGTAACCGACTCGTGGGTCGGGACCATTGTTATGAATTGCGCCGCATTTGAGGTCAATCGATCACGCATCACGCCAATATGCTCTCAATTGCGGGTTGGCGTGCGAACAACGCGACCTCCAAGTCGCAACGACCAAGACATCGAGCACATAATTTAAGAAATAAATAAAGTGTATTGATGTGCTCGCTTTAGAATGATTACATGTCTTGGAAAAAATCTATGTTACATGATTTAATTAATTTATTATTTATATAAATCATTTAAGTATGTTTTGTATTATTGAAATTATTTAGTAAAATACATTATATATCTCAAAAACTCTAATATATATATATGTATATAAAGATGCCTCTTATTGTGCCAGAGGGTGTACATTTTCTTCGCTGCCCTCGAAGAGACTTCAGTTCCTTTATTTTAATAAAAAGATGTATCCCATATACCACATTCTTTACATTATTTCTCTCTTAAAATTACGAAGCTCTTCTTGCATAGCTTATTTTCATGATAACCCACATTTTTCCGTCTCGTCCCTAAAAGCCTGTAACTTAACCGTGACCGAAGATCAACCTTGCTTGACTCACACTTAGATTTTAAGTAGAAAAAACGACCTCGCTATAAAATATCATCTTATTCAGTTACAAGAGTCCCTCGTTTACCCTCCTTTCTTAGCAGGGACGTCTCATTCCCTAGAGCGATCTCATTAAAGGTACACCAGATGCAAAAAAGGACTTTCGCAGAATTGAATTATGTTGCGAAATTAGCACAAAATTATATTTTGACCGATATATTGATAAATATGTCGGTTCTTTAATAGAAACGCATTGCTCGCGGAGGCGACACGCAATGCAGCAATAAAAACACTGATTAGGAGTTTGAAATACTTTGCATTCGGTTCATGGAACGGCCCAGTCTTCCATTGTTAAGCAAATCGAAGTGATTTATTCTTCGGGAGCTTTGTTAAATATTCATGCTGAATTCTGTATTATTCATACGTTTTATGAATTTCGTCCAATTAGCAGCCTTTAGTTTTTTTTCTGTCAGTGTATAATTATCACATAAACACTGGAAATAAGCAATACGTAAAGCAAGAAAATTACGTGCTCTGCAATCCTTAAAATATTTCCCAATGTATTTTTTCCATACAATTCTGGCAAAAAGTCGAAAGCACAAATTTTAAATTGGGTCGTATGTTGAATCATTGGGGTCGAGGTTATAACGCAAACAATTGTTCTATTTATATTGTCATAAACAATGAATCGATTTAATGCCGCAATTTTGCGTTGTGACATTTTCAACGTCGACTTTATTAACGCACATACGATCTGTATTTGAAAAACGAAATAGTTTAGTGATCTGCATCGTTCATTTTGACTTAAATTAAGGTTTAGTAAAAGGAAGCATTCCATTGCAGAATTAATACGTCTTAAATGTTCATGTACAATCAATAAATTCATGTATATGCATAAATTTATGAATCAATCAATCAATTGATATTTGGAGATTATATTTGATGTGACCAAATCATTCACGCATGTTTCTAGATCTACATGAATCACTTCAAAATTTCAATATTAAAAGCATATTATATTCGTCGAACGTTTGAAAAAATATTAGGATACATTGATCAAGATGAAAATTTAACACTTTAACCTGGAAAAAAACTCTATTCGAAATTGTGTCGATATTAAAGAAATAAAACAATCCACTTTAAATGCTTGCTGAAAATAGCTATAGTCAGAAGTAGTCTCTGGAGAAAATGTTTTATTATCAATAGAAGATGATACCAAAGGACAATAAACATTTGTCGTAATATTGGTGGATAAAGTTTTGATGACATGGATATTCATGACATCTAAGAAATATTAGAGGACCATTCGTTGAACGAAGACGAATTAATCGAAATATTAAATGAATCTATCACAATTAATGACTCAGAAAGCAGTTTCAGCGAAGTAGCTACATGTTTCAAATTAAAAACAATCAATGAAGGCTTATAATTGACTATTAAATTAGATATAGTTTTAATAGAAAATGATCCCATAATGGAAAGAAGTTTAAAATTCAAGAGAGAATTACAATAGATTTTGGAACCTTATAGTGAAATACGTTAAGATATATACGCCAAAAGCAGACAATTGCTTATTACCGAAATTTTGAAGGCTAAAACAAAAAATACTCCAGATTTGTGATGATGAAAGCCCACAACCGATCTCAAAAAAGAAAAAAAAAACATATTGAATTATAAGTGATAGTGCTGATGAAAGACTGAGTAATAATTCTATAAATATCGTTTGTTGGTTTTATTATAAATATGAACAAACATACAAACATTGATTTTATATGTAAAATCTACTCTAAGTTAATTGTACTGTAACTATATTATTTGAGAAAGTGTAAAAAATAAGTTGGCAAAGTTTTATTACAATCGAATGAACGGTATGGCAGCGCATTAAATACGGACAAACAAACATTACATTTTATATATTAGACTATGTCTATGTTACCCGCGGAATCCGTAGCAATAAATGGACGAAGTTTTATTGTAATCTGATGAACGATATGGCAGCGCATTTCGAACGAACAAAACCCAATTCATTTTTATATATTAGATTATCGCATTTTTTCAAACGCTTAATATTAATTCAGTAGTGACATATGATATCCAAAACGTTGCGAAATACGGCTTTAATGTAAGAAAAATTTCGTTATATAACGGAACTCATATGAGGGAATTTTTCAAAAGCACAGTAATTTTAATAAGCAATGCTGAAGGCTTCTTATTAAATCTTCATCGTCTGCGGGACGGAATTCAAAGTTTGCAGCTTTCATGTGATGAGTACTTGATCACGTTTTGCAAATATACAAATCCACTCATTAAATGTCATGTTGAATACGAGGCTGGAATAAATGAGAGAATTTGAAGCTCTACGGATTCGCATCCGAGAAATGATTACTTTTTTTTAATTTGAAGGTTTGTCGAGTTACGCATGAGCTAATTTTTATACTTACATCGGTGGGGCGATGTGTCGATCTGGCGTTGAATAAGTCCATTGAATTATATTACAATGTTTAAAGCGCCCCGCCATCTAGGGTATGTTTTCTTTCAAAAGAAAAATAATAAAAGCAGCAGTGGAATAAAAGCGAGGGCTGTTTTTTCGGCATTGTGGATCAAGAACAGCTCTTGTTTATTTTTGGAATTTTATCGTTTCGGTCTCGGCGCTCCTAGACAAGAGTCCCACAGGATATGAAACGTACAAGTTTTATACTGCCATTATGTTCCAGGGCCCAGTGGAGGGCGAATATCAAATGAAAATCAGCTTACGGCCAAATAATTTTCCCGAAAGAAAAGCAGCTCTTATTTTCCATAGCAACACGCTCACTTTACGGGTGCAATAAAGAAAAGGTCACAGTTTTCGCATCCCAACGGGGCCCTACATGCGACGTCTCCGCCGAGAACGGCGACTCGCAACCCCACTTAAAAATAATCGCAAATTGTGCAAATAGAACGCTTGAAAATCGACAGTTATAAATAATAATTCAAATGTGTGATGAATGCGATTTCATTAAGGCATCGCAATGCTACTAAATGCAGATAAAAATGGGTTCTTTGGATTCCTGTTTCGACCCGCTTGATTGTCAATTTCACAGTCGAAAGCCTACAAGGTCGCAGGGGGTGGAAGCGTTTTCGTTACCTTGGCGACGTGTAAAGCTACAACCCTATGTACCTTTTCAAATACCAAGCCACAGAGCTTTTGTGTATTTTATGTATAAAAATAATTTAAATTTCAGTATACTTTCTTTGTGTATTATAACTTTATATACCAATAATATCGGTATAAAATTATTCCAATTGAATTGCCCCCCAAGGGCTTTGGTAATCATCTATATGATTTGTCCACGAGTTTCTGTAAAATCTACATCGATCCATTTATAACAAAGAAAACAGATTTTCAATCTACGTTAAAACCATAATTCCACGACCAAAGTGTATATTTCCATTATTCCTTATATATACATACACCACCGATAAAAAGTTTGGAAATGTTTAATATTCCTTGAAAAAATTTAGTACATCTCAATGTTTTTTCAAACATTGCTTTTTCATTTAAATGTTAACCTTTTTGTATTTTTGGCAGTTTTTGTAAGAATTTAACCAAATAATACTATTAAAAATTTCTTCAGTATACTTGTAAGTCATTCCTGAGCATATTTATACAAATAAAAAAGGTTTTTTTGCTTTTAGATAGTATTTGTGGGGACCAGTACATTTTTAAAAAAATACAAGATTGTTCTTTCTGCGTTAAAAAAAATAATAATACAGAGATTGAAAGTGTGTTTGGGCTCATTATCTTGCTGAAATGAGCGATTTCTCCTTAGTACTGCATTTTTTTGAAGCATCTCTTTAATTAATTTTTCGTCGATTTTCGATTAGACATCGAAACATTAGATGATCTGATTTTATTCAATTTTGCTTCCAACTGAGGATTCGTGAGACAATGATTTATTTTGGACTAGTAGTAGATATTGCTCTTTAAAATCCAAGCTACTTGATATCTTCTAAGGGTATAATGCGCCCGATTGATAGAAATTATCTTTTTTTTTAGCAATTCTCCTGATTGAAAAATTTCTTCTTGAATCATCACAACTAGGGCTTGTCGGTTTTCAAAAGCCGGTCTTGAAGACCCGGGTTTTAGGCAAAAAATGAATTCCTTAAAACGAGTAAAAGCATATTTACCCCTTAAAGAAGTAAGACAAAGAGTTGTGTCCGAATTCCAGTGATTTAGAAAGAGCATTTTTACACGTTGAGCTCGGAGACAGACAGAGACGGAGAGTGTCTTATACGTTGAGTTTGGAGAGAAACAGACACGGAGAGAGTATCTTGCAGGTCGGAGATTATGAATGGGGGACTGAAACGGAGAGAGTATGCTGCGTACTTTGTACGATTGAATAGATTATTAACCCAAATTTATTGACTAATAATGAAATGAATCCATTTCAAGTGCATTGTTTATGTTTACTTGAATAAATGGCCGAATAGTGTGTACTATCGACAGTGTTTATTTATTTATGTACAAGATTCATACACGCTGCGACGGTCTTGACAGAAGTGGATTTGTACGTATATTAATAATGTATTTAAAAAAAGGGGTTTAAATTGTAATGTAAAAAAATGAATAATCTTAATTTAGCGTGCTGAAAAGTCACTTTCATTGGTGTTGAAGTCATTGCTATGGTATCTCGAATTAAATCAACATTTACTTGTATTGTTGAGGCTTAATTAGTATTTAATGCGATTATCAATGGCTTTGATCTTGTTTTAATAGCTCCTTGTATGATACTTGATAACGGCGGAAAAAATCCTTGTTAATTGGTGGGATTAAGCCTTTTTAAAGCTATACTGACAGTAAGCGGTATTCAAATTTATGCAGTACACATGAGTTATTTCTTAGTTGTAAATAGGCTTTGAAATAGTTAAATCTGCAATGTTTTGAATGCTTAGTAATCAAAGGCTATTTGTATGTGCCAATATGATAAATTATATCCCGATCTTGTGGTTGATCTTTGAACCCTGATTTGATGCGGTTTGACCGTCTTATATCAAAATTGTTTCGGAATGGATTTAAATTCTATGATCAAATATAGTAGAGTTATTTAACATCACTGTATAGAATAAATTATGAAAATAAATCAGTATTGTTTTGAAATTCTCAAAAATTCGAATGGAATCGTCAAGTATTCAATATATAAATTAAATCTATGTATAAATAAGATCTCTGAACGTCAATTTTGCAACCATAATTTTGGTGATTATTTAGTAAAATAAATTCAAAAAATTATAAACAGGGGACACCCGGGTTTGAACCGGGGACCTCTCGATCTGCAGTCGAATGCTCTACCACTGAGCTATATCCCCATATGGACTATTTGACACGACTTAATATAATAAACCTGCCATAAAACCTACGTCATATAGATAATGCATCGCCCACATAAAGACAAAAATGGTGTTGTAATATTTTTACGACAAATAAGGCTGGATAAGCATAATCGTCTATGCAAACGTGCATAATCAATTTGAGATAGTATATTGCATATAAAAATGCTATATATATTAAAACTTATATGAACATTATTAAAGAACAATGAAGTCCATTTATCTCTTCTGAATATCAATTTTAGCAAATAAAAATATATTTGATTTTATTTTGGGAATTTGTGTAGTGTGGGAGTACGTAATCAATAATATTAATGGATGCACATCGTTAAGATTAACAGGTTGTATGGGTTAACACATATCATGCCGCTATCTATTGCATCGTTTCATAAAAACGGCTCACGTTTTATATATTTAATAAATCGCCGTAATATATGACTCGATAAATTAATTAAATATGCAAACATGACACGTCGCAAATTCATTACAATGAATATTTTAATTCTGCTATCAAGATTTATCTTTATAGGATAATAATTTAATTTATTCTTTTTGTGCGACTTTTTTTGTGCGATTTCGAAGTTATGCGGTTTTTTTTAAAGCAGTTTTATTTCATAAAGAGAACGTATCGAGATATTTTGGATAAAATAATAAATAAATCATCAACACTAACCAAAATTTGGAAAAAAATTATAACATGGGACTGTGTAAATCATAATGCATCTGCTATCGCTGAATTACGACCACGCCCTTTATTCTGGTTTAGATTTTTGAAAAAATTGATTTCGTTTTTTTGCATTTTTCAAATGTTTCGGCTTTTAAAAATACATTCTCCAAAGAAATTTCCAAAATTACAACTACTTACGGAGTTATAGCTATTTTAGTGACGCGGCAATTTACCAATGATGCAAGACATCGTTGTTTTTTATTAACTTTTTTTATGCGATTTTGGATATATTATATAAAGCTGTTTCAAAGTTATGCGGTTTTTAAAATCCATGAAAAGCATCTTCATTTTTTCTATGTAAGTCATAGATTTTTTTGTGCGATTTATCGCACAAAAAAGGTTTAAGTGTAGTGTTTTTTTAAATCAGCTATAAGCGATGTAGTTTTTAATTTTTCATCGTCTAATGACATAGAAGACGCAAGTAAACGTGCATATTATTCATTTCGTCGAAAAAAGAAACCGTTGTCTGACAATGAAACATTTCGCGTTGTGAATTATGACGTTTTCTACCCCATTGCTCCCGAGTAACCCGTCTTGCCATGGATAATAAAGCTGATAGTCATCATCATCTTCAAATGTCAGAGTTTCTTCAGGTCTCAAATTTAACCGGTGATATAAAGCCCAAGTAAAACATCCAGCTTTTGTTTGCCGTGGCGTAATTCAAGTGTTTGATAGATGGGTTAAAATATATTTACAGCCAAAGTGATAGCCCCATATAAAATTACAACATCCATAATCCGACGCGATGGAGCTAAATTTTGGAACACAACACCGTCGCTAAGTGTTATAGAAAATGAGCACGTGTTGGGCGAAGATTTATTGTCGAAACTTAAACAATCAATTTTAACATTCTTACGAAAGACAATACTATAGGGCGGTCAACCTGAATTATTTACGAGCAGTTTGTCCTGTCATTCGTAATAGAATCACTGAATGTTTGCTCGAATTTTCAGCAAATAGTGTAAGTCAGATTTTAGACTTATGTTTCACTCTGTTAGAGAAATAAATACAATGACGAATTCAGCTTTACATTTGCAGACGGCGAAGTAAGCGTCGTAGCTTGTGTACTTTGAGCAAACAAAAAATATGAACTAACATGCAAACGTACATAAAGATATTCCAAACTGAATACATAATAAACTTTCCATTTATTTATATTGAAACAAATCGAAAGCATTCCTTAAGAATTGTTAGACGTTGTAATTCAAAACATCTACTATTTAAATAGTGTTCCATAAATATGATGATAAAGAACGAATCTATCTTCCAATTAACAAACTTAGACCCATTAATGCAATAAAAAGGGCACTTTAAAATAGCATCATATTAATGCACAAATATGCTTATGTGATTGTAAGTATAAGTTATGTGACCTCAAGTATGATTACTCTTAAAAATTAACATTAAGGCATTCAGAATAATGCATTTAAATATAGAGATTTGCATAATGCCATTTCAGTTCAATCTTATGTTGCCCATCATCATCATTCAATTCAAAAGAATCCATTGGCTGGACAACAAGCTCCGCAATCTGCTATATATATTTATACCGAATCGTTGGTTTTCTGTATTGTGTTCCTTTTTGCATAGAGAGCCTTTGTCCATTTTCTATTCAATTCCTTTGCCATTTGGTATACCGAATGCTATTCTAAACATTTTACTTTTAAAATTATGTCGCAAACCTTTTATTTTACTTTCAATAGTATCTGCTGTGGTCTAGCAATCAATTCATTTATAGTATGTTCAAATTCGCTTTACAAATGGAACCATAGATCATTTTGTCAATTAATATGTTTTTTAAACAAATACATTTAAAAATATTTTTGGATAAGTTTTATGCTATTCAATACACTCAGATAATTATTTCAAACTGGAAAATAATAAAATTAGAGTGTATTGTGGAGGAACTGCTTGCACTATCGCTGATTTAATCAGAGCATTTCGACAGCGTGCAAATGGATTGGATTTTCATTATATTAACACTCACTACACCGACGGTTATTTTTAACTCGCTCAGCTGCATTATACCATTTAAGGGATGAGAATTAGATATTTTTTTAAATGGCCGCTCGTTACACTTGGAAAATGTCTTCGGCGAGCGATGAGTGGTATCTCTTCATATGGATCGTATACAAAAAACAAATGGAACAGGAACACATACGTGAGGCGATATAATGGCTCAATGAACATTTTCCAGGACGCTTAATTTTCCGTAGGTGTCCATTTCAGCGGACGTCATAGCCGCCATTTCAGCCTTTTTTCATGGCAATGTTTCCGTTGTAAAATGAGCCTTTTTAACGCATCATTCGACTAAATTAACGTAGGTTTTTGAAGGCGTATATGTTATATAGCGCACCTGGATGGCTTAAATGAAAAACTTTTATACGAACAAAATGGTTGCTAAACATAGATTATCTAAGATTAGATATCTAAGATTTGATAACCGTCTTCAAAATTAATCTAAGCTTGACAGTTGTGGTAATATGAATATTTTTTTAGCGTATCAGGATCCAAGTCTTTAATACAACAATAGGAGAAAACTCATAAACATTGTATAACTTTTGAGCAAAACCAACGAGCAGACGACGTAATTAGATGTCCTTCTATATCCAAGTCTATTAATAATTTCCTAGTAGCTTATCGAAAAACTTTACTGGCATACTTTACTTCTAATTTTCGTAAAAGAAGACAGTATGTATAGAAGTTGTTAAGGTAGTAAAACGTTATTAAAAAACCTAAAATCATCATTAAATACACAGAATACATAGGTAGCGTTGATAGAAACAATTGGCCTTTTTTGACAAAAAGCAGTTGAAAAATTGGAAAAGCTATTTTTTGGAGCCTCTAAAAATGCTCAATCAATTTGTATATTTTTGTGAACTAGAGAAGAAAAAAACAGGGAAACGAAATCCTGCGGTATGTTAAACCAGTCTGAAACCACCAATGTTCACCGGGTTCGGGATCGAGCTTTGGTCCCTAGTTTCAGTTAACGCCATTTAACAATAAATGTGATTCTAACAGGACCCAAAAGTGATTACAAAGATGAAATGACGGAAATTAACAGTCTTGAAATAGATACCCCGACAAATAGAATAACACTGACAAAGAAAAACAGGCCATACATAAATATCTCAGGTCATGATTTAAAAAAAATATCAAGTCAGTCCAAAAGTTCGTGCGCATTTTTGGGATTTTTTTTAAACTGTGTATATAAAATACAATTTAACATTTTAATCAATGATATATTTTTCTCCATTATCTACTATTTTCTCGCCATCTTACGGGTAGCTTTTCAATTCCATTGCTGTAGAAAGACATTGGTCTTAAGTTAAAAAAAAAACTTGAAAGTCCATTTTGAATTTAACCTTTTCCCCTAGTAAAAAATTGTTAGGTAAGAAATAAATTAAAATAATTTGGGGAAATATCCGGGAAGTAAGCAGGATGCGGAAAAAGCTCCCAATTAAATTCTCTAATTTTTTGCAGCGTCATTATCAAAATGAACAGGAAGTTCTGAACGGGGTTCATCATAAACTTTAAATTTTTTAAGGTATTGAAAAATTTCCCGAAAATGCGCATGAACTTTTGGACTGACCTGATAGTTACAATTGCGAAATTATGTTTGTTTTTTGGCGCGCTGAGTGACAATTTATTGCATTCTTCATAAATGCACATTTGAATTTTTTGCACATAAACCTGAATACATATCAAAATCTGCTATCATGTATTTTTATATCAAATATAATTTTAGAATTACAGTTAAAATATGACGTTTGCGACTATAGACGCATACGGCCTGCCGGGATGAGTCCTCGGTGGCGTCTTTAGATTCTTATGGCAGTTAATTGGTTAAGAACGTTCGAATTGAGGGAGAATAGTTTGTAGGTCATTTCGCGCATTAAAAAGGCAGCGTTCATAGGAAGTGTTACATTTATCTTGAAAAGTCATAAAAATGCCCCGCTTTTGAGAGCTTTATTCGTTAGCGGGAATTATGACGACAATTTTACGATAGCTTCATCGGGAATCGAAAGCGTCCCCTCGTCGAATGTCACATCTGTACCAAATCAAAGAAAAGTTGAAAGTTGCCTGACGTCATCGTTCCCCTTAATGCGAAATATCAAAAGGCGGAATAATGAGATGGCGAAATAACGAGAAAGGGAAAACAGCGTTGTGTCTTATATTAAAATTTATCGCCACACAGAATATATATATATATATAATCGCTGTGAGCTTATTGGAAATTATCAAAATTTATACTCATTCGCTGAGTACCGAGTTGCGTCATATAATGTGCGTCATACAAACATCGCTCGATCCTTGGGGGATTTACTCAATTCAATTTCAGAATGAAGAGTATACATAACGCGTGCACGACTCGTTTTTTTCCTGTGGATTTGATAAATATGATCAATTGAAGATTTTCGTCTATTCGGCATTTGGATTATCCAGTTGGCAAATCCACAACTTTGTGATAAAAAGTACACCAGGAGTGGTACACACAAAGAAATCCATGGAATGGCTCACTCCAACTAACATCATCAGCCCTTCAGTATTTGAAAGGGGTAACCTTTTCTAGGTTTACAATAATTTCTTCATCGTCCTTTTCAATTATGTGTACAAGCTCTAAATTCTATGAAACCGTATGGTTTAGCTACTTGTTTTCTTGTATCTTACACACAGAAACCTCAAGTGAAACCTATGCAATGCCTACCTATATATTTTGAGTTGATTGACAAGGCAAGTGAAAACGGTATGGATCTTTTTAAATACACCTGTAGATTAAATATTTAATTATTAGAGATTAAAAATAAATGCAAATTCGGGTCTATCTGTCAGCGAATCAATTTATTTAGGCTGGGTGTTTGACTGTATGTCACCTTTTTAAAAATTCAAAATGGATTTATGAGACAGTAATCCGTTCATAAATTTAATTTTGGCTAATATAAAAACAACACCACATCGTCAATAATACGTCCACCAATACGATAATACGACCAATCTACAATCAAAATATTTTTCAAGCCATTTTGATTGAATGTTGAAAATAATGAATTTATGTTTTTCAACGTCTCATATTACTACTAGATGATCCATATTTCGTTTTATTATGAAAGATGTAGTAAAATGAAACTGTAAATAAGACGAAAACAGTATATCCTGGATTTATTATTCTTTTAAAATAGTTATGGTATGCCTTGTTATCCACAGGATATTCAGCAATTCTTTCCAAATCCGCATCTTAAAAGCATATAATTAGCATCAATTGCTTATTCTTTAATTTCATATAGACATATAAGGAATATGAAATAATACTAAACACTTTTATATAGGATGTACCCATAAAGATTTTCGTTTTTTAAATACAGGATTTGAATGCTCATATATTTTTTATTTTTAACATATTATTACAAAATATGATTTCCATCGTTATATTTAATCTTTCTTCATATATCTGATAGTATTTTAATGCCTCTGTCATAAAACATCATGGGCTTTGAACGAAAATATTCTACAAGTTCATTTTTGACCTCGTCGTTTGTTTTGTAATTTTACCCATCCAAATAATCTTGCATGCATCTAAAGAGATGAAAATCTGACGGAGCGATGTCTGGAGAATAAGAAAGATGTCGAATTGTCTTCCATCCAAGGCTATTTATTTTTTCTCGCGTTATTTCCGCCGCTAACGTCTAATTGTTCATAATAGAGTATTGCATTTATTTCGATTTCAGCAGTCTGTGGCATCCACCTTATGCAGTCTTCCACTTCCAGAGCAATTTTTTATATCTATATAAAATTTCTGGAACCGATTTTAACATTTGTGAATACTTAAAATATCGCCTAGTATATCGCAAATATTTTTAGTGACTTTTTTGAAAAAATGATAAAGCATTAAATTTCGAATAAATTCTTCGCTCGGCGAAAATCGATCCATTGTAAATTGGGTTGTTAAATTTGAATTTTAAAAATCACGATTTATTCTTGATGAGTATAGTCACAAAAAGAGTACAAAACACGACTTGAAAGTGCAGCAGCCTAAATGCAATTAATCTCCAAAACCGGTGAGACAATAAAACGAAAATCATTTTGGGTTCTATTTATATTGTAATGACTTATGTCGATGAGATTTAATTTCCCAAATCTTTGTAATTCTAAAATTACTTCTGATTTTCATCGCATCGGTCATCTAAGAAATATAAAATCGCAATAAGCTTTCAAACGGGTTGCACATTGGGAGAATTTATCTCCAAATTATCAGTTTTCATTTTATCTTATAAGAGCTATAAGTATATATTCTTGTTGTCTGTTTTTAATGGCTTTTCTATTTTCTGGAGAGTGTTAAACTTATACATTAAATCTTTCTGTATCTATAGGATCGTCGGTCTTTGGATATCTTATAATATCATCAGGAAAGATTTTCAGTATTAAAACTTACGATATAAATGGATAACTTACGATAAAAAAACGAACCGATATAAATGTATGGAACGATTAGAAGCTATGCTTTTTATTGTTTTTGAGTACAAGGATATTAGATTACAAAATATGTGTTAAACACGTCCATATTCCTATAAACCGAGCGAAATATTATTTCGGAAATGGTGATCACAACCAATTCATCAATGTCTGATAAAAGCGTCTCATCAAACTATTTTCGTGCTATATTCTGTGGCATCGGTCAACTGAACAATATTGAATTTAATGAGGTCATGCAATCGAATATATTTTCTCGAAAGGGCGGTTTCTATTAAGGGATGACAATGACACATTCGCTCCGGTTTTATTAACTCGATTCACATGCGAACTTGGCGAACGCTAGTTGAGTCGCATCTACAGAAAAAGACCTTAATGACTGAAAAATAAAATTGTTCATATGCCGGGGGCTAGTTTTTTCATATTCCTGTCGTGTGCGGTTGGGGCTTTTCAAAAGTAATTTTCCAGTCTGAATTTTTCAGAGCGCGTTGGCCATTTAATTGCTTTAAGCGGGACGCGCCATAATGTGACGTTTCATTAAATGAGAATGCGCATTAACTCAACCTGTGGGGCGCGCCAAGAATTAAATGGACGCTGTTAAATGCCCAGCACTCCATGGGGCATTTATCAAGAGCTTTCATTTAAGAAACAACTTCGAATATAATGAATAGCCATTCATTTTTGCATGCTCGTATTCGAACAGCGAGTGGCATACTTCATGCAGGGTCATAAATCAACAAACCATTTCGTTCGAACGAATTAATCCATATATTTTCTTCGATTGAAAACAAATCCCCAAGGAATCCGCCCGAGATAAAATCATTAGTGTGGGTATATAAAGAAACTTTCCCGATGGGATTGAAAGAAATGAAGGAATGTCGAGGACGAATCACGTGCAACGTCCGATTCAATCACAGGATACAAAGAAGTAGAAAACCGTGATCTCGCACGTGCGTAGAAAGTCGCTTTAATCATAATAAATATAATCATTGTATTTCCATTCACTTTATATAACAAGTTTTTGGCTATCAGATCCCCAAGAGATAATAAAAAATAATGATAACGATCCATTAAATTATTTTCAAACAATGGATCGAGCGTAATCAAAATATTTGCGAAAAAAAAAACGAGCAGACGAAGATAATTTATTATTTAATATGCTCAAAGGGAATACTGAATGAAGAATTAAACTATCAACTTATGCGTATCGGATCAAGCGATAATTGCTACTTTCGTGTTTGTTCGTATGTAATGCGCTGCCATACCGTTTATCAGATTGCAATAAAACTTCATCCATTTATTGCTAAAAATTGGGCGAGTAACATAGGCATTGTTTAATGTACAAAAATAAAAATTTGTTTGTTCATATTTTATGCGCTGCCAAACCGTTCATTCGATTGCAATAAAACTTTGCCAACATATTATTTGCACTTTTTCAAATAATATAGGATGTGATACAATTAACTTACAGTAGATCTTATATATATAAAAATCAATGTTTGTATGTTTTTTTTTCATATTTATAATAACGAGCATGGGGACGCTCATATAATAAAGATTTATAAAAACGCATTTATAATAAGATCAATGCATATATTCAACAACAGCCTCAATTAGAATAGATATGACTTATTCATATGTTAATTCTATTTGAAACTTGCATCTTCGTTTTGGAATCATCTTGATTCTCTTTCTTGTAGCATACCGAAATATTAAATTAGAGGATCATTATCGACATTCAAGGACTATCTGCATGAATTGAGCTTTGCACTAATAATATCTGGTATTTATTACGCGTTTTTCTTTCGGAATACCGACCAATTTTAGTAATGGTAGCTGAATAATTTTTAGATTTAGTTACGTTCGTATTGTCGGAATCGTTTGTCTACAAAGATAAAATATCCGAGAAAGGGACTTCTCCGAATTTCAGTGATTCATCTTCTTGGCGCTTGAGAGAGTCGAGAGAGACGTTTTAATCACCCCATACTCTAATATAGACAGACATCCATTTCTCGGAAGAATTCTGAAATAAATAGATACTGGATGTAAATCGCTTGTGTTGTTGAAATGATTTTATTAAAAATGTTTGAATTATATTAAATAGGGGCTTAGGAGTGCATTTGTGTGAAATATCTATAATACTTAGGTGGACCGCGCGAAAAAATGGCGTAGCAACCATATTCATTACGTTATACTCAGTACCACATTTGCATAGGTCGTGGATTGAGCGAGGCTGAGATGCTGAAATAGGATGCCAGGAGATGAGGGGGCGGCTTTGGGGGCGAAAAGCGGGCGGATTGTGGGGTAAGCTCAGAGTTGGGCGATGGCGGAGACGAGGATGGAGGTAACGCGGTCGATCGATAGTCGTCGATTCACCGTGTATTTACAGCGACTGGGCCAATAAAAATCATATATGACCATTAAAATTATGCCTAATGGCCAGTTACATGTATCGTTCGATACGAATAAATCGCGTTATGGTCGTTCCAAATATATAATGGCGGATCAATTCCGTATCATTAAAGTAAGAGCCATGATGACCTCTAATGGTCTGTCTTGGTCGGGGTTATTTTTAAATGTAGACGTACTTTTGCCGAGGATAATGAACGCTTTCTTAACGACTGCTGCGAAAGAAAACACCTTTAGAATTGACAAATATTATGCAGAAGCACGTTTTTCATATTGCAGTATTAACAAGAATTTTTTTTAAAATGTATGCCTCAGTCGTAACGACTGTCAGGGATTGTAAACCAAGCCCAAAGTACAAGTCCATTAAATAGCAATTAAACCAAATACATATTTGTCTATCATATTCCATTTTTACCCCTAATTGATATGAATTGAAGTTTCTGGATATAATGATACACCACCAAGCCACGGACGACAATCTATCAATTATTTCAGACATACAATATGAAACATATTTCGTCAAAATGTTTAGTATCATAATCAATCAGACCTTCAATAAAAATGTTTTACTTCTGAATATAGTTTTAAATTTATAATAAGACTATTATTATAGCAAATATTGGCATATTTAAAAACATGAAAGAATTACACTTCAACTAAATTCACAACTATCATAGATATCGATATAGATTTTGGAACAATCAATAGTATATAATATGGAATTGTTCTTCCAATGGAACTTCAATTTACATAATAGATGCGTTTTGTAGAATATTCCAGATGAACATAATACTCCATAAAACCATATATAAAACGACCCAAAGAGAAAGTACAATAATAAAATATCTAATAAACCAAGTCAAGTGTTACCATTGTTTTTTTTAACAATGTATCTGTGCATTCATTTTTATGACCATCAAAGTCAAAAAAAATAGAGTAACCATCAACAGTTATTATGATTTGGGCAGATTCTCAGGTGACTCACTGTTCTGAATTATTGTTGAATATTTCACTCAAACAAATATAATATCCTTGTTTGTTGAGACATTGCTAAATCGTGAATATTTTCTCATTTGAGCAGATTTTCAGTGCCATTTAATACAATAGAAAGATAGATTTAAAAAAGAAGCCTTCCTATTTTAGAATTTGCAAGAGCGACTTAAGAGCATCATGTAAGTATCATCCATGAACTCCAAAAAATCTCTTTATCGTTTATTGCAATGTATCAGTATCTTATAAAAAAGCTACTAAATCTTTAAAATCACACGAACCACCCTATCGAAATTGTTGCAAAAGCGCCCTTCAATACATCCACCCAGATGACTCGCAGGGTGAGCGTTTACAAATATAACTCGGGGGTTGTTCTTCCTTTAATATTGAGCGCACGAGGTGGTGAATATATGACACAGATGATATGGATGTGACCCTTTTCCTTGAATTGAATTGATAAAATCATTCATATTCCATACGATTGTTAATTATAATTATTCAAAAACATCTTCTTTTAATGTCTAAAAAGCATATTTACCTTTTAATAAACTAGATAAATGTATAATACGTAAATTATACATTGAAGCAATATATTGTTGAATGATTTGTGTATCTAAATTTTGTACTTTGATTGAATCCATAAGGAAGTCCTTCAAATTCGTGATTTTATTACATGAATTGAATCTTGATGTATACTTTAACGTCGATTCAAAGTTATATCAGATTTCATTTAATTTTATTAAAACACCAACATATATT
Source organism: Stenopsyche tienmushanensis (assembly GCA_008973525.1). NCBI lineage: Eukaryota > Metazoa > Arthropoda > Insecta > Trichoptera > Stenopsychidae > Stenopsyche > Stenopsyche tienmushanensis. The sequence continues at coordinate 1,290,635 of WACJ01000008.1, read as the reverse complement.
TATCGATTCAGGCCCGTTTTCAACGGGTGGGTGAGGGTTTTCATGGAAAATCAAAATCATCGAGCAGAGCTTTAATTAACGTCGGTCTTTATTAACTCGATATGAAATCGGAAGGAAATCGTCGCGCTCGGTTAAATTGTTTTATGAAATTGTGAAGAATCGACCCAACCAACTGAGCTTTTCCAACAGATCGGCCATTCGCACCATATTTATACCACATAAAAACTGTCTGAATGTTTGCTCGGTTTTGGCCAAAAAATCTCATATTTCCTTGAATTTGTAGCGTGTTTCGGAAATTCACAAAAAGCTATTTGCCGGGGAATCATGCATTGTTTGCTGCTGGCTCAAAATAGTCTATATTCCCAATACATTGCTTTCAGTCATTCGTATTCGTCATGACTGCATATTTATAGCTCTCTGCATTTCGAGCTTTATTTCTGACTGCAATACTCCGATTCGGACAACTGATGCACGAATACATTTAACCACAATACTCATCCAAAATCTCCCGACGATATTTCAATTTAATCCTTTACTATTCTAAAAGCTCTCTCGTGGTTTAAGGCTTGAATGGCAACCTTCACAGATAGCAACTGAATGTCCAACCCCACGTCAGTTTAACTAGATTCATACGTATGAATTTAGTGAAATTAAATTCTTATTTTTAAAATAACGCATATGATAAAATGGGTTTATATTTGTACAAGAATTTATTATAAAAATAATCTGATAAATGTACTAATAAAGTAGAAAAAGTTTCATACATCAGCATCATCCTTATTATATCAGAGGATAACACAGAAAAAAAATATAGGATAAAATGCTCGTGAACAAGTCAATATCCAAATGAATGGAAGTTGGACCAAAGAAATACCACAACGAAGATCTTGACATGTAAAAAATTGGGAGGTTTGGTCGGTTGCAGATAGCGCAACAACGGGAAAAAAGGATATCAACAAGGGATTCCTATCTGTCACAAACATTGTCCAGCAAAAAAAGGGTATTCATTGGAAATAGTGGTATGTTGGGATAATCTAAGAATGTATACCTATTATTACAACAAGACATTCGCAAAAAATCACTTTATTTTCATCTACATGTATTAATTACAGTAAATTTTTAGAGAAGGTGGCAATATTAAGGTTCGTTACATGCTTCGACCTTATCATATCTTCTTCTTATATATAAAAATGAATTGGGTTTTGTTCATGTGAAATGCGCTGCCATACCATTCATTGGATTGTAATAAAACTTCGTTCACTTATTGCTAAAGATTTTGCGAGTAACATAGGCATAGTCGAATATATAAAAATCAATGTTTGTTTGTCTGTATTTAATGCGCTGCCATACCGTTCATTCGATTACGATAAAACTCTGCCAACTTATTGTTTGCACTTTCTCAAATAATATAAGTATAGTAAAATCAACATACAGTAGATCTTATGTATAAAAATAAATGTTTGTATGTTTTTTCATATTTATAATAAAACTAACAAACGATATTTTTAGAATTATTACTTCTGTGGCAGCAACGTGCCGGGTACCAGCTATAATCTATAACAATATATTTATATATCAGTTGCTATACCAGTCCTAAAGTAAGAGCAAATAACGATGTTTGGTGGTCACTTTGATTGAAATCATGATCTAAGCAGATCCTGACATCCTTATGGTTACTCGCTGTTTCTAATTATTTATTTCTTTTAATAGCGTGTATTATCAATTGACGAACTATTGGACCTGTTATAAAATAACAGTAAATGGAGCTTAATCAAAATTGAATTAAACGATACTACTTTTGTACTTTGTAGCTCTCAAATCATCTCATATTCATCAGTAATATAATAATGAATCACTTTATGAAAGCTATCAAAAACTCGTGGATAAATATATTTTTATTATTTTTAAATAAATATGTATGATATTTGGATGAAAAATAATCCAGGAATAAATAGAGTGTGAATTTTGATTTAAAATCAAATTCAAGAAATCAATACACCCCTATGATTTGGCTACGTCTTTAATGCATTGCGTAGAATATTAGATAATTCAAGCCATTGATAATATCTGTGCGGCTCATTGAATAATCAATATCGCGGGTATAAATTGAGATTAAACGGAAAACTCATCTGGGCCACAACTTCCTACAAGATCAGAACTCTTAATGAGAATACCATATAATTTAACTCTTCAATTTCCGTTATAATACAAAAATAATGTTATCGTTGAAACGTTTGATTTGAAAGATAGGGCGAAGTATAATTAACCCCTGTGAAAAAATGCAGACGCCCCTAATCGTGTTTTGCAGGGCAACGTTAGTGAAAAACTAATGAAATGTATCAACGTCGAACAACTAAATAACTAGACTTCAGACGTACTTTATTATCTCAACTCTTTAAGCACGTTCGTTTCGTTCACGTTGAATATTTTAAAAGTTCGGCTCAATTAAAGGGCCAACCATAATATTTCACAAATTCCACAATTGAATTGTGAGAAGAGGCCAAAAATCGTTAAAAACGAACCCCTCTCTAATTCAAATTTAAATGATATAAATTTTAGTCTAATTACATCATGATTAAAATCTACAAAAATTAAAATGCGTAGCACAACGATGGCTATAGGACATAAGTGCGTTGTGTAACACTTCGAAGGTTTTGATTCCGCACATCCCATGACACTAACTATGGAAAACTATCTCGGGAAATTTGTATACATGAGGGATTAACAACAAAGTGCTTACTTAGGATGGCCTCAACAATCGGCAACAAGCCGAAAGCCCCTGCAGTCTTGTTTAATTCACTACTACTAATGAATGTGTAGGGTCTTAAACCAAGACGTCGACACGATGTGTTGTTTAATTAAACGGATTGTGGGAGGCTGGCGAAAGCCGAATTCATGGTCGACAAAGATACAAAAATACACGCAGACAGCCTTGACTTAAAACCATAAAACTCCTAATAATTATTAAAGATTGTTAAAAACCCTTTGAGTGGTGAGCTTATTTAAAGTCATCATAGATGTTATATTCGCATGTCCACTACTTATCATTCGTACAAATCCACTTTTCTATCAGGACCGCGCAGCGTGTTTGAAGGTTGTATTTAAATAAATAAACACTGTTGATAGCACACAATAATCATTCATTTCTTCGCCTAAATCTAAACAATACACTTGAAATCAAATAATTTGGGTTATTATTGGTCGATAAATTTGGGTTATCGATCTATACAATCGTATGATGTACGCAAGATACTCTCTCCAAACTAAACGTACAAGACACTCTCCATCTATGTCTCTTTCTGAGCTCAACGTGTAAGAATGCTCTTTCTGAATCACTAGAATTCGATCGCAAATACGCGACTGAACTCCTCAAAAGGATAATTCATGAAGATACACAGATTTTAAATTAGTAATATACGATTACGAAATTATCATTGTATTGTTCCTTGCTTTAATCCAAAGTCAAATATTGGTTATTCGACGATCATAAGAGATATTTCAAATAAATTGAGATGGCCTATGGAGGTTTCGACACTCTGCCCTCGGTGGCCCACAAAGGGAGCATTCATAATTTTTTCTTGATCAATTAATCAAATAATATGATCATAGCAATAAGATTCGTATCAAAATGGATTTATGGAGAAATTGTATTATGTGGGCGCCGTAAAAATGTAATTGTCACTCAAATCGATGAATTCGAACTTGCCTTATCAACTCGACGCCTAATGCTGATGCCTCTCTTTAAAACGCCTCCATCGTGTTTTAAACCGCATGAATTAAAAAGATAAAAATACAAAATGTCGCACTTTAACTAAAATTACAAGCCCGTGACAAATTACAATCGTTAAGGAGCTAATGTAAGGATCGCACATTACAAAGAGTCGAGAATAAAATAAATTCAGAAAGGAACTTGTTAAGGGCGCTATAAGGGACATTTCAGATATCATATTAACATGAAATATTCATTATAAAGTTTCGAATGCCTTTCCTATCTCGGCTCATTAAACGAATCGCTATCTTCGTCTTCGTCTGTTGGATTTTTTTATTCGAAAGTTTATAGCAGAAGTAAGCGGCTCGCTCGTTTTATTTGTTCTTTTTCAGCAATATGAGGCTTTCTCCGAGCGTTGCCAAATGTTGCTGCTAGTTCTACTAAGTCACTATAATATTTTCTTTGTGGAAGTTGAAACTGGAGAATATATTCAGGCGGAGGGAATATAAGCCTTCATAGCGTTCGTGTACGGATGTATAAGATTTTCGGTAAACTGGTTTATTAATGATGCTCCTATGGGCAACAAGCCTTGATTCCCCTAACTACAAATTGCAGCCAGATTATACCTAATTATGCCATAAGATCATCGTGAACATGCCTTCAGAATCCATTACGGGAACTAATAAACTGTCATGCCTTAGAGCGATTTGCCAAATTACCTTCTTATACAAATAAAGTCTTATTAGACAAATCAGCCCTAATTAAAGATCAAGAGTATCAAGAATTTTACCAATGTACTATGCTAAAAAATATTTGAATAACGACAAGGGGTAATTTTAATAACTCATCCCATATAATTTATAAAAACCATATTATTCAATAAATAAATCTGAACCGAGACGATAAATCGTAAATAATATCTCCGATCTTCCGGTGATTTTTTCGTGACGCGAAGCATTCAGAAGACATTAAAACATATTTGGAGTTCATGTTGAAGATGGTGAAATTAATTCTTTGGGATTCCAGTGAAGTAAAGATGCAAAGAATACCTCAATCTAATAATACTATTCAGTGGCGAATATCAAGACTGTCAGTTGACGTCAAAGGGTAGATTTTTAATGAAATCAAGGTTTTATCATTGTTTTCTTTTTAAGTTGTTGAATCAACAGACGTAAGCTTATGTCCTATTTTGTAGTGGATTTTAAACTACTACAAAAAGTGAAGATATTATGGAGAAGATAATCCATTTTTAAGACTGGAGGATTAAAGTGGAAGAACGTTTGAGGGATTTGTACGGACGGTGCACCATCTATGCTTGGGTCAAAATCGAGCTTTCAGAAAAAAGTAAAAGAACAAGCTCCCCAAGCAAACTGTATGATTCTCCAGTATGCCCTTGCCAGTAAGACAAGTTGTTCCTGGAAGTACAAGATAAATATGACCTTTTGATATACTTTAACGACAAAGCTTGGTTGAAAAGAGGAGCAGATATATTAGAACAGTAAAATAGACTTAAGTTGGAACTTCAGAGAAAGGAAACGAATATTATCGCATTTCGCGATAATCTCGGGGCATTTTTATCCAAGCTGCAAAACTGGCAAAGAAAAATATATCTTGGAAAAATTGCCATGTTTGAGAAACTCTGCAGTATGATAGATTTATCTGAAGTCGAAATAAATGAAAATTTGAAGGGGGAGTTTACTGGACATCTTAAATCCCTTGAAAATACACTTCAGCGTTACTTCATTGAGATGAAAGAAGAAGAAACTACATTGACACGAAATATTTTATCTGCTTTCCTTGATTTGGCCATCATTTCCGATGAATTCTTGGATTTGCGGAATGATTCATCGGGTCTTATGACTTTATCACGTCAAAAAAATCGTTTTTTTTTAATGTTCATTTTTCGAAAGGACATATCTCTAAGGAAGTGTTCCATAATTTTGGTGAAGAAATTCGGATTATTTCTATGCTTTACAGCTAATTTGCGTAATGCGCTCGAAGCAATCTCTCCATCTAGATTGCATCCCAACGGCTTTGAGACCGCTGCAGTCACAGACTTGCCCCTATACCTGCTTTTGTTTGCAGGTTGGAGATTACTGTTGGGGATCTTTCTTATCTTTGTTCTGGTAGGGGGCAAATGAAATTTAAAAAAATGTTAATACAGATTTTAAAAAGGCGAATAAGCAAGTGGCGCAAAAAGAAAGAGCTCTGTACGAAGTGCTTCGAAAACCGAACACCTTACTAATAAATGAATAAAAGATTTATCTAATTATTATGACTTAGCTATCCGTCTACGTCTTGATTCAATAAAAGAATTAAAAATGCTATTTGGACCACATAATATCATAAAATTTCGACTAATGAAGTTCCTCAGTATTCACACTGTCCGGAAGGCGCAGATTCTTGGTGCGAATTGCAAAAACATGCAACTACAATATCGTTATATTTATATAAGCAACCTTCCTCTTTTACAGAAGATGCACAGAAAATCTAAAGAGTCAATTATGAAGAATTAACGTCTGCTAATTTATTGGAAAGATGATCTGACTCGTTTCAACGCGTGCGTATGGTCTATGTTACTGATATATATTTTTTGTGGCAAAAAATACTAGAAATAGCCACATATACTGCAGCTTGCATTTTTAACGAAGCATTTAAACCTATTTTAAAAATAATGAATAAAAAGATGCATTGCGATTCGTGGAGACGTGCAACGAAGAACTTATATGCCTTGGCAACCACCAAGACTCCGAATCTTCTAAATAAGCTAGAACAGTTCACAGATACGCCAAATCAGCTAAAAATATCACGTATTTAAAGAATTTGTTCTAGAATTTAAGCATAAATATATCTTCACGTTTAATATTTTTAAGTGGTATATTTTAAAGTATGTTTTGCTATTGGTATTCCGATTTCCAATATTGTAATGCCTACAATGGACTCCATATCTTTGTACTTAATTTATACATTAACAGTTTATTATTATCATATTATCAAATAAGTTTTCATATACATTTGTATTTCATTGTGGTCTGATTCGTTATTGATGTTTGTTTGGCAAGCATTTATTTTATTGGGAAATTATCCGCATCTAATATGATTAATAAAAGGCTAAGAGCAATCCTCAAATTCTGAATCGGGCATATTTATTTTTACGAGTCAATTTTGTACATTCTGGAATACTTTTAATGAGCGGCATTATGACCAATAAAAAGCGTTGATATAGTGGGCCCCATATAATTTACTTCAATCTTTACGGTTTCCATTTTGTTCCATAATTCGATTTCGGGACTATTTTAGATGGAAGCGTCATAATGGAGCATGTGATGAGAGTCAAACGAAACGGGGAAAGGTTAAAAACTAATGGATTTCTCGGTCAACAATATTATTTTCCGAGAAAATACATTATAATATGAAAAGTCAGCCTTTTTTCCGACTTAATGTCTTACAGTGTTTTTGTTTGTTTTTAGTGTTTGTTCTGTTACAGATTAAAACGGGAGAACAAATAAAAATAAATCAAAAACGTCTACGGAAGCAGCCTCAGATATAACGACTAAATTTGTATTATTATAACATTAGGCTTTTATTGTATTATTAACGCACACATTTTTATAAGACAACTATATTTATGACATTAGGTAAAATAATAAATGGCGAGCATATGCATGGTTATGAAAATTTATAAACTGAACTCTTGGTGTTATAAGATAAGCAAAGTAAAAGTGCATAAATATATAATATGCACTTATTGATGCATAAATAAATAACATTTGACTTGACTGATGTCGCGGAAAATCGTGGATATTGCGAAAAGCAATGGTGTCAATGTCATTTATAGACTATATTTATACATATAGTCTTTCACAGACAAACCTTTGAGCTTCACCAGCAGCTGCTATGCAACCCTGAAGCATAATGTTGTCTCCTCCACTTTCAATAGAAAGCACTACAAGTACATACCCCACATGCTATTATTCTTACACCCCTAGTTGAATTTATCATACACTGACTTCCAAGCACTCGAAGAAGCATTAATAAATTGAATATTAATATATATTTTTTTTAAATGATGGCAAATTTATATGAAGTCTTTGGCTCCCATCGCAATCTTTGACGAAATTGTTCATCTGATTTATCTTGTCAAAACGACAATAAACTGGAAAATAACGAATCACATAAATACATATGAACATATTTAAATTATTATACGTCATTAAAAAGCAAGTCACTATCTCAAATATCACCAAAGCAATCAATTGATTGTGTATCATTCAATGAAAAATGGACTATATCCAGAATGATAGATGATGATGTTGGATGTGAAGCCAATCTATCTTGTACACGCTATCGACTTATTAATACCGTAGTAAAATTGTTAGTCCATGGATTGACCTTTCGTACTGCGATTCAAATTGGAGCTCCCCCCATGAATTTTACACGTCCCGTTTGAATAACTCATGACATTTAATTTTCTTACGGCCCGTTAACAAATCACCGGTTAATTTTAGGCCTACCTAATAGCCGGCTGGAGACCAGCTCGGAAGTGTTTTGAATTATTAATTTATTAATAACGATGGCTAACTTCAATCCATATTTGAGTAAATTTGATGTGAAATTGGTTCCATGTTGCCTCGGCGAATCCAAACTTGGACGTAGTAAAGTTTCGACTACCCTCATCATGTACACTTCCCATTGTACTTTATGAGTACGACTGGCTATTAGAATAATTTTGATACCGCCGGAATGATTTCAAGCCTACTATATCGCCACCAATTATGTTTGTCTTAATGATAAGGTTTATCGCTGGAATTCCCCGATGTTATCCGAATTTTTCAACAAGGGGTACTTAATTCAATTTAAAAATCGAATTTAAAATGGTGTAGGGGGGGATCAGACGTGGTCACGTGTACCTTAATTGGCAGTGAGACGATGGAGTACTGTTGTTCCAGGAACGTGACAAACATATAAACGGTGTGACAAGAAAGAAATGAGATATTTGTATAGTACGCGAACACATCCCTGTCTTAGATAAAACCTTACAAATAAACTATTTATTTGTATCTAATTCACATACTAAATTTCTTTGCCTTGAAGCTAGCCAATTTATATGGTTACAGTGAAAGTTGATGATTTGAAGATATTTTTCAGATTTGTCATTTGCCAATTGCTCATACAGTTATGTAAACATCGATATATCGCCAATTTGAACTCTGCGTTAGTAAAGTTCCAATTTATGCAGAAACCTTGCAATTTTATCCTGTGCTATCAAGATATTCATCATATTTCCTTGTTATTAAACTGTTAATTTCAATGAAAAAATCGTTAACATTTTGATGAATGATTTTACATTTATTTTTGAGTACAAATTTATTTCTTTTTGTGTTCTCTGGATTTTGAAAAACAATCCTATTTCTTTACGAAACTCATAAACCCTGTTTAAAATTCTCCCTCTCGATAGCCAGAGTATCTCTGTGTGGTACAAAAGAGCATTAAATTTGGCTCCAACTTCATCGCACAAAACTTTTTACTACATCACTCAACGCGCACAGTAAATCTGAATGAGGAAGCTTTTTAACAGCCAAATCATGCAGTGATAAGACAAAACTTGATGAGCAAATTGTTTCAGGATTGCTCGAAATCCAGAACGTATTCCCATCATGGAAGGTGCCCGTCTGTACAACCGCCAACTAGCTTTGTCCAATCCAGTCCTTTTTCCACAAATAACTGTTTTAGCGTTTTGAATACGTCTTCTTCGCGAATAGTGGTAGGAAAAGGCTTGCAGAACAAGAATTCCTCTTTTACACGGTCATCTTTAATGTACCGAATTTATTCCAGTAATGGCGATTTTATGCTCTCTGCACCAAGAACTTTATAACATATAACACACTGAGGTTTTTCCTATATTCCTGTCAATAATATTCGTGAAACACCATTGTAGAAATGCTTCTTTATACGAGCGCCTTTTTACAGAAGTAGAAGTCATTTCACTTAAAATATTGTTATAAATGCGAAACGTTCAAATTAGTGCTCGAGTCTTCGTGTGCCTTCATCCCTTTACTTGCGAGAAGGATTGCTAGAAAGGGATTAGAACACAATGGGAGACTTCTTGGAAGAGAATGCAAGCCACATGATGCTCATCTGTCATTTTATTATAATATCTACATACCAAACAATAATAGCACCATCTCTCACGTACGATCTTCTTTAATCAGAAGCTATTTTTAATCCAATTATTGACGTATTTCGATCGATTTCGAGTAAATATGTTGAAACGTATGGAAATATTAAAAAAGAAGCATCATTAAAATTGTCGACGAAAGCCGTGAATTGTTCTCATTTAAAAATTCATTTCAATTCAAACTTGCCTTTTAATTATTTGAGTTTTCTGTGATTCTTTGTCTTTCATTTCCTCTCGTCGCCGAACAGTTAATTGAAACGAAGTCGTTCTTATTTATCATTGAAATTTTTTGAACTTCGACGTGTATGAACCCACCATACCGTATGACTTTTATTTACTTGCAGTGGAATTCGAAACGAGATATTACGTTAATTAGATTTTTTGTCTTTTGTCCTTCCGTGGGAACGCTCGGAGTGTGATTTTGTTCTAAAGGAAAATGTGTGAAAACTTCAATTTGATTACAATCGAGCTTTCTCATTGGTAAACGTATAAAAATATTGTATAATACAACTTTAAAAACACATTGATCCATATTATACTAATTCTGTTTTGCAAAAAATGGTATTTTGATTTTTTTTCCATTTAGATGAACCCTCTGAAATTTATTAACAGTCTTTCACATGTTAGTAAATCTAAATGCATTACCTTGCAAATACTTGCAATCCCATATACAGTCAACTCATCTATAGAGTTTTTCTTATAGTGTTTTTGTATAGCGGTCCCTTCTATAGCATTTTCTGTGACTTGTATAGCCATGAAACAAATTATGATCATGTAAATCAATGCATACGGTATGTATATACTTCTCAGTGGTTTTCAGCCATTCTTATTTTTCATAATAAAACTACTTGATTATTTAATACGTGCTTATCTATTAACCTGTTAAGCGGAGAGATTCCTTTTCAATAACGCAACATATAGTGGGCGGGCATATTTTCGTTAGGACGTATATATACGTCCCGCCCAACTGGCGTGAGTTCATATTTTTTTAAGTACACGTCTACTCCAACACAACAGCGACCAACCGCAACCAATTTGCTACCTATCTTAAATTCATGTCAAAACATGTATCGACAACTCACACATTCGTTAAACAAAAAAAAAGTTCCGCCTGCTTTAGGACTCAACATATATTTCGAGGACGTATATATACGTCCTAACCCAGCGGTTCTTAAACAGGGGTCCGCGGACCCCTGGGGGTCCGCGAAGCCATTTCCGGGGGTCCGCGAAGATATAAAAAAAACATTTATCTGTAGTTAAACAAGATATTTTCGTGAAATTATTTACAGAAAACATTATAAAAAGCTATATTTTGGCTAGGAAATGTTTGTTTGTTTGAAAAATTAAGACACAATGGTTGGGATGAGGTTCACCAAAAAAAAATGGTTCAAAAGGGGGTCCGCGAGAAAAAAATTGCTCAAAAGGGGGTCCGCGAAGGAAATTTTGCTCCAAGAGGGGGTCCGCGGACTACATAAGTTTAAGAAGCGCTGTCCTAACCAATTTCGATGCAATTTGCGTTGGACGTATATATACGTCAGATACCGCCTAATATCTGATAACATAATAAGGTATTATATTTTTTATTTCTTAGTCATGTTGTCTTATAGACTTGAGGAAAGATTGAAAAGGAAACTTATTTCGCTAGAGCAAAAAGGACAACTTTGAAACATATAAAATGCAGAAGAAAAAAATAATAAAGTATCTGAAGAATTTAATATGAGTAAGTTTCGTTATTTCTAGGATTCAAATAAGGGAAGATAAAATACGTAAAAGGATTTCCATCTTATATACATCTTTTAGATTTACAGACTTACATCATATTCCATCATAACAGAAAATCAAAATCATCAAGAAAATGTACCCCTGGATGGACATCTGATTAAAAGCATTCAAAAGACGCTATAGAAGGGTTTACTGTACTTGATATAAAATTTAAATTGATTTATACTGATGGTGTATGTAAATTCAAAAAAATTTTTTTTAATAAATTTAGCAGTATATTAATGTTGAAAGCAGTCTCATTTGTACACAAGACGAGCATCTGGGATCTGTGCTAGAGGACGTTCTTCGGTCAAGAGCAATTTCCAAGCGAAAATTAATATATTTAAGTGACTATATTATTATAGGAGAGAAATGCGAACAATATGATTAATTAAAAAGAAAATAGGAGAGCTTGAAAAGAGAGATGCGCATCCCCTAGCGTTCATGCATGCTAAATAATGAGCGTAAAATTTGAACAATATTTCATCCCCCCCTCGCTGATATGAAGCTTATTATTTTCATCCTCCATGGAAAACTATTCTAAAACTTTTCTAGCATACATTTTATAGCCATAAAGTATTCCTGGGTTTAGAAGTTGAAAACTATCCGAGAATTTCTATTATTTCGCGTCTATATCGAATTTCATAGTTTCAATTAACGTCGAAATTCCGTTCTTTGTCTTTGTATTAGATTGGTAGCTCTGAAGCTGCATTGTCTTACGGCAGTCCTGTTTGCTAAAATTTTAAGCTATGTAATAACGATGCAATTTATAACCATTATATCGATGCTATTTTATAAAATATTTCTATAATTTTTGCATTCATACAATGTGTAATACGTTTTATATTGTATCACATTCCGTCGGGTGAATTTATTGCGAAGTAGAAACATACATTTGAGGGTTGAAATTTCATTTTCACTAAAGAAGACCTAAGTTATTAACAGAAATTATGTGTTTGGAAGGGTAATTCAATTTAACCCTTGACGATTTATTACATTTATATAATTCGAGCAGTGTAAATTCACACTGTGAGCCTCGGCATACTGACACAGGGATCTAATCTCGGAATGCTTTATGAATGGGAAGATTTTGATGATTTTTTGTAAAAACGCATTTCATTATATTTGGTCTAATTCTATTATGTCATAACATAACATAATTTCATTAAGCGACCTTTATTATATGAAAGAAATGAGAAAAATAGTGGGAAAATTATGATTGATGCAAGACCTAAGTACCTCAGTTTATAAATCTCAGTTTTATAATTCACATTTAAGCGATATTGTAAAATATATTAAAGTTCTTGATAAATTTGCTTTATTTAATGGTATACAAATTTACAATATGCAAAACAAAGATGTTTCATAACAGCATAAGTAAACATTGCATTATATTATCCATTGGCGAATGACAATCTGAGCATTGACTGAGATGGATTATCTCAAGCAAGAATAGCTCATATTTATTCTTCCCATTTGGAAAAAAAGGCTTTGTGTAGACGTACGTTGTTCCTTTTATGAGAGTCTTCTGCTGTATGAATTCTAACAGCAAAAGTCCATTATCATCGCAGAAAACTGTTGCCATAATCTTTCCGGCAGCATTCTCAATTTTTAAGGGTTAAAGAAATCTTATGCTTAAATATGGCATCCACTTTGAACTTAAGATCGTCGTGATACATCCGAGTTTTATCTACCGTTACTGAAATTTAAAGAGCAAAATGTTCCGGATCTTCACTAAGCAGCTTCATGTTTCCTTAACAACACTTTCATCGTCTCGTATGAACCTTAAACATGTCCAATTTTTCATAAATAACTGACATGCATATCATTTTTTCATCACTCTAATATCATGTATTTAATAAGAATATTTTAAATTTAAATAGCAGTCAATAAATGCTAATTAAACGATGCTATCTACATGCCAAGATATGCCCTAACGAATTGCACTTATTAGATTGCTTCTCGCAATTAGAAGACTTTGAATATATATCGATTGAAGATATTGCAGAATTAAGATCCGATGGAAGTTCTTAACGAAGAACAAATACTAGAAACTATTTCAAAGCACGTTGATTAAACGTTAGTTCAAAGTAGCAATGACGAAGGAAGAATTTCACTAGCTACATGTTTATTTCTGGAATATATTTCAATTATCAATTAGTTAAGTACTAATTTTGGCGTAATTTCAATGATTATGTGATACTTTATGAAGAACTTTTCTTAAAAATTATAACAAATTTTAGCCGATAAAATCATTTTTTCCATACATTCTATACAATTTTAGATTTATAATACTTTGTCAAACGATCCAAGCAAATAATAAAAGACGCTTAGTTTTATCTGTTGGTAAGATTTAAAGGTTTCATAACCGTATTGTCAAAATAACCCTTTTCTTAATTGGGGTATTCATAGCTTTTGCTCTTGTTTAACATCCAACTGACGTTTTCAGTTATATTACATGATTGAATAAAGGTAAAATATGCCACAAGCATTCCTGCAAAATAATGGGCTTCTCTTTTGCCCACATTTTAGAATATCTTCTATCTCCCACTAAGAACGATTCAGTATCTTTACGACTTGTCATATCTGACACCAATGTAACGTGAAGCTCAAAATTTGTTGATCTGCGCAGATTTTGCCCACGCATCAACTGCGTCATATTCTTTGTCTTTGATCAATGATTTTTATATCTATGTATACTATCAAATTAAAGTTGTTCATAATGGTATGTGATAAGATAAACCGGTTTAGATGTAACATTAAATATTGTCAGTAAAGTCAAAAAACGACTCATTTAGAAATATGTAGCTCATTTAGCACAACGTATGCTTAAAATATTTGGTCAAATTGATTATATTTTCATGGTTGAAGAATATGTTAATAGAATTTTACGTGGCAATGTTTCCTATTATATCTCACGATACGCGTCACGTATGACTACTTTGCTGGCATAACGTAGATTTTCACGACGATCGCATACATCCAACAGGGTGTTAAGTTGATGATTTTTTTTTTTTGGATACGTGACTTTTTCGAATTTATCGTGAGATTTTACGTTTTTTGCTTCAAAGGAAAAACGTCGATAGTGCGGAAGTGTTTCGAAAAAATATTTGCACACTTTCCAAGGGGCGATGTACTTAAGGGTGGCATGCTAAAGGGAGGTTCGTTTGAGTCGACAAAAACATTTGAATCAACAAAAGATCTATATCGATGCCTATAATACACGTGTAAGTTCTCCGGATGAATGCTGATGTATTACACTATTACACTCCAGGGAATATATTTACAATATCGATCGTGTTATTCCGCGTATAAGAAGATATTGCTGGACACCAATGTTGAGATGTTTTGCTGGAATTCTCATCTAAAAAATCGGCGTGGGCTGCTCACCCCGTCTATTTATTTGTTCAGATCTTTGGCTCGCTCCCAAGGATTTATAGGGCTAAAGCTATGAGGCAAGAATTACTGCTTTAGATAGCAAAAGACAAAAATAGATTTCGCGTCCTTACATAATGGCAGGGTCGGAAGGAGTAAAAGCGCTATTCTAGTCCGCGAAGAGTGATTTACCGACACGGAATATCAGCTGGCTGATTACTCCACCAGTTGAGTCCTCGGAACCAATTCGTCCATTTGACGTAAGCTGGTCCAATATAAAAAAGAAAGCTCCCAATAACCACCTAATTTTGTCTGACTGGAGAAATTCAATTAAACGCTCGCTCGAAATTTTCAACCCTTCTTTGACATAACAACGCCCAATAAATTCTGAACGACGCTTTTTTGCCGGGGCGACATCAATTATTTCGGTTCTCCGAAAAAAACCTACAGCGCTAAGTTGAACAAAGGACGGATCAGGGCAAGCGTGCCGTTTCATTAATGAATTTCACCCGTCTTCGGAGAAAATCCGGACGCCATATAGCTTCCGCCTTCCTAGAATAAACCATCCCATCAAAGCAAACACACTTCCGCTTTTAGCAAAACTGATTTTCAAAATTGTTTTTCTATTATGGCCCATTAATATGGAATGTTTTGGAAACATTAAGTTTCTTGATCTTTATTTAGCCCTTAAAAGTTTTCCACGCAATGGCGGCTTCGTTATCAACCAACCCCGGGAGGGAAATCAAAATTTTATGTACGCTTTTAAAGCTAGCAAACAACAATGTGTGTCTTGTAGCTTTTTCTGGACAATAACGAATAATGTTTTTATTTTGAACGAGGACACTAAAAATACACAAACTTAAAAAAAATACAAACAATATTCGATAATATTAGTTAAAGCGGAAAGAAATGTCATTTTTTTGTTATTTGGAGAAACAATTTATTTTAATAAAAGCTGTACAATATTACTCAATTAAATAATTTCCCTTGTTATTTATAATCACCCTCCACAGATTAGGTGGCTTTTTAATGCTTCTTTCGTAAAATTCGGTCGGTTTTCTACTAAAGTAAGAATCCAAATGATTTTTCACTTGTTCCACCGAAGTGATTTTTTTATCGCGAAGCGAATGTTCTAATGACTTAAAAATATGATAGTCTGAAGGTATAATATCAGGAGAATATGGTGAATATTGCAGCACTTCCAAATCCAGCTACCTAATTTTGTTCTGCGTAATCATTGCTGCGTGTGGTCTTGCATTATCATGCTGTAATATTATTCTTTGGTTGTTAACTAGCACTGATCGCTTTTTTTTCCGCTTTTAACCTATCTAATTGTGCACAATATAGCTCTGCTGTAACATTTTGGCCAGGTTTTAATAATTCGCTAAAAAATCCTGCCAAACACAAATAAGGACCATTTTCAAGGATAATGACAGTCGAGGGGTAGAAACAGGTACTTGATTTAAAGAAAATCACTGTTTTTCCTTCTCGGGCTATTGTAGAGGACCCACTTCTCATCTCCAATAACGATCCTTCTTAAAAATGGATCTGTTTCATACATATGGACAAAAGCGATGAACAAATGGTTATCTGTTGTTCCAAAACCGTTGATGACAATTCATGCGGTACCCTAATTCCTGGTATATGTTTTTCCCGAGTCTTTTCAAATGGTCTTTTACTGTCGACCAAGGACAGCCGATGTCTAGCAATAATTCCTTTATTGTTTTTCGAAGATCAGATTCTACCAAAGAATTTAATCCCTCATCAATTTCTGGCTTGAACATTTTCATTATGGCTAAAAAAATATTAAAATATTTTAAAAATTAAAACAAACAACAGAGCTTCAAAATGACATCAACTTTGACGTATTCACTCGACAGCAAACTGAGACAAACTGACGGCAAAAGACGCAACCAAAAAAAATGACATTTCTTTCCGCTTTATTGATATAGACAGTATATACATCAATATAGATAGTATATCGAGATTCAATGTAGTAATGTTGTAAAAATTCCCATTATTACAAATTTACTACAACTCGACTCAGTGTAGTAAATACACCATAGTAAAATAAATATTAAAATGTTTTTTATATTAAATAATATCGAATGATCGCAGATAAAAGATGATTGATTGGATCATCGAAGTCGGAGACTTCAGAGCTCCTTTTCGAGTAAACAGCGGCATAATCAATCAAATTAAAGCGCCCCGGGCGATTGCCTACTTTAAATAATGCATGCACTAATGTGAGTACATTTGAGTGTTAGAAGAACCGATAATAAATATTGCATTCGGTTGCAACGTTTATATGCGCTCGTTCGTTTTGCATTTGGTTAATGGATTGGAACTTATTGATTTTGCCGGCTTTTATTACTAAATATTCAAACTCGCACAAACATACACACATTCAACATCGACTTGAACACGCGGCGGAAGACTGAAATATTAGATTGTTAATTTTTGCTCGGCTTTCCTCCGGAAAAAAGCGATACTCGACGAGCCGAAAAAATTGAGCGTTTGAAATATCGCATTTAGGCCCTCGACGCTCACGAGGATTTCGTCCTAAGTCCCCCGGGATACGAATGGGAAAAAATCTCCCAACCCATTAAAATATGGCTTACTCTGCTTAATATGCCAATTAGGCTGAAAGATTAGCGCGAAGAAAAGGGACAAGAGCAGCATCCAAAATGAGAGCTCTATACGGATACTTTTTGTTAAAAACATTTACGGGCTACAATTTATCACGACAATTATCGAATACGCAGAAAAACAAACGAGCGAAAATCTGGAACGTATTTAAACTCATAAAAATGGAATCATAGCTCGATGATACGTATGTTTATATGCAAATAAAAGATGCACATCGAAGCAGACGGCGAAAGTAAACAAGATTTAGCTGCGCGCGCATGGTCAGATGGCTGCAATTTAAAATCAATAAAATCACACCTATTTACAACAAATTGCTTACTTGCTTTTAACTGACAGATGTGACATAATACTGTATAAAATTCTAGCATTCGATGTTCGCATCTAATGAAAATATTATAAATAAATCATTACAATACACTTGAGAATAATATAACCATGAGTTAAAAGTGGATGATATCTGCCATGTATAAATTTTGATTGAATATCAATGAATATTGAATATGGACAAGACTGTGTAATTTTTGATGTCTGTAATCCTTACATTTGAAATAATATTGAACACGAATTTATCCATATGATATTTCAGACATCTATATCTGTATAGATAGCTCTGACGACCGTGCGAGCTAAGGAATGGGGAACGTTTCCCGACAAAAAAATCTAATGGTGTCAGATCTGGTGATCATGCAAGCCATGGAATAGGGCAAATCTTCAGACAAAGAAATCCAATGGTGTCAGGTCTGGTGATCGTGCGAGCCACGAAATAGGGCTTCCAAAATTTCTGCAAAATGCTGATTTTAAATGCCAAAACTCATTTATAATTTGTGAAAATCGAAACAATCGAAAATTATCCTGAGCATCGATTATCTTAATGATATTTCATTAATATTTGGATTTATAGGTGAAATATATAATATTATAATATAGCTTATTGCCCATTGATCTGCATCACTTTATAATTTAAGTCCTATCCGGTATAAACGACTAGATTTTCATCTCGATAGAGTTTATAGAAGATATTGTATAAATCATTTTAAGGGTTGTTGTTTCAAATTTAAACACATTCGAGGTCTGTTTGTCCAAATTACATTCCAGTAAACAAACCGCAACAATGAAGGGACGAAAACATAAAACAAGAATTATGATATGGTCAAAGCTCGTCGACCTTAGTGAGAATTCAAAAGTTTCAAAAAGACATGGGGCCAAAGATAAAACGACCCAAAGGATTACCGCCGTCCCTTTACAGCGTCACTCTAATTAAGGTATAGCCCCGGAGTAGGTTATTCGTTTAAAGACAATAAATTTTGGAAAATTGCGAGAGACCATAAATTCGGGCGGTATTGTGACCTATAAAAAGAAATTTATCGGTGACAGAACGGCCTCTGTCTCTTAAGGATACGGCATCAAATCCCGGAAGACTAAAATATTCAGCGGGTGTCTTCGAGCTTACTTCGTGTAGTAAAACACCTGACGATGTAAAAACATGAAGACTTTTTCTCTTCTTATTTAAGAAAATACAAAAAAAAATGTTGGCAGCACTATGGAGAGGCTTATTAATCATTTTGCTACTATTTCTAGAGTGGAGTGCCATACGAGAAAAACACGTACGATTTCACATTGTTCTATAAAAAGAACCTCCTTAATTCATCCCACAAAAATAACAAACAACTCTTTTTCACCCTTTCTTTTTTGCTATGACATAATCCAATGACTCGATCGACACAATATCTATGTAAAATCAATAATGATGAGAGGCACAGAAAAGTCAATGACGATCAGATATGTTTAATACATAACACTAATCTTTTTTGAAGATATAAAAACATGCATAGATATGATAAAACATAAAGTATCAAATTAGAGTAAATGAGCGCCATCTTTTGATAAATGGGATCATAAACGAAATAATATGTAAGCATTTTTATATGTAAATGAGTTTATCAAAAGATTTCAAAAGAGAAGAAGAACGACATTCGATCAAATTAAACAACTATAAATTTCAGACAAAGTTGCGTGATCATTCGATCACGCTCGTCTACACCGGGATTGTGTGCTATAAGTATGCGATGGAAAAATTACTCTCATAAAAATAACAAAGTTATTTATGGACATTCCCTAAAACTTGGCAATCATAATTCCGCGAATTTGCTTCATTCATAATTCATAAAACTATATATCATCGATAAAAAAATTATAATGAATAAATTTACGCTTTGACAATGAAAGAATCCATTTCCAACTGTTAGCAAGATTTCTCATCATGCTAATATTTATGTATTTCATATTAAGGCATTAATTACAAATTTTAAGATATAAGAAGAGGAGGATGTAAGCATGTTGTGAAAATTTTGAGAGAAAACTTCTAATTCTATATAATTCTCAATAATCAACCCTTATTTTATAAGTGTATTAGGGATAAACACAAAAAATATATAGTTCCATGATCAAGCGATATCAAGGCATTAAGAAAGTGAAATTCAATCTCGTCTTTGCTTATTGATGAAGATTATATACCAAAATATCAATGTTTTGGGTTTTCAAATAATAACATATTTGTAGATGTTTTGGCATTAGAAAAACGTTTAAGATTTGCTAAATCAAAAAGAAAACCATTATTTTTATAAAGTGTTGTTTAAATGTAGCTTATATTAGTTTGCTTCGACGTAAATATCTATATAAAGCTTTATTTAACTATAGCTTAACTTGATTTGTATGCAAATACAAAATTGTATACTACATTATTTAAATTATAATTCAATTTGAACAAGACGTCATTTCATTAACGGAGCTTTGGGCTTGAATTCTGAAGTTTTTAGATGCAATAAATCAGGATAAATTTGGATGTCTTTTGACTCAAATATTTCATCCAAAAAACCAAAAAAATCCAGGATCTTAGGTAAATTATTAATAATATACGACATGCGTTGATAAAGCAATGCTCTCTATTTTTTTGAATTTGTCCAAACATTGAAATCAGTAATAGATCAAGGGATTGTATCTAACAGTAAAAGATCAATACGTTGACTAATCAATCATTTCAAACATCCATTTATAATAAAATATGGTTGTAAGCTCATAAAAATAACTCTCAAATACACCATCGAGCATTGGAAAATGTTATTAAAATCTCGATCATATTATTCTTAGTTTGAAATACGATTTATTGTAAATAGTAATGAAAACTAAGGTGGGAGTTAAATATTGTTTGGGCGAAAATGATATCCCTGCTTTGTATACAGTAAAATATGCCAAAAAGCATATGAAATAAATTGGTTGTTTCAAATTATTTTAAACTAATTCATTGAAATATTTATATGACATATTTAGCAACATTGTGCTAAACTGATGATATTACTATGTGAAAGTATGTATCAAATATATTTTTATTTTATGTCCAATCCTTGCTAAATGGAACAAAATTGTTGAAATTCTCACAAATATGCAGCACCATTTATCCAAAGAAAAAAAAATGTATATCCATTCCTATCGCCGAATGCTTTCGTGTTAGTAAATAATGCGAGGGTGAAAAATGTTATTTTCGAGTTATCGTATTAAAAGGGGCTGAAAACTTTAATCGCGTCCAATATTTTTTACGGCAGGCTAAGGGTGCCCTATAAAATTTAATATCGCGATCGACTCGGATATTTTTAAGCATTCAGAATCGTAAAAATATAGCATTTTCCTCAATTACGATGCAGTGAAAAATCAATGAGGGAATCTCGTACGAGGGGATGAAATGAATTAGATGCCGAAGAGTTTCTTCAATCTCGCGGGGGCGAATTGGGGATGAGAAGTTGATAAGGTGGACCGGTACTTTATTGGAATGGAGACCGGAGGTACTGACACATCAGAAATTCCATTGGAAGCAAAATTGAATACGGGTATTTTCGTGGAAAATGCAATTCGCCAGTAGAGAAAATCCTGTTTCATGCTCGCTAAGATTGCTGGAAATTGTTTCCAATAAACAAGATGAAAACAGTTCATGGAATAATTTACGAGATCCAATCGTTTTGTTTTCTGCACAATGCTAACAAATAATAAATTCCAATTCATACTAAATCGAAAAACAAGAACAAACACAAAAACGTCGGGCGATACTAAGTTAAAGTTAAGCTTTCAATCCGAAAAGTGTCACAGCTGTCTATGTATCATCGTTTTTGCTGATCTCAGATTTAAGCCATGAGCGTTTTATACAAAAAAAATCTAACAAATTTACATATTCACCACAGTATGCTATTTTAAAATATGCTAAAATATTCTGCAATAATATTCACTTAAAACATATGAAGCATATGGTAATTTCTTAAATCCAGGCAGATGTCAACTCAAGCGAGTTCATCCAGATGATTGCAATCACAATGAATAAATGCTTTCAACGGAATTAAAAAATTTCAATAATTTATAACCAAATTCGACTAAATTCTTAGGCATAGTTAAGTACGAACTGTTCAAAATAGTGAGCAAAAATCTTGTGATTACGGATTTATGCCCGAAATAAACTTATCATCCTGTTTCGTGCTTGAAAAAGTCTTATAGAATGCTAAGAGACAACATGAAGCGATTGGATTACTCGAAGGGTTGTATGACGTCACTTTGAATAAAAAAGGTAGTTTAATTCAATAATTCGACCCTAAACAGTGAAATCTGATAAAAACACGGACAAGATTTATCCTTTGAATATTTAAATAAATGCATTATTTCAAAATACAAAATGCTAATCTACTGTATTTAATGTATGTACTTTTAACTTTATATAAGAATTATGGTATTTGCGGTTCATTTCTATCGAATTCTATCTTTGATATGCATAACAATACTGTCCTTAAATAGTCCAAACGAAGATTATTAATATTGATTCGAAAAAAAAGCTGACGACCAAGACAAGGATAGTACATAACAATCGGCAATAGGAATCTATGGAGAAAATCCACATAATAAAAGCAGTACCATAAATATATTATTTAATACAAAGAGAAGACAATGTTTTTGGAAATCTTATCAACTCAAACAATCCACAGTAAGGCACAGATACTTTTAATA
Organism: Stenopsyche tienmushanensis; assembly: GCA_008973525.1. Lineage (NCBI taxonomy): Eukaryota > Metazoa > Arthropoda > Insecta > Trichoptera > Stenopsychidae > Stenopsyche > Stenopsyche tienmushanensis. Next base: position 1,267,923 of record WACJ01000008.1, on the reverse strand, counting down.
TAGAGATTGAAAGAGTATCGTGCACTAATAATAATTTCTACAGGATTTCATGATCCAATCACTTATTCGAATGATTTAGCGCATCTACTTTATACGTTCAAACTCAAATTCGAAATTTATAATCCAGTTATTCAAATTATACTTGGTCTCGAGCTTGTTTCGCGTATCAATACATCGATAGTTTATGGTGTAAATTAAGCTCCCCAGTTAATCGTAGCACCGATAAGCAATTCAAGACACCTCTCCAAATCCTATCACCGCAACAATATTACAAGGGTTGAAGAGTCGGCTTTGATATCGCTCTCAAGTACATTACTAATGCCCGGGCACACATACAATAATATTAATGATAAGTTAGAATTTCATGAAGTTTGCACCAGATGGGTCCCGAAACAATGCTCACCCTCATGTAAATTCGAGGAGCATCAATTATAAATTTGGAACTGGAAACCTTCCAAATAGGCTTGACCTCGCACTATCCGATTTCATGCAGATGTCTAAATACACATTTTCTAATTACGACCATTACGAAATATTACACGGCAACAGAGCGAGGTGCGGCCCATGGGCTTTAAATTTGGATCTAAATTTATCGGATCGTTTGACGTCTTCGACGTACGTCATCGGATTGTTACATGTGCACGGCTTAGCTTCCAAGTCGTTAAACCTGGAAATTGGCAAGCGTTCTGGAAAAATGATATGAATTTGCATATTACGTAATTTTTTATATGCCAAGCTAGGTAAATATGTATGAGAAACAATGTATTTCGAGCATAAGTAATATGCAATATTTCATTGAATTTTCATACTATGAAATCTTTTTAATTACAAAATCAGCAATTTCAAACGGAAAAAGAGTGCTTAAAATGCACATGGATAAATTTGGTGTTTTTATTTCAATGAGGAACAAAATACATCTAATTAAAATTTATTGGAATAGCGATTATTTGAAATTGCAAAGAAATAATCAAAGATCGACTGTTTAATTATTTATTTATGGACCTGAACCAAATGTTCATATATCAAACATCATGTAATGCAATAACTACACCTGATATGCTATGGATGATAAAAACTTGAATCTGATGAAAACCTTATTTGATTTGAGAGTAATTCTATCGAATAAACGGAAACAGTGAGTGATCATGCGAAACGCTTAGGTCATAATTTATGTTATAATTACCGCCAAAGATCACATTTCACTTCTGTTTTTGAATCACAATGTGAAAATTATTACATTAATATTTTATCAAAATTTGAAATTTTTAGATGCATTTAAGTCTCGATCATGTCTCTTTCTGTTAAGATAATTAAACCATTCCATTTTAATCCAATACAATGATTACAAAATCCATATATTCGAAATTTAAAGCTTATCCCACCTGAAGTCTTAATTATGAAAACTCACCCAATGTGTGAATGTGTAAATGTGTACTAATTTGATTTTTTTTGTAATCTCATTTGATTTTCCACTCTAGAAAACCATTTCATCATTAACCAAGGATTCAATTTTTATTTTAAAAAATAAAATACTGTATTAATCACTAACTTATATTTAATATAAAACTTTTAGACTCAAACCTCTTTTTGTGCGATTTCGAAGTTATGCAGTTTTTTTAAAGTGATTTTTTTTTTTAATTTCATAAAAGGTATGTATGGAGTAATTTTGGATAAAATGGAAAAATATATAATTTGGAACTGTGTAAATTATATTACAGCTGCTATCACTGAATTACACACAATTATTCGGGTTTAGATTTTTGAAGAAAATGATTTCGTTTCTTCTTTCTGGGTACGAATCTTTTTTATATAATCCTCTAATATTCCTACCAGATTTATGTCAAAATTGATTTTTTAAGTTTTAATCTTTTTTTAAACAGTCGCCATTTTTATGATTTTTGTATGATTTAGGGGCTATAGTGACATTTTTACTTATAATGTATTTAATTAGTATTTTTTGAGTGGATCTTTGGCATTTGAGATGCCAGACATCATTAAAATTTTACCAATGATGCAAGACGTCAAACTTTTTTTATGCAATTTTGGATATATTTTATATAGCTGTTTCAAAGTTATGCGGTTTTTAAAAACCATGGAAGGCATCTTCACTTTTTCTACGTAAGTCATAGCTTTTTTAATGCGATTTTCAGCGGAACACATCTACCGCACAAAAAAAGGTTTAAGTGGACGTGTAAAATTAATATTCAGATGACAAATACTTAATATTAAAATCATATATATTCAAGATACGTGTCTTGATTTTTGTATCAGGATATTTCTATCTGTAATCTTTTACCGATTGTCTTTGATTTATTATATTCCTCTATTAAGGCAACATCACTCAGTAATATCATTCACTACCTACATAGAATGGACTATTTTCTTTGCAGCCTCAAAATCATAGTCATCCTTCCAAGGACAACATTTTTATTTAAAAACTGTGACGAAATACCCAATATGCTAGTGAGTTAGTCACAAAGTCATCTATGCTTTTTTCGATGATGTCTTCGACATCTATGCTTTTTTTGGGGCAATCCCTATTAAAATGGCCTGTAATAAATCCCCTGTAAAATGGGCTTTATACTTTCAAATGATGCAAAATATTTTTATTATTGTAAGTCATTTCTTGGTACTAAATATTCGACAAGGGATTGAAACCAGTATTTATATATATTATAACTGTGAATATACATATATCTTTTATTGCTTTCTCTTCCTTTTTCGTCAGTTTAAACCGAAGTTTAAATAGGAAAATCTTCTAGCAATAAATAGCTTTAACGATTCATTTAGCACGGCGCAGTCTCCTAAATTAAACTTTTTTTTCAGACAGAAATTCATATATTTTCATATATTCAAAAGCATATATTTTTCAATTTTCTGCTCTAGAAGAACACAGCTCCATTTCTCAAGCCGGTGTTTACAGCTGTATTGTCTAAATATAAACGTAATACTTAACCAATAAAAGGTAACTTTGTCTGATGCAGATTTGGTGTTAAATGGCCGATAAGCTAAATATTGATTTTATTTCTAGTTGATAAACTCTCGACACTTCTGGATGCCACTATAAGTTGAAACAAGTATGCATAATTGGTAGGGTAGGGCTCAATCTCAATGTGTACCCGCAGGAAATAATTAAGAAAGAAGGGAAGGAGAGGAGGGTTGACTGTAGGGAAGTAGTGAGTCTTTCTGCGTGCTATTCCACTTCAAAATAGACTAATAAACATGACGTGGTTATCAACCAATTTTTTAAAAGTCGAAAAATAAGGACCACCCTAGTGTGTACTTAATAATTTGTGCATCTATAAATCCCACCTAAGCTTAATAGTATACTAAGCCTTGATATAAATCGACCTCAGATAGCTATAGGCTTAAACCGGCTCGCTAGAGCCGGTTGATATTATAATATTGAGAGCAATATTTCGTATTAAATTCAATTTCTATGCGAAAAGAGCATGTATCCCGAGATGTGCAAGTGTATATCGTCTGGAATAATTCAAACATGAGTTATGATAACAAGTTGATTTTTTACCAAAAACCTGACCTTGGACGAAGTCGCAAAGGTGAACGGTTCGAATGCTCAAATTACATTTATAGACTAGGGCGCAGGGACGAACGAGTGCCATAACATGAAAGGACGATAATTTGACGGAATTATTTTTACGGCTTTCGCAAAGGGCAATCCGGGTGTAAGTTCGTTCGGCCACCGAATCCAGGTTTGTAAATTATAAAATAATTTTCACGATGTAACATTGAATTATGCGATAATTACGCACTTTATACGCTACGTTACGTGGAGTTACATCCACGTGATGTAGAATTTTATGTGCCTTTGATCCCTCGAAGGCTTTCGCTCTCATTATCACATCTCTTGTGTTTCTGCCTTCGTGAAAGTTTCAATTTGCTCACACGAGCCAAACATTGGGCGATTCATGCCCGAATGTGCACACAATACCACAAGCCAAAATCTATTTATCCGACACGATTTTTAATCCGACCTTTCGAATCAAAAGTCGACGGGATCAAAGGGGTTGTTTATGGATAGAGGATAACCGAGACGCATAAAATATGATTCTGCTCAGACGACTTTTATACAGCGCATATCATTAGGGATGTTTGTATTAAATTTCAATCAATTTGTATAATATTTGAGTAAATTAATCCGGCAAAATTTATAATCCTTATAATAAGATTAAACCCAAGTAAACGCTGTATGAAAGCATTATTATTAGTGCAGTACGAAAGAAAATGTTTTTTCAGCCGGAACTGCTGCAGAAGCTTTTTTAAGCTCTGCTGAAAATACGATTATCCGAACACGGAAAACGCATTATGATTTACCACGGAAAAAGCACGCATGAGGCCCTTCATTCAATACGCTCAGAATAATTTATCATCGTTTATAAAACATTTTCATGCTCTGCAATATCTTACAGTGTCAAAATCATAAATACACCCATGAAAAGGTCAATTAGTTATTGACGGCGTGTACGAGAGCGTTCACTATAAGACGATCATAATTGGATCCGCTGATGCTCGCGATGCTATTGTTGGCACGCCCGCCGTTCAGGTGTTAAATACTTCGCTCTAATGGATATAAATTTTAATCAAACGCCATGGCGTAAAATTAGTGACATCAATTGATATTGAGCGCTATGAATAATGATAATGTTTTTGGTAAATCGGATTACGTGTCAAAAATATACACGATCATAAATTTTACACAAACACACAATATAAAGTACTCTAACATGTTGCTTATTAAATTTATCATTGATCGCATTAAATAAAAATTAAATACGGATATTGTGAGCATTAACAATCAATTCAATAACATAACTTACAAAAATAAGAAAATATGTATGTATGTCCGTCTGTTCTTAATATATTCAAATTTCTACCATTTTGGTTCAAAAAAAATTTTTTTCTTCGTGTATCGGAAAGAACCAATGTTCAAGAATACATTCAGTAAATTTTAAGTCGATATAAATGAAATTCGCAAAGTTATAGGCCGACGAGGAGAAAAGAACCTTTAAACGAATTTTTCTCGAAACTACTTTTTCCAAGCTTATGGAAGTGCTCCCACATTCCCTAGATGAGTATTCTATATGAAATTTGGCAGACACGTGTATAATAAATGACTTCATCGTATAGACTACAATTATCCAAAAATATTAAAAAGTATTTATTTAATGCACAAAAAACTACAAAAAATGTTGATTAAAACACAAACCGTTTTTCGATCGCTCACTATTTTTTTATTTTCCAATATTTCATTTTAATTCTAGTCTAAGCTCTACACAATATTATACAAAGTAAAAATATGTTTAAATTTTTGACTGTAAATTATCTGTTTAGGATTTAAGACTTCCATGATGAAAAATGTCATCACTCGCGCACCGACACACGTGACTCCCCTCACTCGTTAAAAATCGATCACTTTTAGGTCCAACAAGGGTAGAAACATTCCTTAAAATATTTGCAATACGTTTTATACAGACTATCATCCTTTCAAATTTAAATATAGTTTAAGGATAAAAGCAATTTGATTGTATATATACATGGACATAATGATTTGATTATCTATTTAATAACTGGTTTCGAATCCTGATATATTTTGCAACTCTTTAGGTATGAACTTAGCAGTAAATAGCGCAACCTAATTTGAGGTGAATTATTCCAAATAAGTATGGAATCGTTCTAGATTTTTAAAAGCAATCTGCATGATTTTAACCCCTTAAAGATTTAAGACACAGTATTGTGTCATAAAAGCATTTTGAGTTTGGATTCAGACAGAGACGGAGAGTGTCTTGCGTACATCGTACGATTGTATAGATCGTTAGCCCAAATTTATTGACTAATGATGTGAATGATATAATGAATCGATTTCAAGTGTATTGTTTATTTTTACTTGAAGACCGAATATTGTTTGCCATCGACAGTGTTTATTTATGTACAAGCTTCATATACGCTGCGATGGTCCTGACAAATAATCGTGCAGACTACCGGATGATGCTTCCAGAAGAAGCAAAGCGGCATATAACTTAACAAGGACTTGGAACCTAAACAGGAATGTAACAAGGGCGTGGCAAAGCAGGCGCCCGCCACGGGCGCAACTGGACTTGGGGCGCAAAACGCATAATACTGACCGTTTTGTTATTGTTATATTCAGGCATGGCATCCGATCGCGAGGCACTCATTCGTTATATCAGGGGTCCGAAAAGCGGACCGATTGAGCATACAAACTTTATGGCTACTCCGTCCTCTTTTAGGGCTGTTTTTTGCGGAATTTTCTATGATCTTTACGATCACGGAAGCAACATAACGTCTAGAGACTTTCTATCATAGCTACAAACAATAATAACCACCATCTATGAGAGTTTGTAATCGTTCTGTAGACATATTTAAGGATGGCATCTGATTCGGCGCTCATTCGTCATATTAGCGGTCCGAAAAGCGGACCGATTGAAGATACAAACCTTAAGGCCACTCCGTCCTCTTTTTTATGATCTGTACGATCTAGGCAATTTCTATCATAGTATTTTTTTACCAAAGGTAACCGTCATCTACACGTTACTTCGGGTACTTTTGGGACTATTTTTGTATATAATTTTAAAATATTCATTATAATAGTATTTAATATATTGCATTTATAATAGTATTAGTCAACTTCAATTCTTATTCAAGATTTAGTTCAAGTCTACGGTTTACTTAAAAAGTAGGAATCCATTAAGTCTTGGTATCCGACCGGTCGTCTTGGCCGCGGGAAGGTCTGATCTTCTCTCAAATCTCCATCTCTCATCTATGTGATACTCTTCTACGATCCGATTATAAACGGACTTAGGGAGGCCGTCCGTTTTGAAGCGTGAACTCAGACACGGGGTGCGGTTGTGGGACTGAGCCCTGTACTTCAGTCTCAGTAAAACAATGTTAATATGTATTATTTAAAGAATCCTATGATTATAAATATATTTGATAGCCATTAATCAAAAAATCCAATATAACGATATATCGTCGCGAATATTATATTTATTTATACACTAAATAATGTCTTTTATATTCCATTATATATATAATATATCGCATACGAATGATCATATCAAATTCATTGACCGGAAGTCCTCGGTCAAAGCAACGTACAGGACATTTATTAATCCAATATGTCATGCGACTTTATCATTCAATACAAACGCTATCCTTCTCTGCTGTACACATATAGAATAGGGAGATAGAACATGCCATATGTTCCCAGGGTTCTTAGACGGATTCGTTGGTTCACATATAGCGCATATCCTTGGGAAATGTTTAGCATTCGCCGGAAAGACACAAACATTTATATTCCGCCTTTCGAGAGAATACTTTATGGATTGTCAAATTTAAGAAACGTATTACAATAATATTATATTTATTACACATCAAATTTACCTCGAATATTAATAATAAATAGGGGTTGAAATGTTTCCCAAAATTTGATATTCCGTTTGTTATGGATGGCGAATAAATAATCATGGGAAAATGGCGATGGCGAACATACATGATGCAGTCGTATAAATTTTATGAAAACGCTTTGATGTTTGCTCCATGACTGTATACACAAATTTTATTGACATAAAAGAGTATTATTACAAAGTATTAATAGAGCTATGAAGGTTTTTTGAGTACAAAAGTAACCCTTGAATGGCGCTTGGAGTCGCCATTCATAGCAACCATGTGTAATTGAAGGGATCCAATTGTCCATTATACAATACATTCTTTGAATACAGAAAATGCCTAAATTGATTAATTTAATGTGATTGAAACCATTTTTTTATGTACGCCCTTAAAAGATCCAAAAATATATAAAAGCCTTTGCATGCAATTAAAAAAGGCATAAAAACGAACGTTGTTAATTTATTTCCAATTAAGTTTTATATCCACAAAAATGCTAATAAATTCTATTTTTTTATGACCCAGCATAAAATGGTCTAATAAGATTCGTACAAATGATAGAAAGCTAGAAAATACACCAAAGACTTACTAAATGTAACGATAACCGCAGAATGAAAATATGCTCATTGATCGCAATAACAACTGTATGAATCGTCTCGGATACAATGTGGAAATAGAAACAATGGTGTTTATTTTAGAACAAATATTTATTACATCAATATGAATAGAATTACGATGGCATGTCTTGAATTAGCTGGCTTGTGATGTAAGCTCGTCATAATTGTGTACAATGGACGACAGCTGAATGGCAGCTTATTATACGACGACAGCACTGCCATCTTCCGAAGTCGATGCGTATTAACTTGAATAACTATTGTTTGATAATCAACGCTTATCGTAGCATTGATATGTATTCATTAAATTATTTCCTTGTGGGAGTTTTCCTGTATCATGATCCATTGACATTCTCCCTCAATCAATGTTCAAATTCTATTATATTTCAGTATTTTATAAAAAATACATTATAGTTTATCAGCGAATATTGTCGACATAATGTGAAAAAAGTCTCAAAATACACATCAAAAACTGGACAGGGAATTAATGTATCATTGGAACACTGTTGTGAAAATTATGACGATTTCTGACACCAATGAAATATTCAGCGTAACAAACATATTTATTTTTTGGTAACATTTTGATCTTCGTCATAAAAAGTAGAGTTGTAAATAGATTCTACTCTCAAGTGTTCCTTCATTTACAACAGATAACAGACAGCAACTAACTGGATTGGGCTTCCTGCGCTACTGCATGGTCAGTTCAGGGTTACCCCGGACTAGCCACACATAAAGTTTCTTCCATTGATCTTTTGGTCCCGCTAGAAACGTTAACCGGGTTCAACCGCTATCCACGGTTGGTTCCCCCCCCCCCCCCTGGGATTTTATGGGTAGGCATCGTGAATTCTAACACCCACCCGACTTACACAGTAAGATGTTGGGTGGCAGAGTTTAAAAGCAGCCGTACGAACTGCCAAGATGAACAGCGCAGTGGTCGACAAAATGAGATAACCACCCCAGAAATGGTGAAGAAAATCCAATAAAAATGCTGTACATCGCATATTGACTGAACATTTGTATATGAGAAAGCAGTGCGCATGGTGGATGTCGCGTTTGCTCAAAATGGAACAAAAACAACAGCATCGTGATGAAACATGGGTCAATCATCTCATACATCTGAAACAATGGAACATAGGGACTAGGGAATCCAATCCCGGGATCCCGGACAATTTTAGGTATTTAAGAATCCCGGGATTAGAAAACGTAATCCCGAAAATTTCGGGATTGAAATTTTTATCTAACAGAAATTGTACACCTCACCAACACGATGAAGGCATTCCCGATGAAATCTGGACGCTTGGAAACAGTGGCGTAATTACTAATTGGCGAACTTAGGCGACGCCCAGGGGCAGTGATTGTCTAATCTATGTATACATATACAGCGTACATGTATGTTTTTCAATTAGTTATAGTAATATTTCCCTACCGGTGATGTATTTACTACACCTCGACGAATAATGGGAATATCGACATGAAATATAATAGATACGCGGTTCAGATTTTTTGTATTCCTCCGTAATATAATTACGAATCACATCAAAGTATTATAGTATATGAGTATTCATCTGCAGCGACGGAAATAAATAATTTGTCGGGAAATCGGGAATTTTGCTAGTTTTAGTCCGTGCCTCAGCAGAAAGGAATTTTATCAGTCACATTGATGTTTTTATACGAAAATAGGAACTCACGCGGTCATAAACTTGACCTAGCATTTAAATATCTGATGACGATACCTCCAAAGAGTGTGGAAGCTGAGCGTGCATTTTCAGCAGCAAGTTGCCTGACTTCCAAAATCAGATCCAGACTAAATGACGAAACGCTAATGTTTAATGTTAATGTTACTTCGGGCATATTTTCAAAATAATATTTGAATTTTTTAGTGTTTTATTTATCTATTTTTGAATTGTATTTTTATCTTTTATTAAATAAATAAAATACTTTAACCTTCAAATGATTTTTTTTAGATTGAACAAATGGACTTATTGGTAATTTTTGATCAAATTTTTCAATGTAATTTCTTAAAATATTGAAAATCCCAATCCCGGGATCCCGGGATTTCATGGATCGATTTCATTTTTCGGGATCATGATTTTATGGATGGGGGAAGTCTAGATTCGTTTGCGACCTCATTTGGTGCGAGCCACTTTTGTAAGTTAGCCTTTGAGGGAGCTTCCGTGATCGTAAACACCATAAAAAATACCGCAAAAAGTCCTAAAAGATGACGGAATGGCTACAAGGTCTGTGCGTCCAATCAGTCCACTTTTCGGACCGTTGATAAGATGAATGAATGCCTCGCTATCGTATATTTTAGACACTCCAAATTTATACTTATCTTTGGCATATTTAAACATTGTTAGATTGCAGTCGACGATAAGCAATGTGTCTTAATGCTTTCGGAGGATATACGAAGAGTAATTCTTTCAATTTTTTTTGACGGTCTTTTGTATGTGAACTTTTAATTTGGATTATTTTATGGCGGTCGTCTGTATATTTTATGAACAATATTACATTTATGTGACAAGGACCTTTATTTAGTGTGCGTAATAAAATTCCGCGTACGGAATGTAACTTTCGGGAGGGCGAAGAGTTATTTGTAAATGAACGAAAGGCATGCAAAGAATTTATAACCCATAATATTTGATAACCACAACCTTAAAATTTATTCGACGGCGCCGAATGTGGTCTGAGATGTGCATATTCGAATGAAATTTACATAGGAAGCACGCATGGCGACTGTGGTTCTGAAAGTAATCCGAAGCGAGCAACAAATAGTTTGAAAGTGTCATGTCGGCATTCTTGGGTGTGTGTTTAAATTTTCGCGGAGCTGTTCTACTTTCTTGGATTCTCGGCTCGATTTGAATGTCTGATAAATTTCGAATTTTGCATTTCAGCCGTTTTAGCTGCATGCATATGGTGTCTTTGTAACATTGAGATTTATTAAAATTGCAGCACTCGAGTTGGATTCAAAATTAACATCCCCAGCAGGCAGGCGTGACTTGCGGCCTGCGACTTGGAGCCCCTAATAAATGTATGTATTTGCACAGAATTACATTCTAATTCCCTCATTTAAATTTCAGTTCCACCCTTCAAGCGCGCCTTATCGAATTAATTTAAGTGCATGTATTAACATCACTCCAGTTGATGATTTTCCGCATATACACGTGCCATCGATTTTTTTCGTACGCAAACGAATTAAAAATCGTATGGAATTGGTCAGATCTCATTTATAGCTAAAAATAGTACTAATGACCGAATGCCGTGATTGTAGATAGTTCGTGCCGAAAGCTTTTAGCTTTCGGCATATAATTGCATATTCGACTAAAGCCCCCATTTTAATTAAGATATCATTAAACTAACAAATCTAAATTAAGATATTACAGCGTCTACACGTTCCTCCGTTATTAAACTCATTTATGGCGGTAGAATTTCATATAATTTACAATAAACTCCTAGAGCTGTTATTAAGTCTTCATCCATTCGAAGAGATTTTTCGAATCCAATTAATTATTCATAACTAGCTTAGACCTGTTGAAATAGCACAGGGTGAATATTAAAATAATTAAATTATGTACGAAGACATTCCTCGCGAGAAACAGAGTCGCTATCATCATCATCGTTAACTACTACAAGACAAAGGCATATTTAATTAGCCCTTAACGGTCCGATAAATACAGCGTGAAATTCTATACTAAATTATAATATTGCAAAAATTCAAGAAATACACTTTTAATGCATCACACACGTATTTATCTGCACACAGACGATCAAAAGAGTAATTTTATAAAAAAAATAGACAAAATGTATGCTGTATATAAATAATTTTACTGCCTGATTACCAATTATACAGAGAACTATATATAAATAAATAACTACATGTTCATAAGATTATTCTTGTAGTGCTTTCAACTCCTTTAAATATTTTCCTATAACCTAGTTCCTGAATATATTCCTGAATCTCAATAACGTTTCGGTTTGAGAGGTCCTCAATAACATTTTCCAAAAGGAGAATTACATCTTTATTGCCAATTTCTCCGTTAAGCTATTGAGCAAATTGTGCATTAATATTCCATTTCCTTCAATCACTCATTCATTTTGTAATTTTACCGTTTTAAGAATTTGTTTCATATGCCATTCATATATAACATCGTTATGTTTGGGTTCGTAAAATCCAAATATTCGTAAAATCCGTTCGAATATTTTATATACGAGGGCGATTCAAATATAAGGAATCAAGGGAAGTTTTGAGGGCAAACAAACAAAATCAAAAATATCAGAAGTGGCGTGATCGAAAATTTTGAATAGTTTTTCAATAAACTTTATATTATCCTCATAAACAACTGGTGCTTTGATTTCAATTATTATATATCGGCAATTTTGTTCTACAACTGTTTCCTTATTTCTTCTTTCTTCCATTCGCGTTTTAACATACAGTTACATAGTTTTACTTGTATTAGTATTAATTTCTACAAGTCTTTTAAATAAAAATTAGTAAACAGCTTCTACAGTTGTATTGTTAGCATTTTTTTCTTTTTGCATTTCTTTGTTGCAATTTCGATTGGCAGAAGAACATCGAGCAATTTTCGTAAAAAGATCAGTAACAGTTTCTGATTTTCAATATTTTATCCCTTTAAGGAGTTCTGTCGCGTATTTGCGATCGAATTCCAGTAATTCAAAAAGACACCCTAATTTATCCACTAATAATACAAATTAATCGATCTGTGTATTGTTAATGTTTACATGAAATGAACAATTATTGTGTGCTATCGATAGTGTTTATTTATTTATATACAAACTTCATATACGCTGCACGGCTCTGAAAGATGAGTGAATTTGTATGGATAATAAACGGTGGACATTCGAATATAGCATCTAAGTTTATGATGATTTTAATTTGGCTCACTACTCAAAGGGTTAATGATTTGTTGACTAATTTAGAGAGTATAAGAAATATTTTTACCATCTGACTTTCTAAATTACTTGATTAAAAAAACCGAATACATGAAAGATCAATGTCTGATCTTCCTCTATTCAAATAATATTTGTTGAATGATGTAAATGAATCAATTTTATGATTTGAAATAATTCCACTGAGCTTCAATTAGCCTCTATATGAATCCTTTCGGGCATATTTTTTCAAAATAGGGCAGTTTCATGGACATTAAAAATTTAGCCCTGCAAATAATAATCTTTTTAAAGCATCGCTTTAAAATATTGTCTAAATGCACGTTGTTTATGAATTAAAGATGGCTCTGGACGGACGGACGGATGTCCGGACCGCAGCGTGTTAAAATATAAACTAAGGGGCCGAAATGAATATGTTAAAAAGCTATTTATGAGACTCATGAAACAAATATCGCGATCCTCTACAATCGCGATATTTATACACTCAAACCTCTTTTTGTGCGATTTCGTAGTTATGCGGTTTTTTTTAAAGCATTTTTATTTTTTTTATTTTATAAAGAGTACGTGTCGAGATATTTTGGATATTTTCGAGATCTTTTTGCAATTCATTCAAAATAATATCCTACGAGCTTATTGAGTGAAATATTATGCGAGTCGAAGTTTGATTTTCAAAAATTTTGCGGTTATACAATTTTAAAACAAACTATACAAAACTACTTTCAAAATTTAAATAATATTTTAGAAAATTCAAGTTTTTTTTATTCAAATTTTTAGTGGTATTTATTGCGTTGATAAGAAAATTTTACCAAAAATGTTATTCCTTTAATTGCTTTATTGTTTTCCAGTTTTTTTTATGCATTTTTGGATATATTCTATATAGCTGTTTCAAAGTTATGCGATTTTTAAAATCCATAGAACGCATCTTTTTTTATATAAGACATAGCTTTTTTTGTGAGATTTATTTTTGTGCGATTTTCCGCGGAACGTATCTACCGCACAAAAAAAGGTTTAAGTGTATTTTACAACATCATTCATTAAAATTATAAATTTATTGAAACACTGTAGTATTTCATCCTACTTTGACATTATTGATTCTGCATGCCACAGAAGCTCCATAGCTGTCAATTTATGTTAATATATCACTATTCATGTTACGATATAACTATATTATTATATATATTCGACGTATTATTATAAAATCGAATTACTTTTTTAGTACAATTGGATTACCATATATAAAATTGAAAAATTTACGACGCCAAAGCAATGTTTTGTTGAAAGAATTTATATCAGAATGATGCATGACCACGTTTATGATCCGCCATCCACGATCATCTTTTTGATCAACCATTTTATTGGGGCAACTGCTTTATATGGCAGATAAAAAACGCTATACATCTCAATTCGTCCCATCGTCTCGTGTAACCACAATCGTTTCATGCGAAATAATATCAAAACCCCCGAACTAAGTCCGTTATAATTTTGTGTTTGGCAGACAATGGGATTTTCATTCGTCTGAAGAGCAAACAAAGATAGAAAGCAGATATTTCAATGTGATTTATTCTTCGTTTTAGTGCCGAGCAGACTTTACAAAAAGCACTGCCCGTATCCAAACTGGACGTCTGGCAAGCCATTCATGCACCATAACGATGCGCCCTGTCCTATATATCAGGAAGTTCTCCGAAGCTCCGCATTCAGACAATTTTTCACTCACCACTAGATTTTCACTCCGTCCATTCTTCATTTTCTTCCATGAAAAACGCTTTAAAGAGCCGCAGAGATGCGGAAAATGTGGCCATATGCAATTTGAAAATACCATTAAAATATTCTCATTTAAAAAGGGAGAATTCTTCTTTTTTTTGCTAAGCTGAAAAGATTAATGAAAACGCGTGAAAGGATTTATTTAGTTTCTTACTCATTTCTATGAGGTTCGTCTGTTTTGATTGACTTGACCGACTAACTACCGGTGGAAGTGTCATGTTTTGTGATATTCAAGCTAATTTGTACTAACACTTGCTTTTATACAGGTTTCACTTCAATACTGGATTAAATGTTTAATTTATTAAGTTTCATTATCAATCATTAAGAAAACTAGAAAGTAATCAAACTTTCGATCCTTTTACGTGTGATTATGATTAAACACCAGTTTAATATCGTGAGAGTGTTTATATGTTAAAAAAATCAATATCGTAATCCATAGTAAATAATTTAAATATGACTGAACTTGCCAAATCCATTAAATGATCGCAAAGCCGACAAGTAATTTGGCAGTCGATTACAATCGATTGACGTTAATCAGCTTTGCTCTGTCGGATTTACTATTCCGTATATCGTTCCAATTTCACTGTTTATGCACTTAACACTTTTCATATATCGACTGCGATCAGTTCAGTTGTAATATAGTCAACTTTTATAATTAAAAAAAAAACAGTAAATTACCCAATCAATTCATCCAATAATTTTCGTATCGTAGGAATTGAAAAATCGTATATAAAATCTGCCAGATTAAATTTTACCAATTTAAACCGTTTAAAACCTAAACCAATGATGCATTGCAATAAAGCCAATCCATCCCCTAAATATTTTATTAGTATTTAATCACACGTTAATCATATTCATATCATGGTTTAAAAACATGAGCAGAAACCAACTTCAAGCGATCGTTGTTGTCGAAATCATGACCTGAGCAGTTTCTTGTGTACTTTTAACCTTTTCTTGGCCATGATGTATTTACTACAACTCGACTCTTATATTGGGAATATCAATATGAAATGTAATAGATACGGGGTCCAGAATTATTCAGAATTTCATATGGTGTATCAAATACATATCATAGTAGCGCACGGTGTTTTTTAGCACGGTAGAAAAAAGTGTTTATCGAATTTCTCTTAAGACTAAATATTGTAGTTTTGTGAGTTTTATTTATTTATAAAATTGATTAATACGGACTATTCGAGGCAATAAAATTTGGAAACAGACATAGTATATGTTTTCGTTTGTATTAATTTTAAAAATTTAAACTAAAACACTAGTTGTTTCCATGTTTTCTTTGTTTCGCGATTTTGCTGATGAAAAATAAATTGAAAATCAAGGGATATATTTTCTTACAAGATAATGGTTAGAAGGCCTCGAACGATTTCATTTCACATTAACTACAACCCTGCGAAAGGATATATTGGCATTTATTCCCACTTTATCCCGAGAAGAGTAGACCATGCGTGTCTATTCTCCCGGGAAAAAGAGATTTAACGAAAAATCCGGAGGAACTATCGGAACCGAGGAAAATTAGAAAACGAATGGTTTTCCACACAAACGCGGACAGTTCCCACCCAAAAAACACCTGCACTTTCTCATCCTCCACAGCAGTATTTCCGGGAAGAGGTAAAATTAATAGTTCTGCCAAAAGCGTATCTTTTCCTGCGTCCGGAAAGTGAATTACGAACGATCGTGCATTTTTTATTCTCTGGGATTTTCGGTATCAATCTGAAACTAATACGATGGCGAAATATTATTTTCACAAAGCCGGTGGATCTGTTTATATCGCCCTTCAAAGGTTCGCAGTGTATTATTTAATGACGTATGAAATATTCGGACCTATCCCTATTAAAATATTTATTTTCATCCCCCATCTTCACCGAGTATTTTTTCATTATTCATCCTCTTCATGTTACATATTCGGCTTCCTGTGAAGGACGCGGCCTTTTGTGTCCTCAGAATGCCCCGAAAATATTGCTATAAGCGAACTTGGCAAATGTTATCAATACAAATGTCGGAATATCGACTTAATATTTTTAAAAAAATAATCTCGGTCAAAAAAAATATATATAAGCACCGCCACAAGTCCGAAGTTTATTATTACAAAAGCAAGACTAAATTCATCCAGTCTAGTTTTTCATTGGATTATTCAAAATTCTTATATCGCTATTAAGTTCCATGGGCGATAAGATATTTTTTTAAATTCAAAATACGTTGGTTGTAAGGCTTTTGGCGCATATAATGTCATCAATGTTCACTTCTTGCCAATAACACAAGCAAGCAAGGTGTACCACATATAGGTCAAAGGGTGAATCTGGGTTAATTCACCTCTTCTAACACAAAGTACACCGACTCAAATCTAGCTGGTCATATAGCCAATATAAAATTGTTCGCTGTCATTCTATTGTTGGAAAGCAATTACAAATGTCGCATTATAGAGAAATATCCCCGACACTAATCAGTTAAGTAGTTCCGAGCGTTATAATTACATTATGTCGGTACTTCGAGTGGTAAAGTTTGCAACTATTAAGTGGCAGAAAAGCAGCATGGACATTAAAACTGTTATCAAACACACATTCATAGTATATTTAGAAATGATAAAATAGATTTGTTCTATATAAGAAAATGATCAATCATATTCACTTTATCGGAATTTAATAAGTCTCCCAGGCAAATAAATAGCGTGATCATATGGTTACGCTGATAAAATTTAAGCCAATAATCCAAAGAATAAAATTTTTACTAATCATTTTGCATTTGCATTAAAAATTATAGTAATTAGCCTTTATTTTGGTATAAAACAGAGTTCATACATGAGAGTCACTCAAAACCTATTTGATAAAAAGTAATTTATAACTCCAACCGATATAACCCCGACTTAAGACATATTTAATTGGCAATCATCACTCTTAGATTGATATTATATGCTGAAAAGGCTGAAGATTGCTTTCTCCTTTTGATTTTAACGTGTTTTTTTTTTCAAATATAGAATCTCTTTGATGTCATAAAGTAATATAGGTAATTTTACGTATTCTAACATGTTTGAGTACTCTTTGATAGCACTCCATGTGGAAAATTTACTCTGCACACCTCCTCACATTTTTGTCAAGTGTAAACAATCACACTGAGAGCAGCATGAAAGCCTCAAAGACTCAAAAGCGAGTCTAACTTCTCCATAGTAAGCTTCTGAATGACCCTCGTCTATTTGATCGTCATAGCAGCCTTTGCTCAATCCAAGTCTAAAATGAATACTCGGCAATAAAAAGTCGACCTTTCAAATACGAGCGAATGAAAGCGATCTCAGACTGCTCAATGCAAATTGAAAAATATCAAAAATGATTTTTAAACTAGCAACCCACAGGACATCACACGGGATAAATCCGTGTGTGCGTTATTTAGAAGGCTGTCGTGCAGGTAATGCTGTTGGAGGTCACGTTTATTTGCGCTGCGCGCGTGCCCCATATCTACCCAAGAAGCCTTTTTCTTTATTTCTTTGAGTGTGTTTTATATTTTTTCAGATTCCCAACAACCGCCTCTTTCAGCGGAGGCTTCGCCGCTGAAACGCTCTGTTTAATCCGAATTTAAATCGTAAAAAAGCGTCGAGAATTTTTTTCCCCCAGAATGTTGCTACCTAAGATTTCATCGAGTACAACATTAAGCGCGAATTGGAACATTACTTTTGCATCAACGCACAACTTTATAAAATACTTTTTTTTCAAAAAAATCCGGTGAAAATTTGCATTGAAAAGTCATGTAGTTTTTCATCATCACCTTATAAAGTTTGGCGCCATCAAATGAGATTAGCTTCTCAAAGTGAATGGACAGCATTCGGTAGCCTTTTGTTGAAATGAAGCTTTTTAATTGACTACGGGTAGGTCATTTGATAAAAATGGATTTAAATTGTCAAAAAATTATGTCCAATTAAACACAACATGACCAAATAAAGAACATTGAGCCAAAAGTCAGATTCATTATTTTTAAACAATATATGGGTCATAAAATTTCACTCAATAAGTTTGTGGGATATTATTTTGAATAAATTGCAAAAAGACAACCCAAAATGAAGAAGAAAGAAATTAAAGTGAAAAAAACTCCTACGAACTTATTGAGTGATGAGTTACTAATAAAAATACACTTAAACCTTTTTTTGTGCGGTAGATGCGTTCCGATGCAGAAAATCGGAAAAAAAACCTATCACTTACATAGAAAAGGTGAAGATACGTTCTATGGATTTTAAAAACCGCATAACTTTGAAATAACTATATAAAATATATTCAAAATCGCACAAAAAAAAATTATAGAAAATCTGAAAAACAACAAGGCAATTAAGAAATAAGAATTTTGGAAGATCTGACAGTTCATAATTAGTAAAGATGTCACTATAGTCCTTAACTAAAAATAAAATCACAAAATTGTGACTTTTTAAAAAAAAAATCAGTCGTCATTTTTTTACCTTATTTTGTCAGTTTTTTTTTTCTAAATAGTTAAAAAAATAAATTTTGACACAAATCTGGTAGAAATAATAGAAGGATAGAAGAAGATTCGTACCCAGTTTGAAGTAAATTCATTCATTGAAACTTGAGATATGATGTCAGTCCCAAATTTTTTTTTTCCAAATTTCGGTTAGTGTTGATGATTTATTTCCTATTTTATCCAAACTATCTCGATACGTACTCTTTATAGAATTTAAAAAAAGAAAAAATTGCTTTAAAAAAACCGCATAACTTCGAAATCGCACAAAAAGAGGTTTGAGTGTATGTATAAATGCACTGCGGCAAAATTTTGGAAGACCTTGAAAAATTATGCAAGTCTATACGAATGTCGATTAATTGAAATTATAATGAAAAAAGGCTGATTTAAAATAGTTTTGATCCGTTTTATCTATCCAATAGATATTGTTTTGATAATATCTTAGGTGGTGATAAGAAATGTAGGTTCTTAACCAAGTTCCATGTTTTCTACGGAATGGTCTCAGCTGCAAGATCGCTGGGGTTTTGGCGGAAAGGATGCGTAGTTCCGCGGCCAAGACTTTCGGTCGACTCTCTTATTTTCTGCACATGCCAACTTCACGCATGCGCAGAAAGGCTGAATAAAACGAGATGGAAGCATTAATCTTGACCATTTATGACGCGATGCGCCTCGAGCGGTTAGAAAGACAAAAAATGGGAATTTTTGAAATTTAATCTCAGGCACCGAAGTCATGATGCCATGGACTAATCAGGATACCATGAACTCGGTAAATACCAACTGTCAGTTTCTTAGATACCATTACAAAAAGTTCCTTGAATCGTCATATTTTGGGGGTTGAGTGGCAACAGACACATTGGAAGACCTCTTCTATGATAGCAGATTCAGATACTACGTGTGTTGCCTTAGACAAATGGAAGAAAGGAAATTAAATATTTTATGGAGATCATCTGCATAGGATAACGGATATGTCACTTTATAAATAAGACACGTTAATTAAATATTTAACCCAGTTAAAAAGTATATTATAGCAGAATTTTAATACTTCGGATAATTCTGATATAACGGATCTGTATGCTTGAAATGTGGACATGAGGTAATTGAAACTCTGTTTAAGTTAAAAAATGAAACTGTCCATTCAATTTCAATTGAATTAATAGCTTTAACAATTAAATAGCTCGTTTTATTATATTAATGTAAAATAATTGTTTTATGATGACTTCGGGTAGGTAATATTGTAAGATTAGTGGATTAAAAACACAATCCATTACTTACAAAAAATAATTCTAAATATAAAAATAATAGACTGATATCAAATTTTCGCGCAGTACTTATGCTTATAAATTGTAATCCTTCGTTCAAAATACACAGGAAATTAAGCTTGTTTATTTTATTCGCGAGTATTTTCGTTTGGACATAATTTCAAGGGTGTTTTTTTAATAATGTCTAAATACAAACACGTGTACAACGCGTGATTCAGTCGCCTTTTAATACGTGTAAATGAGCTTAAGCATAAAAGCTCACCGCACAAGTTCATTAAAACATGTCGAGCATCCGCACATTAATTTTTAATTTCCAAAGCGAGTTTCCGACGAACGCCCTTAACTTTGAATAATTACATAATTCAATACGATGCAGATCGTATCTTTATTGTACGTAATGTTGCAGAACCCGGGCAAAGGTTAAACAAAGTTTAGTGAAACACCGCAATCAAAGCAAGTCAGATGTGAGACTTCACCATCGCTATCCACAAAAGGATACTAAAGGACCCAATTAAGGGATGCTTTAATAGCCGGCATATTGTAAGCCCCGCAACCGCCGCTATGAATTTCACTGATTTCGTTATCATAGAAAGTGGCGTTTTGGGGAGGTTAAACCCTACTGAATTTTCTATGGAGGCTGTATTTATGTCGTCGTTATCAGATATTGAAATACTTTAAAGAGGCGCCCTTCCACCCCCCGGAGCCAAAGATATCGCGCAGTATCTATTTATGACTCAATTTGGCGCTTGAAATATTGATAAAATAATACTCTATAATATATTTTATTTGAGGACGCATTCGATAATTCGCATATAAAAACGAAGCACTGTTTGCGCCTATATATTATATATTTTATATCGATTTTCGTATATAAATAAAACAACCCCTGTCGCATAAAGATGGAGTTGCGCTTTAAAATATCGCTGAAATTTGAGTTTTTAATTTGAATTTTCGCAAAATATTCCCGAAATAGAATTTCAGGTCACTTCCCTTATTGAACGCCGCCTGAACAATACAAATTCTGTAAATGTACTATTTCTGGAAGCGCGTCCTGTGAGAGATTTCCGCGAAGGTTGCTATCGACTTTTAGTTACGTCGCTATACGACGATCGAATAATTGGTAGATACAGCCCCATGTCGTAAATGCTATTTTTAGTCGAGCAGATGTGGATAATGCGCTTAATGGCTTAGATAAGTATTTGAAAATGGGGCATGTGGGGGATGAGAGACAACCAACCGACTCTTTGAGAAAAGCTTTCAGATTAGAATTACGCCATTCTGACATACAAAAAGTCAATTAAACAAAATAAACGAGATTAATCTCTACGAGAAGCAATGAGCTTAAACGAAGCATACACGATCAAAATGTCTCAAAAATACTTAATATAATACTCCTTTGTTCGCCTTTTATCGCCCTATTGTCGCGTACCGTTTGTGTTTCCGTGGAAACGCTCTAAGAATAAAATTTGCGCTAATTTAGCCAATAACAGGTATTAAATAGCAATCCAAATTTTGAGCAATCATTCTTAAACATATTTAAATAAGAAAGTATATCAGTCTGTTTGTCCATTCTCTATACAATCCTACATCGATTAAATTTTACATATTAAAACATTAAGAAACCATGCAAAATATAGCTCCTCTCGCTGGTTATCTCATTTTGATCTGATCAAAAAATACGGTGAATAATTTTATTACAAACGAAGTAATAAGTTTACATGGAAATGTAATTAATCTCCTTCAAAGTACTATCCTTGGCTAAAGATGCACTTATCCCGACGTTGAATTTATTACTGGAAACATTTTTGGAAGGCTTCTTTCGGAAGAGCATTCAGCTGCTCTTTCGTGGCCATCTCAATGTCAAAATGATTTCCTTTTAGCACGGTTTTATTTTTGGGAAGAGACAGATATCACATGGTGCTAAATCTGGCAAGCAAGGTGAATAGACACAGGAAGGTTATTTCCAGCCGAAATTTCACAAATTTGAAGCGATATGTGGCACGTCGCATTATCGTGATGAAGAAGGAAGCAATTAGCCCATTTTTCTGGTCTCTTCCTTCGTATATCGTTTCGCAAACATTGCACTACGCCTTTGTAAAATTCGTAATTGACCTCACTATCGAAAAAAAACAAAGAGTATGGTCTTGATGTTCAACTTTAAATGACTTGCCTTTTTAGGACGAAGAGATTTAGGGTTTTTCCATTGGGAAATCTGCATTTTTTGTCTAAGAATCATAGCCATAGACCCAATCCAACCATTCACCTTCAGTTACAATTATGGCCGATTTTGCACTCACTCATCTCATTTGCAAATAATCGGTTAAAATGTTTTGCACAGTAAGAGATGCTAACTTCTTCAGCGAGCACTCGATTAATTATACATCTGTTTGCAAGAATATTTTTTGCTGCTTTTTGCACAATTTCGTCTGTTTTAAGATCACTCATATCACCTGTAAAAAGTCTTCAGAATTACCACTTTTTTGCTACTCAAAATAAAAATTAATGCTAACGCATTGTTTAAAATCCATGATGCGCGACAGACGCGATAAACATAACTAACTAATCATAACGTGCATAAACTTAACAAAGATATATTTAAGATCGATAGATAATTATTTTTTTAGATACATTAGCTCAAATCAGGTAAATCCTGATTTTTTATTTTTGAATCTACATAACATAGATCACTCTGTTGACAATTTTTTATATATGCAAATGCTCATTTTTTAAAATATAGTACCAAACCAAGTGGAAACCTACAATAGGCCTTTGCGAAGTTGATAAATAAAAAGGATTAATTTAATCCAATTGCTCATGAGTAGATATGAACTAAAGCCTAGTGAGTAAACTTCAAGTGAATCCGATTGCTTGTTCGTTCTTTTCTTTAGAGTTTAGCTCATATAAATCGGCTAAAACTTTAATCTGCAGTATTGTTGGACTCGAATATCAAACCAATACGCCCTCGTCGAGTTGAAAGCGCTTCGTGCGAAATTACGAAAACTAAATTACTATTTCCGAGATGAAATTGATGACTTCATTAAGATTATTGATGAAGTTGGATCCGTCAATCAATCGGATATAGAAATGGCGCATAATAAACGCTCATAAATCGAGTCCCTCAATCGGAAACTTGTCAACCCTTTCAAAGAGGCGGATAATGTCATGATTGTAGAGGGACAGGTAGTAATTTTGGAAAGCATCAGGTAGGCTATTCGATGCGGTCAATAGGTACTTTGGCGTGACCATTAGGAATTCAAAGCTTTGATTAATGAAGCTACGCCTCACCTACAGGGACCATGGCCGAAGGATGGGAACGCCGAGAAGGAATGCGACCGGGAAAGAAAGGCACAAGAAGGGCCGAATCACTGTAACAAGCTCGTAATTGACTAGAGAAATAAAATGGAAGCATAGAGTTCTTAATGAAATTAATACAGCTGAGGAAGTCTAATGGCCGGAAAAAGCTGCATAATTCATCCAAGCCGGATTCATAGCCTGCTTTTTATTAAAAATGAATATTAATCGGATTTTAATTGCTATCTTCGCAAAGGCTTTTTTTAGAATATATTTTATCCTCAAATTACCTCACGGGTTATGAAATACCCAATCTGCGTAAAAGCGCTCCGAATTTTTTTGATAATAGAAGCTTCATTGCGAAAGCATTAAAACCTTTACATATAAAAAAATGACAAGCTATCCTCAAATATATTTTTAGTGAAAATATTATATAAATTTCATATTAAAAAAGCGTGAAAAATTGTGATCAAGGATCTGGATAGTTAGAGGTTGATCTGTGCAGATTCGCCATATTCATAGATATCTTCTGTCTCACTTCAGATGTAGTGTTTCAATTTAACAGTGACATCGTCTGTCGTCCTACAGACACATTACGCTTAGAATAACATTTATTTATCTCTTTCTTGTGTGTGCACCGTTTTCCGTCAATGCAGGATGTGGGAATCGTCAGTTACCCTTGGCGGCAGGAAGATGTCCTACCCGCAGGCTGACAGCTGTAACCTCACTCGCCATAAATAAAACGTATTAAATAAGATTACAGTATTTCTATCAGCATCTGACCACATCCATCTCATCGCTCGGCATCACAGCGCTCCGAAAGCAGAACGAACCCGTGTGCGAGCGCCGCCATCTTATAAAACATATGAAAGCGGGGAGCGGCCCGAAAAAATCTGCTTTAGAGCACCCCCGCTTCATATTCCACGTATTTATTATTCAAAATACGTATTGACTGATAATAATTCAGTATTAATAATCCATAAAAGGTGTTCTTGTATATACGAGGCTTATCCCGAAAGTAAGTGTACTGTGAGTTGGTCATACTCAGTAGTAGAGGAAGATCTTCTGACAAAGCGAACATAGCAGGAATACAGTAGTATGTAAATTCACGTTATAGTATTCAGTTGCGTGAAAGATGTTGGTAAGAAATCCCGCTAAGTACGAGCGATTCAATTGCACCCGTAAAGTTTTTGGACGACTTGAATTGGAAAGTGACTTGAATTGACAATTTGGGGCAAAACATTATGGCATCAACGATATCATCTTTTCCTCTTCTTGAAAGAACACATGGGTGGAATTATATTTTCAATCGTTGAGCAGATGCAGATAGAGGTTCTGAAATGGGGGAAGGACTTGGTGGGAGAGTTTTTCGAGGAGGGTATAAGCTTGTGCCACGGCTCACCAGATGTAGTGAACAGGATAGCAACAATATCTTGTATTTTGTTTAAATACACTTTTCTAAAAAATATATAAAAAATTAGTACACTTACTTTCCGGATATTCTTCATAAAATTTATGCGACAAATTATAATTAACATCACATTAATGCCGTTAATATCATTTGTTTGAATATAAATGTCATTAAAAATTCCATACAATATTATATGAATTTTCTTATTGATATACATATATATCCCTTTTAGAGCCGAACGAAAAATTATATAAAGTTAAACACAAATAATATTCGTTAAAAATCATTAGAAAAAATGTAGAAATTCTAAAAAAAATCATATCCTTTCAATTTTTGGATGTAGACAGATCTGTGTGTAAATTATATATTTTTTATGAGATATCGAACCAAATCTGAAGTGTAACAGGAGGATCCTCTTACGCTTTGTTCTGCTACCTAAGTTGGCTTTGGGGAGAGATGGGATGCTTTTATCTAGTATGCTGATGACAATAGCCTGGGGACACGTATTTGATAAAACGAAAATACATTTTAGACTCTTATTTTTTTTTCGAATAAGAAAAAATACAATATCACTCGATTTATCAACGCTGGATGGTGCAACTTATGCGACAATAGAGTGATCAGTAACCATGAACCATCAAGGGGCCTTATTATATTATAATAACAATCCGAATTATATCGATTAATTCAATTTTTAAACGAATTCAAACTGATTTGAAACGACTTCCATAAAATCCCAAAAATATACGTATTAATACCAAAGAACGGCATACAAAATCAAACGATTGATATTTTTATCGCAGAAAAATATACTGCTTCACAGATTTTTCTATTTATAAATATGTCCTAGTTTGCATATATTCTAATAAAAAATGGTAATGAAACTATTTAATAAAGTGGACATAAATTTCGCATAGATGTATTAAATAAGGCGAGCCGTTTCTCATTTTTTCTTGGGGAATAGACAGTTTTTCCAATAAAACTTCCAAAAAAATATGTTTACAAAGTTGGGCACACAAACAGGCATAATATTTTTGCCATTACATGAATTTATATTACCCTCATTTTCTATATTTTGGAGCGGATAAAGGAAGAAGAAATGTGGAGTACCAAAAACTTTTGCGATTTGGACGAAGGTCTGCACGCACGCCATACTATTTTTGTCATGCCTTTTTCTAAAAAAAAGTATTTCAAAAATACCATCCTTAATATGCACTGAGAATAATATTTAAATTCATAGAATTTTAAGCAATTTGCAAAACAGTGCATATGAGTGTTAAAACTTCGATTTAAAGGTAGTGACTCTATATAATTGCAATTTAAAAAATTGGATACTTTTAAAATGTAAATGACATGTAAGGGCTATAAATAATTAAGCACGCCATTCTATTAACGGTTTCTATTACATGAATAGATCAGTGAATAAAATTTCATTAGTTCTTCGTTCAATGGGGTTTTATGGTGAGGGTGGGACAGGTAACACGTGGAGAGTAATAATTTTAGGGTCATTTAGTACGACCTTCACTCTATTTTATAACACCGCTCTTCCACCCTACCATAAAACTACAAGAAGATTACATAAACAATCCTTCCTTGAAAAATCGATACGCACCAATTTTCAATTCTCGAGGACCAGGAACGAAAAATAATTAAGTGTTAACCTTCATCACGAAGCGCCTTAAAATTAATCTACCGAGACTCCCGCCTCCCTCAAAAAAAATAATATCCGACCAAATAAATAAAAATAGCACATTAAGTTGCTCCCAGTTATGCTGGACACATAATTCGTACATAATACGATATGAACGATTTTTTTTATTATTGTTCTCATAAATTATTTCGACGCCGCAAAAGCCACTTATATTGGCTTAGTGGTTATATATCGGTATGGTCTATATTTGAATTGGGCTCGGTAATATATGGAATACGATTTAAATGCAAATAAAATACATTTCGCAGTGTTGTTAGCGAGTTGGCACATTACACCAAGCAATTTCGCTAATATCCTTATATTCCGTAAATATAATCTCAGCAAATGCTATCAGACACCGCTCAAAAAAGCACAAATCGCAAATAATGTCACAGTTGCTAGGCATTTGTACGAAAAATTGTTGATGAACACTAATCGCGCTAGGACATTGTGTATAATCATGGATTAGATTAAAATGGAACGTCTCGATAGTAGGTAATGTCCGAAATCACGCAGAATCATTGTACAATAATATTTACTGCATTTATAAATATAAAATGTGTGTTAATAAAATTAAACTTGGATCATATATAATTTAAAACAAATTTGGGTCTTGGAGTCCTCTTTATTCTAAGTGCATATAAGTTCAAATTGAAAATCAAATTGGGTTCACGTGGACCCGAGGGGCGTTCGAAGGTCGAAGCACCCGCTCGGTCATATAGAATTTGCGAAAAACGCAAAACTTTTAATCCAAGCTAAAAGCATTTTCCCAGTACATTTCATGCTGAAAAATGTATCTCCATAAATAATTCCATGATCATCTTTGGGTACACGACCTTTCAAACCCGAAGTAATCCAGGAGTAAAAACAACCACCTTGAAGGTATGGCAGAATGCGAAATGAAAGAGAATTGCTAAATTCTACGAATTTGCACTGGTTAAATCTAATATTAAACCTAAGCAAGTAAACAAGCTCGTTTGTAGCTTTAATGGCATGGGAATAGTGCCAAGGCTTTGATGGCTTAAGGAGCGCGACATGTATAGGGAAAGCTCCCATTGCTTGTTGCCTGTTAACTTTACAACGCAAATCACTTTATAATGACTGCGCTGCTTTCACACCATAAACCTACATGCATCCACCGCTGCAAAAATCGCATAGAATGTCCTCAAACCAAATACAATTTTATTCGCTGGTAAGAACGACTCTTATGCAACAATCTTGATTGATTTCAATGAAGACAGGAATCAACAGAATTTGGATTAAATATAGCATGTCAATTACATATGAAAAACGGTTAAGGTAAATCTATTGATGTATGCTATATAAAAAATAAAAAAAAATTTCATGTATGTATTATATTTTTATACAAAGACCGGCAATCCAAATGTTATTCATATAAAGCACCAGATCATCGTTAATATTAGTTAAAGCGGAAAGAAATGTCATTTTTTTATTATTTGGAGAAAAATATTATTTTAATAAAAGCTGTACAATATTACTCAATTAAATATTTTCCATTGTTATTTATAATCGCCTTCCATAGATCAGGTAGCTTTTTAATGCCTCTTTCGTAAAATTCGGCTGATTTTCCACTACAGTAAGAATCCATATGATTTTTCACTTGTTCCACAGAAGTGAATTTTTTATCGCGAAGCGAATATTCTAATGACTTGAAAATATAGTCTGAAGGTGCAACATCAGAATAATATGGTGGATATTTCAGCACTTCCATATCCAGTTCCCATATTTTGTTCTGCGTAATCCTTGCTGCGTGTGCTGCATTATCATGCTGTAATATTCTTCTTTGGTTGTTAACTAGCACTGATCGCTTTATGAGCATTTCCGCTTTTAACCTATCTAATTGTGCACAATATAGCTCTGCTGTAACATTTTGCCAGGTTTTAATAATTCGTAGTGAATTACGCTAAAAAATCCTACCAAACACAAAGAAGGATCTTTTTCAAGGATAATGACGGTCGAAGGGTAGAAACAGGTACTCGATTTGAATTAAGCCACTGTTTTTCCTTCTCGGGCTGTTGTAGAGGACCCACTTCTTATCCCCAGCAACGATCTTCCTTAAAAATTGATCGATTTCATACCCGGACAATAGCGATGAACAAATGGTTATCCGTTGTTCCAAGACAACTTTTGCGGTACCCAAATTTCCTGTCAATGTTTTTTCCCAAGTCTTTTCAAATGGTCTTTTACTGTCGATCAGAGACAGGTGATTGTTTTTATTGTTTTTCGAAGATCAGATTCTACCAGACAATTTAATGCGTCATCATCGATTTTTAAAGATTGTCCTGACTTTTATTTTTTATTTTTCAAATCTCTGTCGCCAATTTTGAATTTTTGGAACCATCTATGACATTTTCGAATATTCAATATGTTTCCATATGTATCACAGATGCTCTGAGTATTTTATTTTGCTTTTAATCCTTTGTCGAATAAAAACAGTAAACAAGATCGCAAATTTTTGGCTTGGACATTTTCACTATGGCTAAAAAAGTATAAAAATGACATTTCTTTCCGCTTTATCTAATATACAGATTCAAATCGAATGACTATGAAATTAATAGTATTTATCAAAATGCAGCCATAAATGATAGTTTAGAATTTTAAAGCATACAACTAAATTGTCTACATGCCCATTATTTAATAGTATTGCAATCAATCTAAATAAATGCTAGTCAAAAACAGCAAAATTTGGAGAATAAGATGGAGGCAAAATCGTTTGCAAGTCGATTTTCTTTAATTTTTTTTCAATAATCTTTGATTTATAGGGTTGCACATTATCATGTTGCCAATTGGCGACATAGGACTATACCTGGTCTTTTCGTACTCAATGCCACTTTAAAACTTTCCAATTTTGAACAATAAATCTTCCTCCTTATGGTTTGACCATATGGTAGGACTTCATAGTAGATTATCCCTTTGCAGTTCCACTATGCATTTAAAAGAGCTATTTTTACTGTTAGACTCGGTCGAGGGGTTGGTTTCTTTATCTGCCCCTTTGAAAGTCATTGTTTTTGGCATTTTTGATTTGAGATTAACACTCACTTTTCATCTCCATCATAAGATAGTGTAAAAACGGTTGTTTCCTCTCTTTATCGATTAAATCGATGACACGTACTCTCGCGGAACGCCTTGATCTCATTAGTAATGTCGTGGGCTATCCACACCCCCTGTTTCATGGTATTTCCTATTTTTTTCAAGTGTATTTGAATATTTTTCCGGAAATATTTAAGCTTTACCACACTGTGTTAAATTAATACGACACACATTAAAGAATTAATCATGGTAAAACATAGTGCTGTGTTTCCCGATTTAAGTGGGTTAATTTCCATCCCCTGCTCCTAAAAAATGAATGGAGAGCGATATTCGATGCATACCTTGATTTAAATTTTGAGCTGCAGAAGTTTTTGCATCTCATAGTTGCATTTGCATGTGCTTCAAATGATTGGAGGACTATCCTTTTAATCAAACTTGGTTGTTTGTTGGCAAACTGCTGGATCGTGAATATCTTTTGGAGGGTTTCGTCTGCATGCAATTACTTTTGCTCTTTTTCCTATTACCATTTGATTTCCATTGCGAGATTATTTTCAATTCTTAACCCTAAAAAAACCCTTCGATTCATACTTAAGTTCTTATTTAATGGCATTTAAAACTCGAATTCACGATAATGGGTAGAAAAATTTAATATGACTTTATGATTTTATAGATATGGAAAGAAAAACATATTTATTTTTGTAAATATTTCCATCTATAAAATGACCAAGAGATTAATTTAGATATTTCCAATCTGGCTTTCCTTTCTGCATCTTCCATGAAAATCGTATAAAATATTCTAGAGGTTCTATCCACGCATTTAAATAATCAATGAAGGTCTGATAGACGTTGGCAAATTCCAATTCAAAGCTATGACCTGACTTTGAATGAACCACAAGTGCGCTTAACTTATGGAGCCAAATTTAAACACATTTTTAAATAACATGAATCTGGATATAATCTTCAAAATCGTGGTTTTTAATGGAGATTCGACAAACCAACTTATACAGCTTATAATAAAGGAATAGATCAAAGCATTTAAATTTGTTAATAGAAGATATGGATCTTAACTGAGAAATATCCATGAATTGAATCAGAAGATGTAAAAGATTTTCCATGTATTAAATTAAGGAGTCGATGAAGAAATATTATTTTTTTTATTAATGAAGCGAGTGAATTTTATTAAATATTCGACAAAATATCGCCAATCAAACTGGCTTCATTCAGTTCATGAAGCACCTATTTTTCATATCTATTTATCTTGCATACCTAATTATTTATTTAATCAAGAGCTGCATCAAATCAAAATTTCATTAAACCTATTTTTCAAATACTTTTTACAGCAATTTTATTAATAATTTAAATATCATGAATAACGAACGTCTTTTCTCAAAAATATTAGCTCACATCCGGCAAAGTCATCCTAACAATTACATCGAATCTCGAGAGGAAATGCTGAATAAATTTAACTTAATTTCTAGCAAACTTGCATTTTGCAAAATTTTAAGGTAAGCAACTTTAATTGTGTCGAGTCCACAGTATTCCAGCATTCCAATTTGTGAACTCATTTATTCGCTCCCCTTTTTGAATTGAAACAAATCAAACTCACATTGTCGTAATAAACTAAGTTAGGAATGGTGTCATATTTTGCATCACAATTGCATTTCGTTCAATGTCACATAGGCACGATTTTCTATGGGGCATATTTAAAAAAATCTGAAAAATCAAAGCTTTTAACTTGTCCAATCAAAAATGGTGGAACAATAAATACAATGCGTGTTGCACGAATTTTAAAAAGCAATATTAACAATACTCATATGCAACTTTCATGAATTCATTTACAAACTGAAAACTTCGTCTTACAATACGACCAATGCACGACTCAATCAACACAAATCGTATAAATAAGACATTTAAATTCATATTTTTCTAGGTCAACGTAGTATGACTCAAGTATTGTTTTTACTAATATTGTACAATTTTATACCCCAGTGACCCGAGCAAACATGCCATATTGAGTCATACATATTGTGATTAATTAATACTATTCACGACGCTTTTAAACATATTAAATACATATTTACATACAAAACATATGCAAATAAGCTAGTTTTCATTTGATGCCATAACAATATTATCATAAAATGGTTAGAAAATGATAGGAAGTGAGCAAAAACGTGCTACAAATCTACGAAGCAGATACATTCCAACTGCGTAAAAATAACATAAAATTCACATATATTATGAGATTCCGAAAATTATTTTTTTAAGTCCAAATGTTATAAAAATCAGTTAAATACTCAAAGATATTTATAATTATAAAGGAGTGAAATTCACGGCAAGCAATCGAGGAGTTGGGGATTCCCATGGACCCCCAGAAAAACGAATAGGATGGGTGTAATGGGATAGGATGGGTATCGCGCGCCTTGACCGAACACAATAAAAATGAGCGATTAAACGCGTAATACTTGATAATACAAAAAAAAGTATATTTTTAAATAACCATAAAAATCAATGGCGTTTTCGAAAATAACCCCCAATTCCAACGCCTGAGCCCGGATTCAATATCAAAAATATTATTTTGTACATAAGGTGGAATATGTAGGGAATAATTCTTTATGAATCAATGTAACAGGAAAAACTATAACTGCACAAGTTTATTGTTGATAATAAGATTTTTTTCATCTAAAATTAAATGAAAAACAACTTGAGAGAAAATCTATTTAAAAATGCAGCCGAAATAGAAATGCATTTAAAACAATATTTTGTTTATAAGCTGAAAAGTGTTTACGAAAAGAGGATCGAAGAACTGCCAAAATGATGGGAAGATATTTTGAATGATCCTTTATCGTGTAAATTGATTATTTAACGTAGACAAATAAATCCAGTGGTGTCAGAA
This sequence comes from Stenopsyche tienmushanensis, assembly GCA_008973525.1. NCBI lineage: Eukaryota > Metazoa > Arthropoda > Insecta > Trichoptera > Stenopsychidae > Stenopsyche > Stenopsyche tienmushanensis. The sequence continues at coordinate 1,235,162 of WACJ01000008.1, read as the reverse complement.
CTAGAGACCATGCAAGCCACGAAATAGGGCACGTCCCCAGGCAAAGAAATCCATTGGTGTCAGGTCTGGAGACGGTGTGAGCCACGGAATAGATAGAAGCGCTTAAATAACTAATTTATATGACAAAGGTGCCCACAAAATAAATCCTAATTAAAGGAATAAGGGCGACCTATGCATACCAAGCGGAGGTGGGCAATTTGATCAATTTTTGTAAATAAATTTAACAAAAACATCATTAGTACAAAAAGTATTTTCTTAGCCCTGACTCTGGTAAACTGGTACTTCTTCAAGTTTAAGGACTTATTGAATTATTTGTATTACATGTAGCATATCGTTAGAAAGGGTATAATCTAGATTTTTTTTTAAACTAAGCTAAGTTCAAAATAGTTGTTAGCTTTTTGTTTAAAGAATTTAGAAGTTGAAATTTCTTATTCATTTGCATATTTTATGTGACTTTGGAAGCTCAGAAGTATTTTTTTTAGATTAAAATGTTATGACAATTTAAATGTGAAATTTTAGGTATTTTTTCAAAATGTAAAAAAAAAATATTTCGACAACCCTGATATTTAGGATATAGAGCCAATGTGTGAATCGTAGAAAAAGACCCTTCTATCCCCCAAAAAAAAATGTCAGTCCATGTGCAAAACATCGCTAAAAAACAATTAAGACAATAAAACATAGTTTTGGCAGGACCATGTTTCAATGTAAAATATAGTAAATATGTAAAATTTAGTGTATATATTCTGAACTACAAAATCATATTACATAATTAAAAACACTGTATTTTGAATTAAATATTTTAAATGGAAATAATAATTACATTTTAAAGCCGATCAAAGTATTACTAGAACGAAATCGCGCAAACTAAGCAGCGAGCCATAAAACTATTAAATAATAATTGAAACATGTGCCATATCATATTTATACATATGTATTAAAATTTTAATTAATATCCTATTTCAAATAAATACATGAATAGCTTTATGTTTGCAGGCTTGCAGTATAAATCCTGTAATATGAGCATGCAAGCTGGTAAAAGCGTAAAACATATCCGCATTAGGAAACGCAAATTACTGTAATTTATGTACTCGGTGGTAGTTCACTCAACCTATTTATGCAAACATCTTGTTATAAATCATTTTTGAAATTCATAACAACGAATTAGCATCTAACTGATTAATTAAATGTGGGAAAATCATTTTTGCCTAGTTGGATTCAAATCAATAAACTCCTAGCAATCGAATGATTAAATTGTTCTATCAACGGAAAAGTAGAGTTTTTATTCTGTAAGGTTAAATTTATTAATATTTGAGTAGGGAATCCAATCCCGGGATCCCGGACAGTTTTAGTTGCTCATGAATCCCGGGATTGGTAAACGTAATCCCAAAAAATTCGAGATTGAATTTTTTATCTAATAGAAATCGTACACTTCGCCGAAATCCGGACGCTTGGAAACAGTGGCGTAACTACTAATAAGCAAGCTTAAGCGACACCTAAGGGCAGTAACTGTCTAATCTATATATACATATATACAGTACATATATGTTTTTCAAATTGGTATATTAACCTTACCCCACCGGTGATGTATTTACTACACCTCGACTCTAATAATGAGAATATCGATATGAAATATAATAGATACGGGGTTCAAATTTTTTGTATCCCTCCGTAATATAATTACGAATGATATAATGCAATCTCGAAATCCCGGGATTGAAATTTTGATTCGGGATTGGATTCCCTACGGTGTAATTTCTTCGATGTTATTTTTTTGTAGAGTTGATTTAAATTAAATTTATAAATTCGCTCTCTCCGAATATATATTTATATTGTGCGTTGGTGTTTTTCATTTCTTTCAATGGAGTAAATACACGGAGTAACTCTTAGCGACAGGCTCAATAATAACCTGGAGCCATTTGAGTGGCAGAGCACATCCACGATCCGTGGAAAATGATCACAAAGCCTGTTTTCATCTTTGTTAGCTGCCAAGTTGATATTGCATGCGATTCAAAGGGATGGAGTTTTCATCCCTCTTGAATAGTATCCTTTTGATATAAAATAGCAGAGAGTGAGGCTTTTGAACCGTGAAAATAAGCACCGCGGACACAGACTCTTCCACGGCATATTCGTCACAATAAAAAGCTAAATCGCCATGTGTATCCCTCATCTCTCTTTTCCATCGCGCCCATTCACAAAATTGCCAAGAAGACATTTACAAGCTCGATTCTCGTGCAACACGGAACATGATCATTGCACGCGACTTCACCGACGGGACTGCAAATTCGCAGCGCTTAGGCCCTGCTTTTTATGGTTCATAAACACATCAAAGTGTCCATTATTGACTTTTCTCGTTTTACAGCCTGATTTATGTTCACACAGAAAGCAATTTGCTTTATATAGAACACCTCGTTTGAACGACGCTGAAAATGATTTCGCGTCATTAACCCCAACCTAGCCTAAGACTGGCTATAAAATTTATCAATTTGGCTTCGTATCTCAGACAATTCGAACTCTCAATGAATAATAAACGTAATAACGTTCGTCTATAGTATGATAATGTAAAAAAAACGGTACATTAACCAATAACATGCGTACTATACGATGATTTGACATATTACGAACCGTTTGAGTATTAATAATGTTTATATTATGAAAAAAAAGATGTAATTCGAGGAGCAACTTTATATTTTTTTAAAGCATATTGCTTGTCATTGTTGCATATTAATACACATATTTAGACAAGCGATTCTCCAGAATAATAAGTCGCGTTAATTGTGTTTGTGCGATGATTTGAAATTACAGACTTTGTGCTTGTTAAGCTCTAGAATTTAATAAAGAATTTCTTGAATTGAGCATGATTCTTCAAAATTCTTTCATGCCGCCATAATAATTTATGACGTTTCATATAAATTACATTCGAAAGATATCATTTGCGTTCTTTATTACGATACGGTTCATTGATCAAGCTAATGATGTCACATTGAAGGGCAAAAACCGTTTCAAATATTCATCATTCGATGCCAAATATTCAATGAAAATATGATCAATTTAAACGCATAAGATCATTAAATATTAATTGGTTATATCAGCATATTTTACGACTCTAAATTTGTCTGTATATTGTTAAATTACCCTTAAATCATATTTTTTATGACATTTTGATATGTTTTAAATCACCAAGATTAGCAGAATTAAGTAGCTCATTTGAGATCATCAAGATGAAATAAACTAAAAACCGCCCTTTAAACGAGTCTGAGCCACCATCCCGAAAACCCTTTTATATTAATAGTCGCATTATCCGGAATAATCCCGCAATATATCAATATTAATCCATGTTGGGCAAAGTGTGACAAATTTGCATCCATATATTTTGACCCGGGGAGATTTCTCTTCGTTGGGGCGCTGTCAGACGATCTCCCTCTCGTCTTGAAATATCAGAAAGCAAATTACATCCCAAGAAATGCGCAAATTAAACGAGTTTGAGCCTTTTTTTAATTATATTTACTCTAGCCAAAATAATATCCTCACAAACAGCAAGACGGCAAAAAAATAAACATAAATCGAGACATACTCTGCTCGATAATGTAATAACATCTTACTTCCAACAAATATTTATATCTGACAGTGGCAATAAAAATAATAAATGGACAAAGGCGATTGTATGCCATAACGACATTATTATTATATATCTCACAGAGTAAACAAATTTATATATGAGATCGTCAAATTGTTGATAATAGCGGATCATAAAATTTCTGCCTTGGATCTCAGATGTCCTCAAAACCAAATATTTTAATTCCAGATCTAATATTCTTTGATGATCATTAATCCATTTTCTTCAGTAAATCTTGTCAGATTATCTCTCGTTTGCTTTTCAATATTTTAACACATTACTCGCGGGAACAGGGAATCATAATATATTTCATACAGCCATTCATTTTTACGTGTTGTAAAATTTTGATTTTTTTCAATCTGGCGAATGTATATAATATAAATAATGGCAATTTTAACTATGTTTATACAAGAAATAATATATAATAACATATTACTTAATTCGTATTCATAAAAGTTCGTACGATTACGTATGGTTTTTAGTTTGAGAATTAAAAATAATTGATACCCTTTCGTGTCATGCACGGCCAAATCAAACCAACCCCCGCATACAAAGTGTTAAGGCAGTCTGAGGCGAACGTTGTTAATAAAATAAATTCTACATCAAAAATATGTATTATAATTGATTGAATTGGGTAAAAATACGTCTAAATAGCTAATTATTTCAACAATTATCTATTATTAAAGCGTTCCCAAGGAAATAAGTACGACAGGCAATGCGCCTAAGCTTTTATTAATACAATTTTTCTACTGTATAAATTGTAAATATTTGATTTCTAAGTCAACTGAAAATTATTTAAGCTCCAATTTACATCCAAAAACAGAACGTACAGATATGCCGTATTGCAAAATGTGCACTTTGGTGCAATAATTTGATGCCATTTACAAGATGTGATAATTTTATGCTTGGGTAGAACGAGCTTGGCTTTTACAGCTTAAATTTGAGCTTCGATATAATAATTCTATGCAAAATATATAAATTAAAGTTATATAAATTGAATAATCACAATAATTTTGATACAAACCCAAATGAAAACTGTAATTATATGAATGCAAAAATTTATTCACAGTCGAATTTATACATCGCTTTTATAAGGCAAAATATATCGAAGTATGCGAATTTTGATTTGTTGAACTTAATTTACGGGCGTCTTTGCAGAATAAATTCAATCATAATAAACTCATCTTAAATACATTTGGTATTCTCGATCAACGATATGGAATGAAATTCTTCATGAATGAAAAATAATCTAAATTGATCCTTTTTGATTTTCAAAATAAGCATGAAAATCATAAACCGAATCAATTGGATATGATGAATTTTAATGAATAATAAGCCGATTATATAAATGTATTCCAGAATGTATTTTTCAGTAAAATTAATCACTGCTAGTTGTAGCATGAGTGATTTACCGCGTAGTAGCGCTGTTAACAGCGACATCTCATCTCTTCAAGTGCAATGTGTTATTTTAACAGCGCCATCTCTTGTGGCCCTACGGAGACATTGCATCTGGATGCCGATCGATCAGCTTCTTGCGCGTGCACCGTTGCCGGTTGGATAGTGACGCGCAGGAGGTGGGAGTCGGGAGAGTCGTCGGTTAGCCTTGGCTGCGGGAGGTCGTCCTTCCTGCAGCCAGATCTCTCTCGTGTGGAATAAATAGTAATTTAGAGGAGAAAGTCTTTCTATTCGACCCCCGTCTATTCCCATCCATTCGTCCAGCAACATCACAGCCCAATAGAAGAACAGACCCGTTCATTAGCGCGGCCATCCTCAAAACTGCTCAATTTTTAAAAAATCACCCATACTCCTCATCAATGTTTAATTATACCAATTATGCCAATATTGGTTCCAAAAATTTAAATCGGGCAATAGAAGTTTAAGGGATGAACCGAGACTGTGACGACCTTCGTTTTTTTTATAACGATGTACTAAATCCCTAGTCTACTCAGATCCACAGCAAACAATCGAAGAGTTATTACAAAGACTGGGATTTCCATCGACCACTGTGCAAACATATTTAAAATTTATCATCAAAACGAATAGGATGGGTGTTATAGGATAGGATGGGTATCACGCGCTTTGATAGTACAAAACATGGTATCTTTTAAAATAGCCGTAAAAATAAATGGCTTTCTCGAAAAGAACTCGATTTATTCAATAGAAAGAAGATGATACTTTTATAAAGCAAAATTGATACCGGATAAAATATGGAAATTAAACTAGGAAGTGTTACCAGATCCTCTTTATTTACTGGACCTCCTCTTTTCGGGTCCATAAAGCTTGAGAGAAAATCAATTTAAAAATGCAATTGAAATGGAAATGTATGTTGCTTCTAAACCGGAAAGTTTTTTATAAAAATCGAATCAAAGGACTACTGCCAAAGTGATGGAAAGATGTGTTGGATAATGAAAGACATTATACTTTATAATGTTGTTAAAAGCACGCCAATATTTTCGGGTCCTCCTAATACAAACTAAGATGATGTAACTCTATCATATGAATGAATATCAAAGATACTGCACTACAATGATATAAAAGTATATTAGAAATATACTTTGTTCTGCTTTTATATTATTTGCATTATGAAAACATGAGTTATATTTTTAAAGTTTATTAAATATTTCGCTACTGATTATATTCATTTGGCTTCATTTTATAGGGGGTAAAAATATACATATATATAAAAATACAGAATAATGTCAAAGTAATTAACGTCAATTCGAAAATAGTTCATATTTTTAATCGAATTTCTTCAAATCTTCAAAAAAGTCAATTAAGAATTCGACTCCATTAAAAAATGGCTACTGACGCACTGAGAGCTCTCCTCTCGGCCAGATTTCTTTCCAGAACCTTAATCCAATTTAAAGATAATTGAGATAGATAAGATGAGAAAAGATAATTTGTTGAACGCCACTAAAGTTAATTATGTAACAGTATTCAGGTGTTAATACACATTGTTTCCCCAGTTTACAGACTTAATGAAAAATCGCACGTATCCTATTCAAAGGGGGTCCATTCCGCCCGAAAACCAAATTGCCTCCGACTGAATTTATTTCATAATTTCGCACATGCGACGCAAAATTAGGATGAAATCAATTTTTTTCATTTTGCACGGAAGAAAGGGAAATATCGCCCTGTATTCATTATTATAATGCTGTTTGGGAACTTTTTTAAGAGTCTCGCGAATTATGAATGATCGCCCATTAAGCCGGAAAGTTTTGATATTTTTTTAGAACTCTTTGAAACGAACAAAGAAGAAGAATTCATCAAAAAAAGTTTGGACGCCAACGAAATTATCATCGAAATCTCGATTCGCGAATACATAAACTCGCGGACGGAATTGAATTATCCTAATCTGAGAAAGGTTATTTATTCGCAATCTGAGTATTTTTTCCTCGTCAAAAGTATCTCAATCGCATCGCTGAAAGCTTTCTAATATTTCCTCATTATTCAAACGGTGCAGATTTTCCGTAATCTTGATTGATTACGCCCAAAATCGATGTATGATATAACTAGTTGGGGCTAATTCCACGCATCCCTTAAGGCTCACGAAGCAATGACGTCACAAAATCACGTTGTATATTTGAGTTTTGGCTTTTTTGGGCATAAATTCCCGTGGAACAAAGTATACGCGTGGATACAAATTAGAATGAAAGAATAACAGCATTGTGAAAGCCAGCAAAGAGATTAATCAATGGAACTGTCAAGCAAGAATAAATAATATCAATCATCCAAAGTTAAATATGGATATTAAAGAAACGAAGAGTGGCTTCTCGAAAATGTTTCTGACATGAAAAACGATACTCAGCCAAATGGAATCAAAATATACTCACGTATTAATACCAGACACTAATAAGAGAAGCCTTATAGTTTACTTTGCGAGTTCAAAAAAATCGTATTAAAATCGATTTACGCGACGAATGAGGTGCGACCAAATATTCAGAATACAAAAACTTAACGACCGCAAAAAAAGCATTAAGGGATGTTGAATAAATATATATATATACAGCCTAGACTATTCAATCGCTTTTCACTCGATTGCGTTGAGTCGCTTAAATTTACCCTATTGTCCTTCAGCATTTGTAATTGAAAACCTAGATAAGTCCACGCAAATTATAAATTTGAACAAATATTAGTGATTTGTCCAAATTAATACATCTGTACAAGTAACACCCGGAGTAATTTAACCTTTCCCTTGCCGTAAAAACCCGCACGCTACCATGATATGTATTTGGTACACCATATGAAATTCTGAAAAACTCTGAAGCCCTTGTATATTTTATTTCATATCGATATTCCCATTGTTAGGGCAGAATTGTAGCAAATACATCATGGTGATATCATTATCGTGTATAATTTGAAAATCACAATATAAAAATATGTATTATCAATCATACATACATGTGCTCCCATACAACCATATAATAAATGGAGTATTAAAAACTGAGTTTGAGAGAAATATAATGTAAATAACATAATGGAAACCTAATTAAGCTCCACTACCACTGAAAAACCTTATAGCATTCATTAATAATGGTTTTTTTAAGTGATGGAAGAATAATATTTTGAATATATACTTACGCATAACCCTTTAGCGAATAATAACAAACGATTTAATAAACTCAACTTATTTTGCTTGGTTATCTATAAGATCAAAAGAACGTTCAAATCATTATCGTAGTACATATTAACCTACAATATAAACGCATTTTTTCTTATCTTTTCTCGAATTTCCATTTCACTACCCCGAATGTGTATAACCATTCGAAATTGTGTATGTATTCTAATATACGTTAATATTATCCCTTTTTGTCAAAGATCATTTGCTTATTTCAATGCAAATATGAAACAATAAGGAGATAGCTGTAAATGTGTTTTGGGTGCCTTTTGATATTATAGATGCATAGTAAATTGAAAAAAACATTGATTACGGTTCCAAAAATTGATTTTCTTGCTAAATAAAAATGAGTCCAAATTGATTTGCAAACTGTTTTGGAAGTGGACGCTGAAAATAGCACAAAGCTATTGAACTTCCATAACAAAGAGCCAAAGTTTGATGATACTATAATAGTTCATAAGCAAAACGCTGCTACGAAAGCTGAAAAACTTGCTTCAAAATTGATCATCACCATGACAGTGAGAAATTTAACTGGAAGCCCAATAAAGAACTTTCGGAAAGTTCGATTCAAACTCAAAATCAAATATTAGCAGAAGCATTTAATTAACGTCCATCGTGAAAGATTTAAAAAAATATCGATTAGAAAGTAGAAATTCAGTGCAGAATGTTAATCTAAAAGTAGTTAATTTAAAATGTGTATCTCCTTAAATCTAATATATAAAAATGAATCTTTGTTTGTTCGTATGTAATGCGCTGCCATGCCGTTTATCAGATTGCAATAAAACTTCGTTCACATATTGCTAAGAATTGCACGAGTAATATAAGCATAGTCTAATATATAAAAATCAATGTTTGTTTGTCCGTATTTAATGCGCTTCCATGCCGTTCATCCAATTGCGATAAAATTCTGTCTACTTACTATTTACACTTGCGGGAATAACATAGGCATAAAAATATTGTATGGATGCACCATGTTGACGCATGTTGGTCTGATGAAATGAAGTTTGGGCTGCAGGGACGGGGAGAGAAAGGATGCACGTGCAATACAGTGGTTAAGTCAGTCTTTGAGACGAAAGCATGTGTGCATATGCTTCTGGATCCCAGCTCTTTGGCTCGCGCTACATGTGACCTGAAGCAATAAACCACGTACTATATTTATTTTCGAATAATTATTAAGCGCTTATGACATTAAAATTTCGCCAATATTAAAATTAATTAAAAAAAATTTGTTATGTCTTCTGTGCTACTTAAGGATTTGCAAATAATCTACTGTGATACTCCATGTATAGTTTCATCCGCAGTTCATAATTTATTATCACACTACATTATTGATATTTCCATGGAGTAAATTTGTATATTTTTCATATATATATAAACATCAGGCCATATATTTGAGGCAATGATTATGAAGTAAATCATTTGAAAAAACATATGTTTATATTGTTGATAATATATTCCAAGCGCGGATTACTCGAAAGTTACAACTCAATAATGGAAATTATCCTGTTCGCCCCTCAATGTTGACATTCAAACTCACGTCGTCACCATTAACAACCCCAATCTTGTCAACTCGAGGGTCTATTGTGCAGTAAAAAAGTCCAACACATGTCACAACACATAGTGACAGTGATTAATATTTGCACGCAATTCGATATTTTTTTGCGCCAAACGGATCGATCGAATTTTAATTTATCGTCACGTTGTGAATATCGTGACTAGATAATATTTCCACCCTGGCTGCCCTTTGGCCCGTCGAGCTTTGCGTGCCTTTCGCCCATATTTTATACATTGGGGAATGATTTACAACGATAATATGTTTTAGTAATAAGAACAGGTCCCGTGTGACACACACGAAGACTTTTATAACCCACCTCAGGAGCCTCCTCCGCCCCATGATTTCGTTGGATTCCATCACCGGTAATGGATCTTTAAAATGGGTCAAAAATGTTCCTGTGGCCGCACCCAAAGCAATATGTGAACGAAGCATTTACGTCCAGCGAAAATTGTATCGTAAAAAAGAGTTTTTACGGACCCATTAAGAGAAATCGCGTTACCTACAGCTAAATCCATAATACATTATGTGTTCTTTAGCTCCACTTTTAGTGGCAGTCCAGCTCAAATTAATTCTCGTAGCAAATAATGGGTTCTTAAAACATTGTGGGTTAAATGTGCAATTAAAAACATCAAATGAATGAAAATTTATTGAGTGCATTTTGACGAAATAAATGGTATACATCTTGATCAATTTTGGCTATTTAATGTTCCCATCCCTCTTCTGGCAAACTTAAGTTAATATTTATAAAAAGGCGAGATTTCATTTTAATAATATACGTTCACGCTAGAGACAATCTTAATCCCCCTACGTTTAAACATTTTATACATCATAATTGTAGAGGCACTAAATTCATATTCAAATTTCGCTTAATCTCCACCGTACCAACGTCTCACAAATAATTTCTGGCGTATTACACGTACAACATAAATATAATAGATCAAATATTTAGTACACCACATTATTCCATATTCCTAGACGAAGTTTACACCAAGGGCTAAAATGAGACCAAATATAACGTGTTATATAATTTTGTAGTAAGCGGACCGAATACATTGGCGGTATGCTATTCGCCAGCACTTTTCAAATTAAACTCAATATGATTATAATGAATTATTTACAAAAAATAATTGAATTGTATTACATGCTCTAAATTATGTTGCTCAAATAGTCCAATAAAAATCCAAGATCATCAACAGAGCATTCCGCTATTAACGTCTATCCAAAGCATATTCCTTTCGATGGTCAAGCTCTTTGTTTATTAAATTCTCCTAGCGTATGCAGTCTTCCAACGAGTCTGCTGCCACTCGGCCCTAAACCTAAAACGAAGCTAACAATTGAAAATTCGCCTTCAGCTTCAGCGCCTTTTTTTTCTATAAAATCTTTGATGGTCCTTGCTTTATTCCTGTAAAACACTAATGGTCGTATCAATACTATACATATTTTGATATTTGATCTATTTGGTTTCCAGCACTGATAACTGTGTAGAATTCTGGAGATTATTTCATCAATTATTAAGCCATGGAAAAGATCGGATATTTCAAATTAAATTTGAAATTCAACTGGTTATGGTAACTAATAATTTAACAGGGTTAATTTGCATTTTAAAAAATGATTTTCGAATTCCGCTAAGCATTAAAATATCTGCATGACATTTTTTCAAAAAAAAAAAAAAAAAACACCTAAACCTTTTTTTGTGCGGTAGATGCGTTTGGCGGAAAATCGCACAAAAAAAAATCACACAAAAAAGCTATGAATTACATAGAAAAAGTGAAGATCCGTTCCATGGATTAAAAAAAACCGCATAACTTTGAAACAGCTGTATAAAATATATCCAAAATCGCATAAAAAAATATTAAAACAATACGGCAATTAAAAATAACATTTTTGATAACATTTAAAGGACGTTTTGCATCATTGGTAAAATTTCAAAGATGTCTAACAATAACGAAATAGTATACTCAGTGTCAATATCATCATTGTCCTGTGTAGATTTTCTTTTTCTAATAATATAATTCTTAATAAGTTAATATGTCACTATAGTTCCTAACTTTAAAAAAATCACAAAATGAAGGCTGTTTAAAAAAAATTCAATCAAGTCATTTTTTCGCCTCATTTTGTCAGTTTTAATACTTAAAAAAAAAATTTTGACACAAATCTAGTAGGAATAATAAAGGGTTATATATAAAAGATTCTCATATACCTCGACGTACTCTTTATGAAATTAAAGAAGAGAAAAAATTGCTTTAAAAAAAACCGCATAACTTCGAAATCGCACATAAAGTTAATGTACATATATTACGGATACCTGTATGCTGTACGAGTTTCGTTAAAAAATTCGGCGATTACGGCAATTAAAAACATCTGTGCCATTTATGGTGAAGCTCTATCGGTTCGATAATGCCAGAAATGGTTTAAAAAATTAAATTAAGCAATTTTTCCTTAGTAGACAAATCAAGAATCTCTTAAAGTCAGCGATAAGGATCGAACAGCTTCAGAAATTGAAGCCAATCGAAAGACATTCATTCAAGAAATGACGAAGAAAGAAAGAAAAAGAACTGATATTTTTGGTGGAATGATAGAAAATATGCATGATGGAAATATTTGGGAAATAATTTTCATTGATGGGAACGCTCGGAAAACATTAAAAATGATGTTCTAAAAGAGAACAGGCGCTAACGACCTAAATACAAATATTTCAATTGAGATTGTTCAAATACTTAAAACATGTTTACAATAGATTTACATATGAAAATATATCGATGGAAATATCATGTTTTGACCCGATGACATGCAATTGCTTCGTTAGACATACGATATCATCTAAGATCGTATGATATTAAAATTATATATTAAATGATAAACAAGGTCTTTCCATTCATTTTTAATGGTGATTTCTAAAAATACAACTAAAATAAAGCTTTTATATGACGTTGATTATTTGGTCGAAATTTTATTCACTGTATCCCTGATATTCAAAGCAAGGATCTGTTCCTTCCTATCATCAATTAGTTAATCGGATTAGGTTTAGCTTGATAAATTATGCCCGCACTTTGAACCGGTTTGATTACAGATTATTGTAATGTGCGTGCCCGGAACTATGAGCATCCAGATTTAGCCTGTAATGCGGAATCATTCAGAATATTAAGTTTTGCTATTTTTACAATACTCTACACAATGTTCAAATGAGGAAAAATGCGTGGAAATGCGTATCGGACGACTCTTTGATTTTCGTGGTAACCTCGTGGCATTCGCGTGCTCCAATTCCATATATCAACGGATCTCAAATGTTGGAATCATCGCAAAAATCGCCAATAAAATATGTATTTATCATGTTCGTGTATGGGTCTGTTTTGTTTGTGTCCAAAACACGTCGACTCGGCGTTTGATAAATGAAAATAAATTCGCATGAAAGCGAAGAAAAGCACGTAATGAATGGAGAGACTTGGCAAACACGTGTTCCTTAATTCAATATAATATCAATGATTTTTTTCATGGAGTCTGAAAACTGAGACTCTTCAGCATATATACCCTTCGTTATGCAAAGAGGAATATTCAGCTGCTTTTTTTCATCAGGATTCCGACGAAATTGGCACATTTAGCTTGCTCTGTTCGCTGTAAGTTATTTACAGTACAACAAGGTCTTTGTTCATACATAAACATGAATCCCTTCTTGGCTTATTTTATTTTTCTAAAAAATTTATGAACTCAAAAATGAATCATATATTTTTTATAATTAATCCGAAGGCATCTTTTGTTGTCTTGACCCACTTCTGTTAAAATTATTTCTTACAAATTGAGCGCCGACGTGACTTGCGAAAGTAGTTCCTCGCAAAATAAGGAGGAACGTCTTTTGTGTTTTACGAAGTTATTAAATTTTTTCATCAAGTCTAAAACAAAAGCCGAAAATTCAGTGTGCACAAAATTAGAGCGCGACCATTAAGGGGTTGGCATCGATTTTTGTTCTTATAATTTGTTTTTAACCCATTCTCCAGCGGCTAAAACCGCAATTTATGACACTCAATGAGCGCCTATTTGCTTCAAAATCAAAATTTGGATTCGTATCCCATCGTACTGATTTTAATTGATTAACGATCTTAAAGCATCATGAAATATCGGCCAAGGAGTGTGACAAAATAACGACCGCGCTAATGCGAACGCCATCTAGTGGAAACATTTATGATAGACGATTTGAATAATTTCCAAGCGATTGAATTATATTAGAGTGAACACATAAAAAGCGCCGTAAAAACCATAAATTAATATTTTTTAATAAATATATATTATGCGTTAAAAGTCGCTTAAAGGCAATTTATTATTTTTTAACGTTCTATATTAGTGGTTAGGAATGAAATTTCAGCAGTAAGCTTTCCTGAATATAGTGAAAATTTAATATGCGACCGTAATGGATGGACTGACATATGGACCGGATAGAGTGCGATTTTCAAAGGAAGGAAAATATGTTAGTGGAACTAGGACAAGGATTACAGTTCGTCGGCACTATTTATGTCGAAAAAAAATAAACATATGAAAATATTATATATTTGCGAGCAAATATGAGTATGATTATTGAGGTTAGCATATTATATATAATAATTTTTTTGAGATGGCTTTTAGCAATCCCTTTTAAGGGATCTTTTTTATTATAATATAGAATTAGGAAACTCTGAAGACTTGTTATAAGTATGTTGACTTGATTAGTAATTGACTAATTTTTTATCCAAATTCCAAATTTTCTTAAAAAACGCTTGAAATATTCATTTTAAATCGTACACCTCATCAGCACGATGAAGGCTACTAAATCGAGACATTTCCGCCAAAATCTGGACGCGACGCTTAGGGGCAGTGACTCTCTAATCTTGTATATTAAGCTTTCCCTACCGGTGATGTATTTACTACACCTCGACTCTAATAATGGGAATATCGATATGAAATATAATAGATACGGGGTTCAAAATTTTTGTATTCCTCTGTAATATAATTACGAATCACATCAAAGTATTATAGCATATAAGTATTCATCTGCAGCGACGGAAATAAATAATTTGTCGGGAAATCGGGAATTTTGCGAGTTTCAGTCCGTGTCTCAGCAGAAAGGAATTTTATCAGTCACATTGATGGTATTATACGAAAATGGGGGCTCACGCGGTCATCAAATCAAACTAGCATTTAAATATCTGATGACGATACTTCCAACGAGTATAGAGGCTAAGCGTACATTTTCAGCAGCAAGTTATAGAATCTAATCACCAACCGAAACGTTTAGATTCTCGAGATCAATAAATTCCTGTAAGTGATTTAATAAATCTTCTAGGCATAAAAATTACATTAGTGTGGCGTGGGGTAAAAAGCACCCCGCCATGAAACCGCGTTGATCATCATAAGAGCAATTCACAAGATTAACAGCTGCATTTTTCTGCTCTTCTGGCCATGTACAAAGTCAAGATTCGTAATTCCACAGAAGAAGAAAACAGAGTCGACCTTGACCGCGGAAAGTCGTATTCTTCCTGTCGGTATCGCCTGTAGTCTCGCAGCTGCGGGCACTGTCTGTCCTTGCCAAAACTTTGCCCAAAATGAGCGACTTTACATTATCTTTTAACCATCTTATTTCTACTTCTTAGACTTTAAATAACAAATTATTGATTATAGTCTCATAAAACTGCGTAAATGGTATGCAATTCATATAGAGTCATGGGATGGGTTTCAAGACATAAATACGTATATCTGAGCATGTTACTCATACAAATTTGTTCACAATATTTCAAAATGCAACTTCAACTCTAAATGCACTGAAACTGATAGTAAAATCGGATAAAATCCGCCTTTGAGTGATTAATTTTCAAAGAATAATGAAAATGTCATTCAAATATAACAATAGTTTTGCCACTAAGATTCTTTCGTAAATTCTTATGTAAAATGTCTGTATAAATAACATTATAATATAAAAATCTCCCTGTATGTCTTATAAAAGATGTCTCTAGATAAAATATGATAAAAATACTATATGACTCTTATATCGAACATTTTAAAGTTTAAGATATTATATAAAGCATTAAATATCTAAAATTTCTTTTCAACTTCCAATCGTGTATTTTACCTGATTGTATCAATGTACCTATAAAGTTGGGCAGGGCATTAAATAAGAATTTTCTTAAAAATGATTAAATATGTTGAGCATATTATTTGAAATTGATATGTATACAAGCGATCGTTAAAAAATCATTATTTTCAGAATTTTTAAGAGATTAACTTCTTTCATGCACACACGTTTAGCAAATTATTTATGCTACTTTCGCAATCACCGACGCATACAAGGCTATATTTATATTTGGTCTAATACGAAAATATTTGCTTGTTTATGAAAATAAAAAGCCGGTTACAGGGAGAATTATAACGGATGATATTGGAAGTAATTTCTGTGAGCCCCGGGCGTGAATTTAAAATTTTGTTGTTCTTGCGATGTATTTTTTTCTCCTTCTTGGAAAAGCGGGCGAGATAGAATTTCGTAGATAGAATTTTGTCCGAGAATAAAGCACCGTTCTCCCGGAGGCGCAGTGTTAAATAATACGAAATAGTTGTGTGGAAATACTCTGTTGTATTTCGACTCAATGCCGTTCGCCATTTTTTATTTACGATGAAAATAAATCAACAAGGCCTGACGTTGCACTGATAAGCCCCAACCCCGACAACAGGAACCGAAGGGGTGGAATAGAAGGTGAAATAAACAGTGAGTGACATAGATAAAGACCATGGGTTATATGGGAATTTCCACACCACAACCTGACAACCCGCCCGACACCACAAAAAAAGAAACAATATCCACAGGGTTCGCCGTTGTGAACAAAGCGTTTATTTTTTGCCAAATACAACAATTTTGAATTTGAAACGGTGTTCATTCGTGCATTATGCATAGAGTTAACACGAATCCAATTTTTGCCGGTCATTTTTCTCCAAAAAAAAAAATGACAGAATGCAGCAGCAAACGTTAAACTTTTCATCGCATTGAAAAGCGAATTTAACATTTTTCATTCCTAACCCTATATAGTTAGATATACTTTATACGGATGTACTGCGCTTATTGTGCTGAAAGTTCAACTTTCAATACGACTGAAAATCTCATTAAAATCACTCGAAATTGCAAACTAATCCATCAATAGAATACCAGAAATTCAACTATTGATATAAGAAAGCTTTTGTGATTAACCTAACGTTGGGTATTTCACCTTTGCACGATAAATAACACCAAAGTTCCTTGGATCGAACTTTTTCAACTCAAGGAACATATTATCAGGAACGCTCACGGGTCTTTGCCCCAACGGCAGTAATGGATGAAAGATGACTATTTTTTTACTACATTTGGTTTTGTCCGCTTACTTTACTGTGCTTCTTATAATTCAAACTGACGGCGACAAATTTCTTATTAAATATATATTATTGTTTCGATCTTTCTATGGTAGATCAAAGAATGATTAAATAAATGTAAATCTATTTAAAAAAAAATTACTAAACATTTTAAATCGCATTTTCAAACGATGATTCTGGCTTTAATTATGAATTCTATTACAATTAATATATATATAAACGAGAGATTTCCCAAAACAATTAGTTGAAATCTGAATCAAATTTCAGTCTAATTGTCAACATATAGATTTTCTAGCAATACAATTTTATAACAAATGTTTATGATTCTATGAAATGCGAATAAATTAAATTCTTGACAATATAAATGTTAATCATTGTAATGATCTGAAAACGATGTTATTATATTTCTACCAAATACAACATTAAATTTTAATTTAATTTACCTTTTAGTAAGAAAGGCAGCGACCGAAATTTTGGTACCCATTTCTGTAAAGCTAAATTTTTTTTCCAGGATGTGATTAGGGAATCCAATCCCGAACCAAAACTTCGAACCCGGGATTTCGGGATTTTCAATATTTTAGATTCGAAATTATATTACGGAGGAATACAAAAATTCTGAAACTCGTATCTATTATATTTCATATTAATACTCTCATTATTAGAATCGAGGTGTAGTAAATACATCACCGGTAGGGAAAGGTTAATATAACAGTTTTAAAAACATGTATGTACGTATACATAGATTAGACAGTTACTGCCCCTAAGCGTCGCCCTAAGCTCGCCAATTAGTAGTTACGTCACTGTTCGGCGGGAATGTCTCGATTTAGTAGCCTTCATCGTGCTGGTGAGGTGTAATATTTCTGTTAGATAAAAATTTCAATTCTGAATTTTTCGTGATTACGTTTACTAATCCCGGGATTCATGAGCATTTAAAACTGTCCGGGATCCCTGGATTGAATTCCGTAGATGTGATCATATAGTCACTATCACTATCATATAAATTTAAATAATAAATTAACAATGCGTTGATATAGTGTTATGGTTTAGATCCTGAACATTTAATATGAATATTCGAGTTTAAATCCTAAAGTTGGAACTTTTATCCTAATTTTCTGGACCTTAACACTTTGACGCACACAGCCGTCAAATCCCGTTATGCGTCAGCAGATAATACTTTCTTATTGCGACAGATAAGTATATGCATACCATACACTGTAATATTTATGTAATTTTTGTAAATTTATAAACCTAGAATTCACTCGATATTATCAAGTCGAATATGATACAATAAAAATTAAATAGGATCCTCTGCAATAATAAAAAGGTTGAGAAAAAGTGCTTCTCACTCCCATTACTCTGAGAATTGACATGATAAAGCTACTGACAACAATCAATATCATTGGTTCAAAACAATATGGAGGACTAATAATTGTATGTGATTTAGCGATGGTTTAACTCTGATTTTAAGTCCATAAATTGCGATAATCGCTATTGCAGACGTGCCCTACAGGGGATTGGATTTGCAAAAAAATTAAATTATTATTTAAAAATTATGATCATTTTGCTCTTCACTTATACATCCTCGCTTACCTAAAATTCCTATTTAAATAAATCTATCCTAACTTTGGCAAATAGGAAACCGCTATATTAAAAATCCTTTAACTGAGAAAAGTCTCCAATATCGCCAATATATGATAACGAATATGGCACATTAAGAAAAATATTTGATTTCTAAATAAAAACATAGTCTAATGATCTTTCAAATACTATTTTAAGAAATATTGCCCTAGAAATCTAATTTATTCAATCTGAATACTAAAAACATCAAAAACGACCCTATTATGCTCGTTAAGCAACAACGTGCAAAACAATTAAAAAGCACAATATTAATTAATGTCCCATGTGAATGGACAAGATAAACATTTATACGCAAAATAATTTCGCACACTTCAAATTCATTAGGGGCTGTAAACAAAGACGGCCGCGCAACCAAAAACCGGCCTGAGAAAATAAGATGGAACATGAAAATTAATTGTTGCCATATAAAACTCGAGCATACTTTGAATTCATAATGAATGTTGAGTGAGAGGCTTCAAGAAGAAAAAAATATATAAAAATACCTAGAATCGAGGCGCTGAAAATTCTATGAACGGACGACAAATTTAATCAAACATCATAGCTTTGAATTTCATAAATTCAAAGCTAAAAACTGCAAAACGATCTGCGACTGAAATTTAAAAACATGTTTTTCCAAAGACCGCAACAGTCGTTGGCATGTCCCATTATAAATGGATAGAAGCACAACAGAGATCCATCATTCCGCATTGAAAGGCTTTTATAATTTTATTATTATACCCATAATTTCTATTGAGGGCGAGTAGATATTGAATAAACATGATTTCGATACCATAACTTATAATAAAATAGGTCAGAATAATACCTATCACAATCCTAGACCAGGGAAAGCCATAAAATATACATACACGGCTCTACGAACATTTCTCATCGTCGTATCTTAAACATTTTTATACTCTCATTTTCCACCTACTCCTCTTTCCGCCTCCAAAGCCACATTTTTAATGTTCGTATCAAAGAGTGGAGATTTACGCTTTTAGATAGTAAATGACATTCATTGTGTTGGAAGATGGCCACGAAACACATTAGCGGAATGCTTTATACCACCTTTGTGATAAGTGTGAGAAAAAAATGTTGTTTACTCTTTACGCGTCGCGGTTAACGTCGATCGGTTATTTAATGGGTCGATAATTCATCGCGATTTTCCACGGAATATCGAGAAAAAATAAGTTTTCTTGTCGACCGATGAGACTTTATTTGATATATTTTGGATTGAATTATGAGAAAATGATTCGTGAAATATATAATGACGCGCTGGCGTTGACATTTTAATGCGCGCGCATTAGGGCGTGACATGAACGAATGGTAAGAATACAACCCTCTGAGGTAAACAAGCATATATCAATTTTATATATCATTTCTTCACCGATTATAAAAAATCAGGCAGATTATTTATTAAAAACACTGTATCATTGTGGCTGTCAAATTGTTAACCCTTTGAGTAGTGAACTATATTAATATCATCAAAACTTAGATGCTATATTTGCTTGTCCGTCACTTATCGTCGTACAAATCCACTTATCTGTCAAGACCGTCGCAGCATGTATGAAGCTTGTACATAAATAAATAAACACTGTCGATAACACACAATATTCGGTCATTTCTTCAAGTAAACATAACAAATACACTTGAAATTGATTCATTATATCATTCATACATCATTATTAGTCGATAAATTTGGGTTAACGATATATACAATCGTACAATGTACGCAAGATATTCTCTCCGTTTCTGTTTCTCTCCAAACTCAACGTGTAAGTATGCGCTTTATGAGTCACTGGAATTCGGACACAACAGTATGTCTTACCTCTTTGAGGGGTTAATATTAACAATAAGCAATATATTAACAACAAAATAAATTCACTAATAATTAGGAACAGCAAGTGGCCATAAAAATACAAGGACTTCCTGGGATCATGATTTGAAAATATAAATGAATGTCAAAATAATCCGAATAGAAGTCATATTTTTAAGTGTCAGAAAATTGGAAGTATCGACAAAATCATGTCTTTTTAAATGGTAATTCCAAAAGATCTGTAAGAAATACCAAACAATACACTTCATGTAAACATAAATTTAAGGAGTATTAGGATTTCCGACATAATTTAGCGCTTAATATACAACAAAAATAAACCTGTCCCGGATGTTTTCAACAGGCCATAAATATGTTTTATCGTCCGCTTCATACTGGACACATTTTTTGCACGTAAGTAAGTCATGCATTAGGCCAAAACTATGTTCATTAAAAGAGAGTTATTATAATATAGTGTAGCGCCGTAAAAAAACGTGTGTAACGACAATTTAAAAAATTAATTACAACCAGCGTTCCTTTTATCTCCATCTTAATTACAACGAATGTGTGTTCTTTCCATTCTAAAATAAATTCGTTTCGATAAAAAAATAATTTTACTCATCATTTGCTAAGTAAAACGTTGCGAGTTAATTTTGCATACGAATGGCAATTTTTTCATGTTTTCGTTTCACGAAACGTCCTCGGCGAAAAATTCTTTTTATAACAACAAGAAGCCCCCCTGCTTTTGAAAGTATTTCAATTTCATTACTTTACAACAATGCTAAGCAAAGGAAAACTTTAAAGGGTATCTAAGAAGGTAAAATATATTGGAGTATACATAAATTTTTAGTTCTCACAATAAAGTTTTTTATTAAATTAGAAACGGGAAAAATATTCGGAAAGCCTCATTTTTCTTCCCTTTCTGTCTGCATTTTCTTTCTGGCCTGCTTCACTAATTAAATTTTAAACTTCATTCAGAATTATTTGTTTTGCCGTTCTTAAAACAGACAGGCGGTCATCATTTTAATTGAAGACTCATAAACATCGTTGCTGGAGAAGGAGAGCCTTTTTTAATTCACAATTTTGCTATTTAAATAAATTCAAAAACTACTAAGCGTTAATTTCGCTTTTCTTAAAAACTGCATATTAAAAATTTGACATTACTTTTTATGTGATGTGCCAAAATTAATCAATGGCAAAACGTGTTGAATAACATTCGATACATCTATTTGGGTGGACTATAAGGTGAACTATGCAGGAAGTCAGTTTAAACCTCGAGTTGGGTTATCTTTTAATAC
The DNA here is from genome assembly GCA_008973525.1 of Stenopsyche tienmushanensis. Lineage (NCBI taxonomy): Eukaryota > Metazoa > Arthropoda > Insecta > Trichoptera > Stenopsychidae > Stenopsyche > Stenopsyche tienmushanensis. Next base: position 1,213,292 of record WACJ01000008.1, on the reverse strand, counting down.
AACTGTTACGTTGGGAGCGGGAACGTTCTCGGGGGCAGAGTCCCCGGGTGGCTCCCCACTCCCACGCTCTCGTCAAGATAGCCACGTGCGAACGCATGGGTCCGTTCTTCTATCGGATCATGTACAGCCGGTCTGATGAATGGGAGTGGACTCTTCTCTATGTAGCTTTTTATTCAGCAAGAGAGAAAGGGATTGGGCTGCGGGAAGGACGTCCTCCCGCAGTCAAGGCCAACTGCGGGAGGGTTTGCGCTAATTTGCACCTACAACAATGACTTATTTATTTTTTTAAAATGTGTAACACACTCACGCGGTAGAGTGATCTTGTCTCCTAAGAAAATTTGATTTTATACATTGCGTTTTCCCATTTGATGACGAAAATTGTTAGCTAAAAGATGAAGGTGTGTTTGTGTAATATATAATAAAATGGACTTGCTACTAGTCTAATGGTTGCTTTATGCTGCATATAAACACACATACAGTAGAAACGATGCGGTGCATGCACGTAGCTGCCGGTTGGAGTTTCACTTTTTGTGACGCGAGCATATATTATTAAAAAATATATAAATTTTGCAATATCATAGATGCTTTATTGATATTTTACAATATTTTTAAAGAAAATCTTTTAGCAATATTTTTAAGATTGATTAAATTAAAATGGCTTAAATAATCGTGTATTCTATTACATAATTAATTCAAGCCGTATAAAAATTATCCCATCTTTATGGAAAATTTGCACGACATGTTCCAAGTAAAAAATCAAGGATGTAAGCCAAAAAACTGGACTTTATTACATCTACAAAATATTGAGAGGATGCTTTGAATAATACTGCAGATTAAAAATATAAACATCTCCATATACAACATTGCGTATATGTTTAACTGCTTGTAAACATATTTGCGTTATTCTTATGTATTATGATCGTAAAGGGTTACAAGATTCATCAGCTAATAAATGGGGTCGATTTGACGTTTAAATGTGGCGAAATGAATTATAATTTCGTGTGTTTGTTTCAAACGACGTACATTAGTTGCGAATGTTATAAACACGCGATTTTGGAAAGGTAATCGGGCGAAAATTAAATACTGTTATGCATGTTTTTACTGAAAAATTATAAAAACATCTTATTTATAGCATTATATGTCTTGTGTGTAAAATGTATATAAAAACTTTACATATTTTATGAAACATAATTAGTAAGGGTAAACATTGCCATTGCAAAAGTTTCCCAATTATCATATATGAGATTTTTTCGTGTTTCCTTCCTAATTTAGAATTATAGTAATGGCAGCAAGATTTCCTTTTCTTAAATACAAAGGAATTTTCCATATGTTACAAGACCATATATAGTTAACTATACTGATATATTTCCTCAAGTTCTGGATTTATAAATCACTTTAATATATACGATTTATCACAAAAATAAGAAAACAATTTAAACTGTCTCAATGCTGTAATTAGTATTGATAATTAACTGCATCTATTAGGGGTAATCGAACATTTTTTGCTACTTTTTATATACATTGAAATGAAAAAGACAGCCAAATTGGATAAATCTGTTCAAATTTGAATCTAATCAAAGAATAATTAATGATGAATTAAAAATAATTGAACTAAATTAATGAATAATAAGAACTAAAAGAATAATAAGTTTACTTAATAAAACTAAAAACGTTTGACAAATGACGGGGTGACCGCCCAATTTTTTAAAAGTTGAGAAATAAGGACCACCCTAATAAGCATGTTATGGCAAATTGACTTGAATGTCACGAAAAGTGAAACTCCACACAACATTTGATCAGAAAGAGAAGGAGAATCGTATGTAATATGTCCACGTTCGTCGCATATATCATAAAGATGCTACGCGCATGCGCCGTCTCGCCTATACCGTGTCTATACGTATCATTAGTAGTAAGCCTATTTTATTATATATTACACAAACACAGCCTCATGTTTTAGCTTAGATTTTTTTTAAAAGAAATCTTAAAAGTTATTGAAGTCAATTGGAGTTTTATTAAATTAAAAATATCGAGAACAATTAAATGCTATCTATGAACTCTTTGGCAATACGCAGATTGAAATTATTATTTCTAGGATTTCTTGACGTTTCTCGAAGATGAGCCAATTCGTGACATGTCTCCAGACGACAATGAATCTTCCAAATATTAGCCTCGTTGATATTCCCATGATCCATTTTATAAATCCATCTTGGATTACACACAGAGACAATACATAATATGCGTCGCATTTACCCCAATTGACCCTTTGCCATTTTCAATTCCGAAGATTGAAATCGTCCATCTCAGAGGCGTCACGTAGACTGACACGTGTGCAGAAAAGATTTTCCCTCACACTTGAATTTTCTGACCTCGAATTTACAAGTCGCCGTTTTGTATATGCGAATATTTTTGATCGCCCTCGAAGAGTGTGCGAATATATTTCTTGCAAGAAGAAAAAAACGAATGTCATACATTAACTGACCCGCGTTGAATTTGTCAGAACCTTCGTCACCGGCGATACGCATCTCTGAGAGCTGAATTCCCTCACAGGGTTAAACGAGGCTGCCCTTTGATCGCACATAAAAACCTTTATTAATAAAAATATAAGTCGGCAACAAACGTATCTTCTTGCATGTGGAAAGAAAATCCAAATTGCCTTTTGCCAAATCCGTTAATCCTATTATTTCCATCTTCTTTAATGGTTTTTCGGCTAAGTTCCTCACATTCTATTGTACGTTTATTCAGGTAAAAAAGGGAAACACGTGGACAAATAACTTCGTAATCGCAGAGCCAATTTATTGTGGATTTTGAGACTCGTAGGCTGTATTTGAAAGACGATATTTTGTTATGGCAATTATTTTTTCGCCCCATGCGTATTCGGAGATTCCGCAAAATCCTTTGAAGATATTTTATGATGTATTTTCAGTGTATGAAACACCTGACGGCCAAACCTTTTAAGTAAATTTTCCAATGACGAGGCAATAAATTATATTTAATTGCGTTTTGGCACAGGGAAGCTCGTTTGAAATATTTTTGCCTTATTTATTGAGCTTTCAAAGCACCAAAACCGCAGGCATAGATTCTCAGTTTAAAATGAACGGGAGAAAATTTGTGTAATATATGGATACCCTGTAAATAGCTTAGCTAAAAGCATTTTTTTTTTAATCTTTAACAACTTCATATGAAATGTTTATTTACTATTATAGTCACTATTATGCACAGTCTAAAATGCGCCATAGTTCTTATTCTATTTTGGAATAGTTTATATAAGAAAATGAAATGAAGTTGATTTTTTTTAACTTGATGAAAGACACATCATAAAAAATGTAACTCCAATTGACAGATAGTCAGAAAGAAAGAAATAATCATCTGTGATATCTTCGTCCACATAAAAATATCTGTGTATGTACGTAACATGCAACCACTAGTACAGTAGCTTGCCTATTTTATTATATATTACACAAGCACAGCTTCATCTTTTAGCTTACAATGTTCATTTTCTAAATGATTTGTTTCATACTGCAGCTATCATCAACCTATCGTTTTAAAATCTTATTAAAATGTTAATCACTCTGGATGGCACAACGACAATAGGGGATGAAATAACACAGGTTGAACGACAATCACGTATCGTGGACACATTCAATATAGACGCGTAAAGGGCGTTGCATCCTGACAATGTTTTATGCAAATTAGGCATGCATTGCTTCTAATGCAAACAAATTCTAAACTGTGCTCATTTTAAAATTTCGCTTTAAGTTCAATTTAACATTAAGATATTCGTCTGAATCAATAAAGCATAGCTGCAAGTTTTGAATGATGCTTAGATATTCCTCCCGCGGAGATTTTATAAGGGCTTTCATCTCGACTTTCTCCTTGAATTTCCTATATATTCTATTCGGAACAGTCTGTACTTGACTTTCTGCTCAAATCCTCAATGACCTATATTATTACGTATGACTTCCACGAAATCCATATAAATATAGTTTCCCAAACTCGTATGACAACGGGCCGACGAAAAAAACTTTTAGAGATTTTCGTCGGGGGTTTGATAAATGGACTATTACTTCGGTTCAGTTAGAAAATATTGGAAAAACTTTGAAAAGTAGGACGATTCTCTTTGACAGTCGAATATTTGATATGAAACATTTTTCGCGGCTTTCAGCTCTACGCGGACTTTTAATATCGTCAAATCGAGGAAAAATGTTCGTACACGTGTTGACAAAACTTCAATATCATAATATTAATAATAGATTTTTACCACAGCGCAGAAGAAATATCATCCCCCAGGATGAAAAACGCTTTTCTCGCTCTACATCCATATATAATCCTGTGGCAGTCTAAATCTCCCCGAACAATACCTACGCTTGTTGATGTATTAAATTGCTATTTTAATGTGTCCCAATTCGCATCAATATTCGCTTCAAAGACTCCATCAACGTTTTCTTTGTTCGTGTCATTATTCGAAAGCTTCGGCCCGTCGTCGGATCGAGTTGTTAAATTTAACAAAGAAGATTGCGACGTCGCGATTACCTCGCTCAAAGTCGTAAAACAACCGACAGTCGTTTTAAAACGTTAAAACTATTAAGAGAATTGTTTGCAAGAAAATTAATCGTCTTTTCGGCGATATACCGCGGGCTGCTTTCGATCGGCGATTTACATTTTATAGATCAACTCGAATTTAATTAATTTTGTCTTCTATTAAAATATTTGACTTTATAAGAGTTGTCAAAAGGAAGCCATTTTCTTGCAACAGATGATGATAATGGCAGTACTAACTCAATAAATAGTGCTAACAATTAAGAAAGATGGGATTAAAAATACTTGAATACTCTAAAATATCCTCACTCAAATTTGGAATCAACTTTTTATGGTTTCTTTAACGTGTAGAAAGAGATACCGCACCCAGTCCCGAACTACATCAAGTCTTCGAACCGCACCCAGTCCCGAACCGCACCCAGACCCAAAGTTTGCGCTTCCAAGTGGATAGTCTTCCTGGATCAGTTCACTTTCAGTTCGTAGAAGAAGAAAGACAAGACCACATACATCAGACAGCGACTGACTGGATTGGGGGTTCATTATAAATCGCACCCATTTCCTGCACTGCTGTATGATCTGTTCCGAAGGTGCGATGGAGAAGGAAGGACTAAGGTTAAGCTAAATTCAAGGTATTTACTTCCTCGGGTTCACTGCCACCACGAGTCCAACCTCAGTTTGAAAGGTACTGCAGCAGATCAAGAACTGTAGGGGCTACCCCTTCCCCATTGTACTCGTATCGGTTCGATCATTCTTAGTACCTAGCCACGGAGACGAGTCGCCGTTCTAACAGCCTAAGACTATTCTCCCCTGTTTGCCTAGGCTGTTGAGGATAGTGGTCAGCCTTTAGCAGTCTCCACCAACCAATGTAATCGGCAGTTCCACACACCCTTTTATGGGTACACAGCACAGGGTGACCTGCTCACCCAACTCATGTTAGCTGGGCTACCCCAGCAGCGTTTGATAAGCAAACCGACGAGCCTACTTTCGCACATCTCTACTCCACATCATTACCTCAAGGGTCCAACTGTTGCCCACGAGCGTAGAGTTGGTTCCCCCTCCCCCCTGGGGTTTTATGGGTGGACATCGTGGAGTCTAACACCCACCCGAAATAGAAGAGAGACAGGGGAAAATCAAATATGACTATTGATTCCATGTTTTTATTTTTACATCAAGATAAAGACCACAGTTATGAGATCGGAAAAGCCGACCGCGGGAAGATCAGACCTTCTCGCGGCCAAGACGATCGGTCGGACTTTGTACTTAACTTAACTGTAAACTCTTCGAAGATTCGCTCAGGACTGACTCAACTGAACTCTTCGTACCTAAAAGAGTCCGTACCTCCATATTAAAGAGTCCCTCTAAAAAAAAGAGGCTATTTATTGGCATAAAATATTGAGTAAAAATATTGTATAACGTTTTTTTTTTTGTGTATAAAGTTCAAGTAGTGAAACGCACAAATCTGTACGTACGGTATTTATAGAGTTAATACTTATTTGATAGCGTTTACCAACGGGTGAATCCATCTAAAATGTACTTCTTCTTTAAATACATATTAACTCTTTACACTCGAAGACTTTTTCGTAGCGGTAAGTATTATATTTAGCAGCTGCAATAAAATAATTTTATACTCAAAAAATGCAGACAAGTCATTTATTTCAATTTATAAACGTTTAAAAAAATCCATTAAACGATTATGCTATACTTGAAATATTTGATTATAAATATTAAATTATAATTTTCAACCTTGCAAACCTCGTAATTGATGATGATATTGGGATTTTAATTTTTTTTTACCATCTCCATAGCTAAAATCCTTTTTACTGGAGTTATTCCTGTATTATTTCAATTTATCGATTCCATTCCTATTTTTTTACGATCAATCTGTTAAAATGATAAAGTTATTACTAGACATGGACTTGGAGATTCAACATAATCTAATATAAATAACCATTTACACTACGAAAATTGTCGCATGCCACATCGTAGTACCTGAGATGCGCTTCTCGAGTGCAAAGGGTTAATGGTTTTGCAAAACGGACGAGCACTGGTCGATTCCCACCGAACTTAGAGAAATGCCAATTCATTCCATATTACATCCCAAAGCCTCACAGTCTACCCTTATGAACTCAGTAATTCCAACGTGATGAGGGTCAACACCCTCAGAGATCCAGGGATATAATTCAGTGAACAATTCAAATTTGCTCCATACTTTTGACAATCGACCGTTCGCTTCGAAGCGATGAAAATACTTAGAATCCAACGTAATGAATGAAAGTGTTATAAACCTTCGGTAATTTAAATACATTCATTTCTATTTACATAAGATAGTTACGATCCAGGAAAATCATTAATTTGAAGACCTAACGTACCTGGAAGAATTAATTTATTTTAAAACTATTCAAATATTCAATAATATTTATTTTAAATAATTATATAATCAAAACAATGTAGATTTAATATGCAATACCATTCGCTGGCGTTTTAATGGTGAAATCATTTCGACAATATTTTAGATGAATTTATAACTTCGTCCATCAAACGAATTCCAAATGACTTCCCGAATTATTATTTAACCGGGGGCCTTTCAAGATTAGATTCGAAGTTAGCAAAATACGTTTTCATTGAATCGAATGAACGTTCAGTGTTGCTTTTTCGTTGATAACTTTGTCAGCTGTCAATTCTGCAATGTCTTCAAAGGCTTTGCGGCCAATTAAATCTGCCAAATCAATAGCATCGGAGTGAACTTCTGTCAAATTCAGAAATACAGGATTTGCAGCTTCAACGCGTTAAAATACAAACAAAGTTTTTAATAGATAATTAAAATGCATCAATTTGTTTATCCGTTAGGATTTATTGAGACCCTGATTAATGCTGTTTCAATATTACATAGTAATATTGGGATTTTGGTTTTTTTTTATTGTTGCTTTGATATTGCAGTATCAAAAAGCGTTTTAATGTAATTTTTAACTAAATTGGCCCCACGTAAGATGTGTTAAGATAAACCCGTTTAAAGCTGGGACTTATTAGTATTCTCCGCATGAAACGCAGTTTTAATGTACACATTTTTTCCGCTTTTTAGTTTGTGGTGTCTCTTTCCGACCAACTAGCGATTGGAATTTCACTTTTCATGATGTTTAATTTTTTATAACGCGCCTAGTATTATTTATTAAACGAAACATATTCGTATATTTTTGCCTGTACTTAATATATATAAAAAAAATCATCTTTGTTTGTTCGAGACGTGGCATTGCAACGCATGCCGGGTAATCACTAGTCTATCTTTTATATAAAAATCAATGTGTGTCTGTCCAAAATTTGCTAAGGTAAACAAAATCTTTTGTTAACTATGTCGAGAGGCGAAAATGCTATCAATCTAATGTGTGTCTGTTCAAGCGCTCGGCGGCTGGCGCGTCGTGATTCTCGGCGGCTCGCCAGTCGCTATACGAAGTGAGGGAGAGCGCACGTATCCTAACTTCTCAGCCCCACTGCAATACATCGCGTAGCTTACTACTGCTTTCATTTCAGAGCGCATGTGGCTAAGCAACCACATCCTTTATATGCGTCTGACTGAATTAAATCTAACTGAATTAAAATACATACACTTTATATCTTTAAGTGTGGAATTTCAACGCATGCCGGGTATTCGCTAGTTTATTTATATAAAATCTTTTTCTTTGATCTTTTCTCTTTAATCGCTTCTAATTTATAGTATAATCTAATAGGTGTTTTGTTTTCAGAGAAGCCGATGCCGACGTAGAGGCGGAGGAAGAATGGCCGAGCTGAAGAGCGGAAGGACGAGGTGAAGGGTGGGGGGCCGATGGGGGTGAGGGCGGTGTGATGACGGTGATGCTGGTGCGGCCCGCTCGCTCCGGCGGCACCCCGGCCCGCTGGGCTTCCAAGGCATGCGGCCCCGCCGACATCGGCACGCTGCTCGCCGACTGCAACGCCGCCAAGGCTATGCGCTACTATCGGCTATGGATCTACACGTGCAACGGCGCGCTGCTGCTCGCGGTGCTCGTCTTCTGCGCCGTCGCGGGCCGCACGCTCGTCGGAGACTACCGGAGGAGGCTCGTGCCCGGCTTCGCCCTCCACCAGCCGAGCCTGCTCTGCGCGGGGGCGGCGCTGCTCGCGCAGGCGGGCTTCCTGCAGGCGGTGGGATGCGCAGGCGCGCTGCGCCTCAGCGAGCGCTTGCTCAACGCCTACTGGCTGATGATGCTCGCGCTGCTGCTCGGCGACGTCGCCGTGGGCGTCTTCTGGGTGTTCAGACTCGAGCAGCTGTGTCGCGAGCTCAAGCCGGGGCTGCGGGCGCGCTTCTCGAGGGACTACGGCGCCGAGCCCGAGTTCACGGCGCTGTGGGATCGGCTCCAGCGGGAGACGCGCTGCTGCGGCGTGCAGAGCGCGCGCGATTTCGGACCGCCGCATCCGTGGGCGCGCGACGCCTCCAACGGGACGCTGCCCGCGTGGCCGCAGAGCTGCTGCGGCGGCAGGTCCCCGCCGCCCTGCGCCGCCTGCGACGAGCGCCTGCTCGCCTGGGTGCGCCACACGGCAGACGTCCTCTTCGTGCTCGGCTACTGCGTCATAGCCTTCCTCAAGCTCTGCTTCCTGGGCATCCTCAGGTACGAGATACGCGAGATGATTCAGAAGATCAAGATGCTGCAGAGCGAGCTGAGCGCGGGGGCGGCCGCCGGGGGCGAGGGCGGCGTCGGCCAGCCGCCGGCCATCAGCGCCAACGGCACGGTGCGAGGCGGAGAGCGCGAGGCGCTGCTCGGCGGCGCCCCGCGGCGAGACTCGGACGCGACCAGCGGCTGCGCGCTGCTACCCGAGGAGGCGCTCGAGCTGAGGGAGCTGCCCGAGAGGGCGCGGCGGCTGCTTCCGACGCCGCCCGTCGCCACCTCCATCTGACTAACATACTACTTGGAGCAGTTGTTCGGGCGACGATGGCGGGCCGCGGCGGCGCCCGCGCCCTGAGGTCGCCGCTCCCGCGCGGCCTTCCTCGTCTTCGGAAAGCGCAAGCCGCGCGGGAAGCTCGCTTATCTCTAGAGAGCCTGCCCTCGACGCCGCTCTGAACCTTCTGAGCCTTCCATGCCGCCTACCGCGTAGAAATTCTAGAATTTGCGACAAGCTCACATCGTTCCTTTTAAAAATAAATATATTTCCAGAGCTCGAAGCATGCTATGCCATAAAGCAAATAATGATTTGCATTCGAATCGAGTCTCTCAAAATTAAATACATTTAAAAACCATGATTATAATTTAAATTTACATGATTTTCACAACTTCGCGATTGAATTTAAATTTTGCTACCAAAATTCAAACAGGCGAATATCATACGATATACTGAATATCCATCGGCCTTAGATTAAACCCTCTGTCCGGTCAATGAGCGCTATCATAATAGACGAACCGAAAACTAATGATAATTTAAAACTTCTTTACGTTGCTGTAGATCTCAAATCATGTTAAATGGATGTCTGAAGTACAGAAAATACACCTGTTGCTGTAATCGGGCACGCTCGAATAAAAACTCTCAATAACCTATGTGTGTGTGTTTGAATATTATCGGAAAGTGATGCAGTTTGAACTGTCAGCGCTAAAACTATTACAGCGCATATTGTGAACAATAATTGTACTGTGGATTGCGAAAAGCGATCGGTTTCAGTGAGCGAGCAAACCATGCGACATGATAAGAAAAGTAATAACGAAACATTTGTTGCGGCTTTCACTTCGTCCTCATTTCGCAATTATTTTCTGGCAATGATCTAGTTACATATGAATTGTATCAGAAACATTTTTGATCGCTGGAAAATATTTTTTTACATGAGATAAATTGTCACTTTTTTCGGTTATATTATGCAACGAAGGGTGTTCCGAGAATGCATCCCCCGCGCGAGCGACGTTCGATGGGCGGATAGATCGTTATTATTACATTGTTGCCGTTAAAAACCGGCGACCTTATTCAGGGAGCCAAAAATACTTCGACTCGGAAAGGTCAAGATCGCGTCGCGAAAATGTAATATTTTTTATAAAATATGGTTCGGATGGACGAGTTTCAGCATTGCACAGTTGCGAGCCTCGAATTCTAGAATTTCAACCCCGACAGCGAGACGCTGAACGTCTTTCGCTTGATCGCTCGCTTATTTTTTGTTCGAATGCACGCTTTGCATTTCAATATTCGATCAATCGTCCGACTCACTCATCGATCGACACCGAGTGTCTAAATCGCAATCGAGTGACGGATGGACACCGCAATCGAACGGATGCGCACTACGCGTCTTTCGTGCGCGGTACGGATTGCGCACTCGTGTGACCGTCATTTTGTTGCGAAAATAAATTCTAAAAAAAATGATTAATTAATAGGGCAGCGCATTCATCGTTTTGAGCGGACGTGGCCGTATTAATGAATTAAATTTAGCATTAGCGGGGCGTCCGCGATTCATAGATGCGACGTTGAAACGACGATTTCGAGGTATATTTTTTCCGTAGTTAGCGATTCATAAAATTGCTGCCTTTGAATAGTTTTGTAAGAAAAAAAGGCATTTTCTAAATTAGAAAAATATCGATAAGCGATATGAGCGGGGGGGCCTGGGTGCGTATATTGAAAAATACGCTTACACGCAAGTGTTTAAATGTATTTATATTGATAAATTTTCCCAAGCCTTAATGTAATAGGGTAGAAATTGTATAAATACGTAAGAATGAACCAAATTATAGTTAATTATCATGATTATCACGTAATGTTACATGTTTAAATAACGCATAAAGTTCATCCGATATATCCATTCTATACTTATTCGATAGTTCAGATTTAGCTCATTACTGTTTGATTTCATCTTGTGTTTAAAAGGGTTAAGTTTTAAAAATAAGCTTACGATTGAAAACGTATTGTTTTGACTACAGTGGCATGAAAATGAGCTTAATTATGTAGTGCCTAATGTGTGTGGAAAAAAAATATTAAAAATAGCATATATCCGACGACCATTTAATATCTATACTAAACAATTGTAGGAATCGTTGTTTTTTTTTAATGTTTAATAAGGCGCCGTAAGTCGAGTATTTTTGACGTTGTGCTGTTGCGACGTATGTTGGAATCGTAGACTCGCGTACTCGACGATAAAAGATATTCATAGATATTTAAATTAGGTCTCATTATGGTATCGACTAAGTTTTTTTTAAGATTCAATCGATGATTTCCAAAAAATTTGCTTAAAACATATTTGTAAATTATTGAAAAAAAAATTTTAGAAACAATTATTTTTTAAAAAATTATTATCCTGTTATTTGTACATATTGAATATATTATTTTATTAATACTCTTTTGTAAGATATATCTGATTGAAAAGCTTTAAATTTGTAGATATAATGTTTAGGAAATTGTTCAATTCTTATATGAAATTCGTTATATAATATATATTTATATTATATAAAAATATTAATTTATATTTATACAGTAGTTTGTGTATATACATAAACGCGCATGTTTGACCTGCGCGCGCATGTTATCTTCATCGTGAAATCGTACCACCTCATTATAGTCTTCGTGCATATTCTACAATACGATCGAAGCAAATAGACTTAATTGATAATGTTTTTTTGGTTGATTTTTTTGCATTTTTCATACACCATATCGTAACGACATATATATCAAAAAATTTTAGTTTTATATACTTATAGTGGGCAGCTATTTATTTAGAAACATAATTGAAATGTAATCATTCGGACAAACGATGGCGGTGTAAAAAAGCTTTTTTTTAACCCATTTTAAGTAAAAATAAACGTTAAAAAATAATATTTATATGATTAGACGAGAAGAAAAACTTTTTTACGCCACCCGATGACATTTTCATTTACTAGAATAATATCTGTTGTATTATAGCTTCTATATGATATTATAAAAATTATTATATCAAATATAATTTACCGATAATGTATAATGAGTGGAGAGTGAAAATAAAAACAAAACGATATTAAACTAATCTTTCATTTTAATCAACCCACCCATAGTTTAAAAAGATTACATTGATCCAAATAACATAAACTGGATTTAAGCAGAAACTACCATCAATCCACCCTCAAGGATGGCGTGAGTAACATAGGCATAGTCTAATTTGTAAAAAATAATGTTTGTTTGTACGTATTTAATGCGCTACCATACCGTTCATCAGGTTGCGATAAAACTTTGTCAACATATTATTTGCACTTTCTTAAATAATATAGGTATAGTACAATTAACTTACAGAAGATCTTAAATATAAAAATCAATGTTTGTTCAAGAAATGCGTTAAACACTTGTGAATATGACAAAGTTATTCTTCTGCCAAAAATAATTTTATGCATTCATTTTAATAAAAAGGGAATCATATGTAACGATTTTCATCCAAGTAAAATCATATTTAGAGGACCGAAAAGTAATCAAAAAAATTTTTTTGGTAAAAAACATTTGTGAAATTGAAAAAATCTCAAATCAACAAAATAATTTCCATCGTTGTCTATTACCTTTTGCCAGCGTAAAAGTAGTTTTTCAATTCTCTTTTTGAAAAATTCCTTATTTTTAACGTCTTAATAGACGCTCTAATGATGTGAAAAGTGGTAGTAATCCTAACGACGCAAGATCTGGTGAATATGTTAGATGAGATATAATTTCCAATACAAGCTCCCTTATTTTTTCCTGACTTATTTCTGCAGCATGCGATTTCGGAACAGGTACTTGTCCGGAAGAAATCCATTATTTTTTCGAGTAGGTTTATTACATAGTATCCA